>JAOTOM010004929.1:0-397500 GCA_034440615.1 Ashinkailepas kermadecensis | reverse complement strand
TCATTCGACGTTGCATAAAAGGGAACAACCTGTCTCCTGTTCCAAGATATGAGAGTATTCAAACATGCGTCATATTTATGCGCCAAATATATTTAATCCACTTCGATTAAATCACAAACCGCTGGAAACCTCTATATACCTATTCAAGTGAACTTGTCCGAACTAATTTTCAACACTTGTATCATTTCCTCCGGTGGCATAAGCTCCCACATTCAACCAACGAACGCATCACAACATGCTCTCAATCAGCGAACCAACTGGAGTATACGCGGCAAAAATAACAAGGAATAGCAATGTGCTTATGTTTGGCCGGGACGCCAACTGAGAAGACAAACACCGCCGTTCTGATTAATGACGCGACGTTAGTTTCCACACTGCCGTTGTGGTTCCTGACGCAACGTTAGTGTCCACACGGCCGTTGTGGTTCCTGACGCCACGTTAGTGTCCACACGGCTGCTGTCGTTCCTGACGCCACGTTAGCTTCCGCACGGTTGTTGTGGTTTCTGACGCCACGTTAGTTTCCACACGGCCGTTGTGGTTCCTGACTCGACGTTAGTTTCCACACGTGCGGCCTTGTGTCAATATACTCCAGCAACATGATTTAACTGAGCGCCCGACGCGCTGCCCGTCACGTGCAGGCATGCTCGGCCGTGTCGGCAGCGTCACGGCTCGCGTCACAGCTCGCGTCACGGCATGCGTCACGTGATGGGTGACCAGCAGGTCAGCGGGTCGGCGCCGGGCCGGGCCGGACAACCGGCCACAGCTGGGCCATAGGTCGGCCGTCGACTAAGAGTCGACAGCCGGCCCTATTGACCAGCACGAGTCACAATCGGCACCGGCCGCGCCACAAACGGCACAGTATGCCCGCACCACAACAATCGGCACAGGCCGCGCCACAATCCGCACCGGCCGCGCCACAATCCGCACCGGCCGCGTCACAATCGGCACAGGCCGCGTCACAAACGGCATAGCAGCACAACAATCGGCCCCGACCGCGCCAAAATCAGCACCAACCGCTTCACAGTGACACCGGCCGCGACAAGTCCCAAGTTATGAGCGGTGGCGGGCGGGCGGGTGGGCGGGCGAGCGGCCGCGTTATCGATGCCGATGCGGCGGCCGGCTGGAGCCGTCAGCGGACATTAATCACGCCGGCGACCGACACTCGCACGGCGCAACTGGTCGGCAGCGGGTGCGGTGGCCGGCTCGGCAGATGTGGCTCTCCGCCGGCCGACGGTCGGTACAGCCACCAGCCCGTCACCCCGGGCAGCACACACACGCCGGCGACCGACACTCGCACGGCGCAACTGGTCGGCAGCGGGTGCGGTGGCCGGCTCGGCAGATGTGGCTCTCCGCCGGCAGACGGTCGGTACAGCCAACCAGCCCGTCACCCCGGCCAGCACACACACGCCGGCGACCGACACTCGCACGGCGCAACTGGTCGGCAGCGGGTGCGGTGGCCGGCTCGGCAGATGTGGCTCTCCGCCGGCCGACGGTCGGTACAGCCACCAGCCCGTCACCCCGGGCAGCACACACACGCCGGCGACCGACACTCGCACGGCGCAACTGGTCGGCAGCGGGTGCGGTGGCCGGCTCGGCAGATGTGGCTCTCCGCCGGCCGACGGTCGGTACAGCCACCAGCCAGTCACCCCGGCCGGCACACACACGCAGGCGGCTGGGTACCCCGTGTTGTGGTGCGGTCCGTCTGGACGTTCCCGCGGTGCGGTCCAGCCACTGTCACGGTCGCGCTGCGGCCGTGCTGCCAAGGAGCCCAATAAGTCGCACTAAATCAGAGCTGTCACGATAGCGGCGCGTGCCTTGGTTGTGGATTCCGTAAACCAATTATCAATGGAATGCAATACAACAAATAACGCCGTTGTTTCGACAAATCGTCGAAGAAGAAAAAGCGAAAGAAAAGGCACAGGAAAAGGCCCAGGAAAGCCGCGAAGAAAGCAACTGCTCACGTGTCTCTGAAGTTTAGGTAGTCTCTTGCCACAAGCCAGTAACGAAGGTGCCGGACCACGTTGTCGGCGTTAATAGATCCTCTCTCACCGCTTATATGGTCGTATGTGTCTGACGTCTTATTTACCTGGTATTTACCTGTTATTTTGCATTACATATAAATATATATATATATATATATATATATATATATATATATATATATATATATATATATATATTTAATCTAGGACATATAATTCAAAAAACATTTCAGAACTTTAGGCAACCACATATATCAACGGGGTATCTAGCTTCGGCAACTAAACAAACATTATCCGGGATGCATCGACAGTACAATTATAAGAAGCTATTTAGTCTTCGTATAACATTGTGCTCAGCGAAATACCTCTTCTTCGGGCGTCGCGCTTGGTGTACTCTTTCTTGTTCGAAAGAAAAACGGGTGGGGTCCATTTGGCCGAGTGCAATTTTGGCAAGTGCACGCTGAGCGGGGCTTTCTGGGCGAGTATAATTCGAGCGAGCTGACAAACTGGACGACTGCGACCAATGGACGATTGCAAATAGAACGAATACAATCTGAGCTAGTATGTCCACGATTGCTCATACTTTGTCGGCAAATTGACTCACTGCCCAATTATTCAGATTTCGTTGAGGAGTCGAACAGTTCGAATGTGTGCAGGCTGGTATTGACATGTAGTATCATTACAATTAACATTCAAGCATTATCTTAAGCATGCCTGACGTTTCGGTATAACACCTATCCCTAGACCATGATCTCATATTTGCCCTTGAGAAAGAAGGTATATCGAAACGTCGGTCATACTTCGAATAAAATTGGAATCTCAAATGTAACACAACATACAATAGCCATCCTACCTCATTCGCTCACATTTTACTTAATTGCATGTCGCGTTTTTAAGCAATGTATTGAAGCAAAATAGCTGACACTATATTGTGAATCCTTTTGACCGGCACAAAACAGTAGTGAATTCGAGCAGGAATTTTGGTCATAATTCATGCCATGGGAGCAAGAGCCAAGCCAACTCAGCGACTTTAGAAATAAACACCAACCATGGATACCAAAATGTTAAGCTATATTGTTGTGTGTTGCTTGTTGTACACTGAGTTCAAGGCTATGGCAGTTACGCCGCAATACTTCCACACGGTTTTCCGACAGTTCAATAGGGTTTCAATCAGTTTCAATAAGCCTCTTCGAGTGATGCAAAACGTTTGCGCGGATGTACCGTTTTTCTTCGGACACCCCTCAAACGCAGCCAGAAACTGCATCCATTATCCCTGCTGAAGACTTTGTTCTTTGTCTATGTATCTAAGCATTCCCGTTCCAAATAGTTGGATGTAGCACCTTAAACATCGCCTAAATGTCATTCGTACAGCCTTTTGTCCTAGACAGTTCTTCACTTGCAAAGATGCACAATTGTCGTAATCATACTCCTTCACATTGTGCTCCCTCTATTTACATTCGATCAGATGTCTCAGCCCCCCACCACCACCAATTTGTCTGTCCACTGAAAATGTACTCGCTCAGTTAAATTCGCTCTAAGTCCACAAGATCAAATTACGCTCGCTTAAATGTCACAGATCCACAAAAACAGCGAACGTATCTGGTGAGAACCCTAGATCCCGGCAGCTACATCCACTGCAGACGAACCGCATCATGATACTTTGAGGAAGCCAACTACGGGTTGGATTCCTCAAGCCAACTACGGGTCAAGCGGGAGCTGCAGTGGCGCACTGTCCGACCGCGGCCCTTGGTAATGCATTGTGGGTAGAGCATGCGGCGGCCGACCGCGTGAGGTCATCGTCAGCCACGCCCACCTGGGAGGTCACAGGCGTTCTTGTAGCAAGTTGGTAATACATGGCGGTGTTTGTGATGAAATAATTGCCACGACACAATAACGATAAAGAAGCAAGGCATTTTCCTGCGCCATTTTAAGGTTGACAGGTTTGGAATTTGATTGGAAATTGGGAAGTACGCATGGGCAACTGAAGGTACGACATACCTGAGAGTGCACTGGCATGTTGCTCATAGTTACATTTTTCTCATGTATATCACTCTTCATTACCATTTCAGAAATGGCAGTAAAGTGTACACATATTATAAGTAGTTTCCGTTAACTTAAGACGCGCCCTGGAGGGCCTCTGAGAATTACGCGCACTGGAGGGGGGGGGGCGGATTCCGCCCCCCCACTAAGATCTCGGCTCCTAGTGAAGCTAGAGGAACGAAATTCGCTGGGTGGATGAGTACGGTAGAGAACTCTATCGTGTGCAAATTTCATGACCTTAGGTCAATATCTTCAAGGTCAAATGAGGTCAAATTAGAAGAAAAAAAAATTCTGGTATTGCGTCGCTTGGCTTGTCATCGTTATGGATCGCTGTGATTGTATTTAAATGCTCCAAAATGCGCATCAATGATGTTTTGGACATTACTAATGATGCAATGCAGATGCTGGATCCAACATTTGACCTCAGATCACCTATATAGCACCACTTTATCAGGTCAGTTACCTGTTCCAGTTACCGAAACCGGGCCGCCCACCCAACTGCTCCGTCGGGCAGCTCGCAGCAATCGGCTTCGTGAAGAAAGGAGTGAAGTACATGAATAAAGTATGGAAACGCAATGACAAACAGTACAAATGACAAACAGTAGTGCATTTATGACAACATTCCAGTTGATCAAGTTTGGTTCCATTAACCTGTCATGAACTTGACCTGACTTGACCTCGGTGACCTAACATGATCTTGAAACTATATAGCATATCAATATACATCAAACAAGTCGCTAGTGTTGCCAAGAACACTTCCCTTTTGCGAATATACGGGAAGCGCATCAGCGCCGATTTTTGTGGTCTGGCGCTATAATTTTGTTTGACTTTAGCGGCCCCTAACTTGAAAAAGTTTCGGCCGATTTCCATTTTTCTTGCTTTAAACGACGCGCCGGTCATTTCTAAGCAGGTACGCAGAAAATTGCGTATATCGACCGGTAAAATCTGCAGTTATTTACGAAAAACCGGAGGGGTGGGCGGATTTCGCCCCCCCTCCAGTGCGCGTGTTAACAAGCCCGCTATGCTATGCTGCCACCACACCCCAAAATTGAATACGATTTCGTAAGCGTTGTGAAACGACCTAATATTGAAGAGATGATATGGAAGAAGACAGCATCGCACCGCGTTCCAGGGAGTTCTGCTAAGCGTTGACTCGGGAGCATAGGACGTGCCCGCGGCATCCATTTCCGAATGACTTTGATTGGTCGTCAGCAAATGCATAACATCCCGCTCGAAAGCTCGCACAAAAGCGCCAACGCTGACAATCTCCATCGGCCGACCAAAATGATGGTAGATGGACTGGCGCCCCGCGGCGCATTAGAAGCGCCCACTTTGATGTGGTAGGAGTGGATTCTCGTCACGGGCTCTGAGCAGGCACCCTGTTATGAGGCCCGGCGTCTTCAGAGTGAGTGGAGACTCGAGGCGAAGCTGGCTTGGTCGACACCACTAACGGAGACACCACCCTCCACCGGTAGTTTTGCATGGACTTGCCAACGGTGCCATGAATTTGTACCGATTTGTATTGAACTGCATTGTATCAATTGGATTAGTTAGGAAATATGGGTGCTGTATAATATATGCAGTGCCCACCGCCCCTCAGCCATGGGCCACACCAGCGACACTTCTGCCAGCCGCAGCCCCGCCACCACGCACAGCTGCGCCACTGCCACGCCCGACAGCCGGCGCGTGCGACCGGCGACCGTCTGGTGACGTCACAGGGCCCAATTAAGCGTCTGATGACGTCACAGACAGCCGGCGTGACACGAGAGGGGCGGGCGGCGGCGGCTGTCGTGCCGCCAAACGACCACCGCTGGCGTCCGATCAACGCCCTAGGCAGGCCCGGTGTCATCATAGCGTCGTCAGCACGACCAGAGGTGGTATCCGGTCTGTGGGAGGTCAGTGCCAGGTCTGTGGGAGGTCAGTGTCCGGTCTGTGGAAGGTCAATGTTCCGTCTGTGGGAGGCTGGTGTACGGTCTGAGGGAGGTGTGTTCAGTCCAGTGTCCTGCAATTCGAATTGTTGCAGAGTGGGAGGAGGGGGAGGAGGATGATGTAAAAAAGTCAACTGATGTAACACAACATGTACAAATGTGCAAGTGAGTTATTGCTTATTGATGAGTTACTTTCTATAACCTTTGTTGAGTATTTGATGATGGCGATGATGTCAGTAGTGTATATGCCGCCTTTACCAGTCGGCAGTGCTGCTGCCAGAAGCCATAAGCGCATTTAAAGACGCAAATCTCACTCATAGCATGTAGCAAAACAAAAGTTGCACTTAATGATGTCACAAAGAAAAAATGAAGTCAAAGGCAATTGTTATTAAGTGTGGATCTCCACTTAAATTTCAGAATTTCAGGTCGCTGGTTCAGTCTATGTATGGGAGGTCAGTGTCCGGTCTGTGAAAAGTCAGTGCCAGGTTTGTGGGAGGATCACTGTCGGGTATCTGGGAAGGTGTCGGGCATCTGGGAAGGGGTGAGTGTCGGGAGTCTGGGAAGGGGTGAGTGCCGGGCCTCTGAGCGTGGGACTAGTGTCGGATCTCTGAGAGGGGTCAGTGTCGGGTATCTGAGAGGTCAGTGCCGGGTCTCCGGGAGAGGTCAGTGTCGGGTCACTGGGAGAGATCAGTGTCGAGTCTCTGGGAGAGGTCAGTGTCGAGTCCCTGAGAGTGGTCAGTGTCGGGTCCCTGAGAGAGGTCAGTGTCGAGTCTCTGAGAGAGGTCAGTGTCGGGTCTCAGGGAGAGGTCAGTGTCGAGTCTCTGAGAGAGGTCAGTGTCGGGTCTCCGGGAGAGGTCAGTGTCGGATATCTGAGAGGGGTCAGTGTCGGGTATCTGAGAGGTCAGTGTCGGGTCTCCGGGAGAGGTCAGTGTCGGGTCACTGGGAGAGCTCAGTGTCGAGTCTCTGGGAGAGGTCAGTGTCGAGTCCCTGAGAGTGGTCAGTGTCGGGTCCCTGAGAGAGGTCAGTGTCGAGTCTCTGAGAGAGGTCAGTGTCGAGTCTCTGAGAGAGGTCAGTGTCGGGTCTCAGGGAGAGGTCAGTGTCGAGTCTCTGAGAGAGGTCAGTGTCGGGTCTCCGGGAGAGGTCAGTGTCGGGTCCCTGAGAGAGGTCAGTGTCGGGTCTCCGGGAGAGGTCAGTGTCGGGTCCCTGAGAGAGGTCAGTGTCGAGTCTCCGGGAGAGGTCAGTGTCGGGTCACTGGGAGAGCTCAGTGTCGAGTCTCTGGGAGAGGTCAGCGTCGAGTCCCTGAGAGTGGTCAGTGTCGGGTCCCTGAGAGAGGTCAGTGTCGGGTCCCTGAGAGAGGTCAGTGTCGAGTCTCTGAGAGAGGTCAGTGTCGGGTCTCCGGGAGAGGTCAGTGTCGAGTCCCTGAGAGTGGTCAGTGTCGGGTCCCTGAGAGAGGTCAGTGTCGGGTCCCTGAGAGAGGTCAGTGTCGAGTCTCTGAGAGAGCTCAGTGTCGGGTCTCCGGGAGAGGTCAGTGTCGAGTCCCTGAGAGTGGTCAGTGTCGGGTCCCTGAGAGAGGTCAGTGTCGGGTCCCTGAGAGAGGTCAGTGTCGAGTCTCTGAGAGAGGTCAGTGTCGGGTCTCCGGGAAAGGTGTGTCGAGTCCCTGAGAGTGGTCAGTGTCGAGTCCCTGAGAGTGGTCAGTGTCGGGTCCCTGAGAGAGGTCAGTGTCGGGTCCCTGAGAGAGGTCAGTGCCGGGTCACTGGGAGAGCTCAGTGTCGAGTCTCTGGGAGAGGTCAGTGTCGAGTCTCTGGGAAAGGGCAGTGTCGAGTCCCTGAGAGTGGTCAGTGTCGGGTCCCTGAGAGAGGTCAGTGTCGGGTCCCTGAGAGAGGTCAGTGTCGGGTCCCTGAGAGAGGTCAGTGTCGGGTCTCCGGGAGAGGTCAGTGTCGAGTCCCTGAGAGTGGTCAGTGTCGGGTCCCTGAGAGAGGTCAGTGTCGAGTCTCTGAGAGAGGTCAGTGTCGGGGCTCCGGGAGAGGTCAGTGTCGAGTCCCTGAGAGTGGTCAGTGTCGGGTCCCTGAGAGAGGTCAGTGTCGGGTCCCTGAGAGTGGTCAGTGTCGGGTCCCTGAGAGAGGTCAGTGTCGAGTCCCTGAGAGTGGTCAGTGTCGAGTCCCTGAGAGAGGTCAGTGTCGAGTCCCTGAGAGTGGTCAGTGTCGGGTCCCTGAGAGAGGTCAGTGTCGGGTCTCTGAGAGAGGTCAGTGTCGGGTCTCTGAGAGAGGTCAGTGTTGGGTCCCTGAGAGAGGTCAGTGTCGAGTCTCTGAGAGAGGTCAGTGTCGGGTCTCCGGGAGAGGTCAGTGTCGAGTCCCTGAGAGTGGTCAGTGTCGAGTCCCTGAGAGTGGTCAGTGTCGGGTCCCTGAGAGAGGTCAGTGTCGGGTCCCTGAGAGAGGTCAGTGTTGGGTCCCTGAGAGAGGTCAGTGTCGAGTCTCTGAGAGAGGTCAGTGTCGGGTCTCAGGGAGAGGTCAGTGTCGGGTCACTGGGAGAGGTCAGTGTCGGGTCCCTGAGAGAGGTCAGTGTCGGGTCCCTGAGAGTGGTCAGTGTCGGGTCCCTGAGAGAGGTCAGTGTCGGGTCCCTGAGAGAGGTCAGTGTCGAGTCTCTGAGAGAGGTCAGTGTCGGGTCTCCGGGAGAGGTCAGTGTCGAGTCCCTGAGAGTGGTCAGTGTCGAGTCCCTGAGAGTGGTCAGTGTCGGGTCCCTGAGAGAGGTCAGTGTCGGGTCCCTGAGAGAGGTCAGTGTTGGGTCCCTGAGAGAGGTCAGTGTCGAGTCTCTGAGAGAGGTCAGTGTCGGGTCTCCGGGAGAGGTCAGTGTCGAGTCCCTGAGAGAGGTCAGTGTCGAGTCTCTGAGAGAGGTCAGTGTCGGGTCCCTGAGAGAGGTCAGTGTCGAGTCTCTGAGAGAGGTCAGTGCCGGGTCTCCGGGAGAGGTCAGTGTCGAGTCCCTGAGAGAGGTCAGTGTCGAGTCCCTGAGAGAGGTCAGTGTCGAGTCTCTGAGAGAGGTCAGTGTCGGGTCTCCGGGAGAGGTCAGTGTCGGGTCCCTGAGAGAGGTCAGTGTCGAGTCTCTGAGGGAGGTCAGTGTCGGGTCCCTGAGAGAGGTCAGTGTCGAGTCCCTGAGAGAGGTCAGTGTCGAGTCTCTGAGAGAGGTCAGTGTCGGGTCCCTGGGAGAGGTCAGTGTCGGGTCCCTGAGAGAGGTCAGTGTCGAGTCTCTGGGAGAGGTCAGTGTCGAGTTCCTGAGAGAGGTCAGTGTCGAGTCTCTGAGAGAGGTCAGTGTCGGGTCTCCGGGAGAGGTCAGTGTCGAGTCTCTGAGAGAGGTCAGTGTCGGGTCTCCGGGAGAGGTCAGTGTCGGGTCCCTGAGAGAGGTCAGTGTCGGGTCTCCGGGAGAGGTCAGTGTCGAGTCCCTGAGAGAGGTCAGTGTCGGGTCCCTGAGAGAGGTCAGTGTCGGGTCCCTGAGAGAGGTCAGTGTCGGGTCTCCGGGAGAGGTCAGTGTCGGGTCCCTGAGAGAGGTCAGTGTCGGGTCCCATGTCAGACAGCTGGCGCCACGCCTGGTGGTTATGCTACGGCCGGCAGACGGTGGGTCGTCGCCGGCCGACCTGGACCATGGCCAGTGGCACCATCAGTCACCGACGCGCCACAATCGTATCAGGCCGGGGGCGATCTGCGCCGCCCAGCTCGTGTCCGCTGATGGTCCGAGACGCGATAGGGACGGCGGGCCGGCCGCCGCCCACGAGACACTGTCGCCGGGCCCCGGGGGGCCACATGATCATCATGGGCCTCCGGTGCCAGACGACTGCCGGCAGGCCCCAGGGGCACCAGATTCATTGCGGGCTCAGGGGAGGGTGGGGTCAGACCGTCAGTCGGCCTCTAGAGATCGGGAGACCGCCGCCGGCGAGAACGGCGGTCACCGGGGTCGTACGGCCTCAGGGCTTCCGAGCGATTCCGGACAGGCAGACACTGGCGCTGCTGATGGCGGACACCGCTGTCAGCGGCGGTCGTCACCCCGTCGATGGTGCGCGCCTCGTCGACCAAAGCATGAAGACAATCGTTAGCGAGCCGGTCACCTGCGACCGCCACCAGTCAAGGCACGGAAAACCCACCAGTCCCGACACGGGAAACCCACCAGTCCTGACACGCGAAACCCACCAGTTTCGGCACGGGAAGCCCACCGGTCACGGCACGGGAAGCCCACCGGTCCGGACACGGGACCCGTGCTAGTCACGGCACGGGTAACCCACCGGCCACGGCAATGGTAGCCCATCTGCACGAGAAACGCACCGATTACGGCAAGGGTAGCCAACCCACCGGCGCAGCATTGGCAACCCACCGGCACGGCACTGGTAACCCACCAGTCACGGCACTGGTAACTCACCGGTCACGGCACTGGCAGCCTACCGGTCACGGCACTGGTAAGCCGTCAGATTTGAGTCGAATATAATGGTTTTCTAGCAACCAAACATGCAGTCCTTGATTAACATCCTGGAGCAAGGAACATAATGACATACATAATATAATGGCATAAATTCCATCAGGACACCAAGGTAGTAATTCCCTCAGTCTGCACTCGAGAGCATGTCGACTCACGGCCACCAGCCAATGCTACACCGGTGCCAGTAAGACGGCTACACATCCGCCGCCAAGGATTTCCGCACGGGAGAACCGAGTCGAATAATGACGAGCCGTGGCGAGTAATGACGAGTTGTGCCGAGTAATGACGAGTCGTGCCGAGTAATGACGAGTCGTGCCGAGTAATGACGTTCGGCTCAGACAACGCTGGAACCAAAGGCCGTGCGACGCACAGGCATCCTACCAAGAGGAACTCGGCGGATGTCTTAGTGGCGACATGTAGGGGAAGCATCGGCGGTAGGACAAGGTAGAAGGAAGGACAAGGCTGCCTATGATCGATGTGAAATGTCTCTTTTGCCAAAGCAAACGCTGTTCAGCGCAGTCTGTACATTCGCGTCCTCTCCCCGTCTAACTCATAGCTCAACGTTTTTACGACTTAATATTTTAACGTCCACCGGCCACTATGAGTTTACTTTTCAAAGCTTCACCAACACGTTAGGCGCATACTTTTAACCTGACGTACAAATGGTGTGTGTGTCTGTGTGTATTTATTGGCAATCAACGTATATGTTGTTCATTTAACTGAACGTATTGTGACTGAACTGCTCTGTTCGCCGATTGCATCAATAATTGGAAAAATGAGACTGCTGATGTTGTGACAGTACAAATACTGCCAGGGGTTGAAATTGTTCTAGTGCAAGTACCTCTGCAACTGCAACGGCAGCCTTCTCATTATTTCCATAATGTTGCATGTTTGGTAACAGTTACCCCTGAATTCACATATGGCATGTTTTGCAACGACATCTCTGCCGGCAATCTCACATCTATGATACATTAGATAACAGCCTTGGATGTATTTGCACCCGGCTTGGCTGCATGGATGGCTCACACACCGCCACTACTGCCTCACGCTGAACGGGCGCAAAGTCCGCATTACACGCACCTGCCGTCTTAATCCGGAACCCGATGAAGGCAGCTGATGATGTGACGAGTTGTGCCAGTAATGTGGCAAATGTGCAGTGTTCGTCACAAATGGGAGGGGCAAGGGTGCGTGAAAAAGCAGTGTTTAATCTCCAAATGCATGAAAATTGTGGGCCAACTAAGCCAAGCCAAGTCATCAAAATTGGTAAAATACATTTTCCGCCTTCCTTCCAATTTCGTCAATGATCTTTTCCAAACCCTTTTTTGGCATGGAGATCCACGATAAAACATACTTCTCAGCTGCATAAGCCAACAAAGTATCCTGGTGCCCGCCGTTGTTTGCCTGGCCGTTGACTAGATATGAGCCACCGTAGCGGCTCGTGTAGTGTGGAGCCGTTGTTTGTCTGACCATTGACCATGCGTCTGCTCGCCACTGCGCTGTGAGTGGACCCGATGCATCGGTGCTCCACACTATGCATGCACGCACCATCGGTGCTCCACACTCGCCACCACGGTCTCCACACATGCATCATGCACCATCGGTGCTCCACACTATGCATGCACGCACCATCGGTGCTCCACACTATGCATGCACGCACCATCGGTGCTCCACACTATGCATGCATGCACCATCGCGATGGTGCCTTACAGGCTAAGCAGTGTTAATTAGTGATTACTGATTAGGTGTGCGATGCCAAAACGAGCACGGCAGGATGTGGAAATTCCCCATGAAAACGATGTCATTTAAACACTTTTAGTATCCTTAAACTCATCCTGGAACCAATAGCGTACTTACAAGTTGGAATGATATTTCTCCGTTGTTTCTGACAAGAACGATACCCGTACGAACGGCTCGTTTTGCATACGAACCACTTCGTGAATAAATACATTACTGGAATTGCATTGCGACATGTGCGCGAATCCGTCATAATACACATGTGCATTATCCTTATCAAGACAACACTGTTAGACACTGTTACAGTCCGCCCGCCGCGCCCGACAGTGGCTACAGTCCGCCCGCCGCGCCCGACAGTGGCTACAGTCCGCCCGCCGCGCCAGACAGTGGCTACAGTCCGCCCGCCGCGCCCGACAGTGGCTACAGTCCGCCCGCCGCGCCCGACAGTGGCTACCCGCCGCGCCGGCTGGCTGGCTGGCGGCTACGCGACTTGGTCCCGCTCTCCGAAGCCGTTTTACCGCGAAAACATCACTCAGACGCGTGCTCCACTTGTGTGGACACCAGATGACCAGCACATTACCGCTGCCTGCCGCTGACGAGGCTGACTGGCCACACTGGGGCGGGCCGCGCGGGACTGAGATGGCGGGAAGCCGGTCACCCCAGCGGCCAGCTGGATGGTGACTACCTTGGCCGGCCACACTGGGGCGGGCCGCGCGGGACTGAGATGGCGGGTAGCCGGTCACCCCAGCGGCCAGCTGGATGGTGACTACCTGGCCGGCCACACTGGGGCGGGCCGCGCGGACTGAGAGGGCGGGTAGCCGGTCACCCCGGCGGCCAGCTGGATGGTGACTACCTTGGCCGGCCACACTGGGGCGGGCCGCGCGGGACTGAGATGGCGGGAAGCCGGTCACCCCAGCGGCCAGCTGGATGGTGACTACCTTGGCCGGCCACACTGGGGCGGGCCGCGCGGGACTGAGATGGCGGGTAGCCGGTCACCCCGGCGGCCAGCTGGATGGTGACTACCTTGGCCGGCCACACTGGGGCGGGCCGCGCGGGACTGAGATGGCGGGTAGTCGGTCACCCCGGCGGCCAGCTGGATGGTGACTACCTGGCCGGCCACACTGGGGCGGGCCGCGGACTGAGAGGGCGGGTAGCCGGTCACCCCGGCGGCCAGCTGGATGGTGACTACCTTGGCCGGCCACACTGGGGCGGGCCGCGCGGGACTGAGATGGCGGGTAGCCGGTCATCCCGGCAGCCAGCTGGACGGTGACTACCTTGAAGATGCTATCGTTCGGAGTTGGATGCAAAGGATACTATAGAACGTCGCATTGCCCAGTTATACCCACCCCCACGACGAGGTCACTTGGACCGCCGCAGACAGATGATTATTACCTATTTAATGATGTTCTCGTCGGAAAAATAAGCATCCGGAGCAGTGTTGGAAATATGGTCCCTTTTTGGAACTTTTGTCATCCAAAGAATTATACACTCCCAAAAAAAAATCCACTCCTTACATTACATGATATATCGTGAAGAGCCTTGCTTAAACAGCAATCTCAACCAGCTGTCGTAATCCAATAGTATTATTGGATTGTGATGAAGCAGAGGATGCAGCATGCTCCAAGGGCCTATAACATATGGTAATAAGTGGCTGACAATGAAAAACCCTTCTAGTTTTGGTGCTCTTCATCTTGTCTAGCCATGTTATGTCCTTGCCACAGCAACTTGGCAACATGATTGAAGATAATGCACATTTGTTATTTCAGGTGACCATGAGAGCTGCAGCAACATTCCAAGAGGATGCAGAAGTGGAACAGAAAATTAGATGCAAGCAAGACTAGACGAGTGCCAGCTTGCTAGCATGTGCAACAGATGACAGCAGATGCTTAAGGATCACTCTGCAATCTGTATACAACATTAATACCAATGTATTTGTTCCATGAAATGGTGCAGGTGGTATGCAATTGTCTGAAACATGTGAATTAATAAACAGCCATTCCTTCATGTGTACATTGTTCATTTGTGAAAATGCTGGAATCAGTAGTGTTCAGAAGAATGCAAGGCTAGACAGAACTAGAGAACTAGAGAAGTCCCTACACAACTTGCAAATCACAAAAGCAATCACATCCCCAAAATATTTGTGGACATATATTATTATTTGTCATGGCATAGGAATGTTCAGGAAGCTGCAGGGACAAAAAAGCCAAATAATGGAGTTTATTGGGGTATGAGGTGGGGTGCACTTCACAATTTCCTGAAACATTTAGTTAGAGCACAACAATGCTTGTGAGTTACTGTATCCGTGCACTGAAGGGGACCAATCCCTTATTCCTGAAAATATATTGTCTTACAAAAATGAAAGCTTTATTTCCAAAACAAAACAAAGCAAGCTGAAAGGTTCTTCCATCCAAATCCAACACATTAAGAACACACTTATGAAAATACTCTTTCCAGGTTATGGATGTTCATCTATGAAAATTATTGGGGAGGGGGAAATACGTGAAAGGCAATGGGCAAGGTGAAATAGATTGGGGGCACACTCCATAGAGTCCCATGTTAAAAGTTGAAGTCATTTGAGAAGCAAAGCAAACATTGAGGGTCCACTTGTCCTCCCCCCCCCCCCCCCCCCCCCCCCAGGATACAAAACAACCCTGTCCTAGGTTGTGCCACTGCATGCATGGGCACCAACAGAGGGATACAGATGTGCACCACTGCAAAATATAAGGAATCACAATTTTGCTATGGCTACCCATACTTCTCAACATTAAGCTGGTTATGCATACATCATTCTAGCTAGGTAGCTATATTTCTGCTTTGATACTGAAGTTTACACCAACAAGAATAATTAAATTTCAAGAAACCTCAATTGGGCCTCAGTTCCTACGTCGGCCGATACTACACGAGATCAACTAGTAGTCTCACTACCTGGTCCCTGAATTATCGGACTATATCCCATCATACAACTCACGAGGCTTATCCCAGCCAATAATTTCAATGGCGAAGATATTGATAATAGATACGTAGGTCGTTCCTACCAAGGTTGGCGATGCCTACAACGAGCCTCTTTCGTCTCTTTCCATCCAGTGGGCAACTCGGTGCATACAAAAAAAATTCCTCGCCAAGTGAAAGAAACCTCTATTCTCGGCTCGCCTAATGAAGGGAAACCACCATTCCCAGACTGGCCCGACCCGAACGGCGCTTCTTGGATTCGATGGATTCGCGGCTCTCCAGCTCCCACTCCGGTCGGTGCTTTTCAAACTACGGCCAAGAAAGGCCATAAATAATGCATTCCTTTCTGTTTCCTTGAAGATTGAGATGTTCTACATAACTTGACATGAACAAAACTGATCGTTTTGCATCCTGGACCAGTCCAGAGCAATAAAACAAAAAAGATATCCGATGGATTTTACGCAAGAAAATGACCTAAATGGTACCAAAACGTTCTTCAAATCTGGTTACATTTTACAGTCAAATGGACCACCATATAACCAGAAATTTCAGTGTCCTTCCATTTCATGACCTACATTGTTTAAATACACCACAAACTGGTGGCAATAATAGTGCTTATGCCACTCCGACAACTAATTTCTCCCACTCCGGGAAAATGGAAATTTAACCGTCATGTTCTTATACGCTGCTAAATGAGGGGTGGTTACGAGCCGCTTACTGGTCTTTCGTCAACTCCGGCTGACTGTACGGAGGCTGCTGATTGGCTTAATGGTTTGAACTCAGCCAATGGGATGAAATCTTTGTTGACAAAGGTAAAAGAGCAGCTTGTCTCGATTGCATTATTTTTGTGACAATGTAACACAAGTCGCAGCCAGCCCTGATAAAGGTTAAGGCCAGCCGGCCTTGGGCCAGCCCAAGGCCTATCGAGTCAGCCAAGGCAACAGCCAAGGTACGAAGCCGGGGAGGAGGCCATTGTTATTTTTCTGTTTTCGTTCTCCTCAGGTGTGCGCCTCGGGGAAAAGAGTAGGTGCTGTGGGAATAGTAACTGGTAGGTGCTGCTTTATTATCTTCTGTGACTCCTATTGTCTGGCATACCCCTTGTAGGAATTGTTTTTTTTCTGCCGATTCTATTGCGGCGAATATGGCTAATTGCTATTAATGCTGGCTTTCGATGGGTAACAGTTGGAGCATGCTAATCACAGGTGTAAATTTGTACACTTTTGTTGTTGCCAATGCGACATAATGATTTCCAAATTTAACATAATGCCTATGGTGGTGCATGGAATGAATGGATTCAAATTTCCTATTGGAAACATTTTTTTGCAGTCCTGATACATTATTTTGTTTAAATCCAACCATGCCATGGGCATTCTTCATCAGCACAGGGTTCAGGACCAATCATTTTCCATAAGGGATATTGAGGTTTTGTGGTTCCTGATGTGAAAGGCATAATCTTGTTCATCAGCACTTTGTTTCTATTTGTAAGTTTGCAGTTTAGGGTAATTTTGGGTTATTTAAATTCCTTTTTCCGATGCCATGTTTAAAAATGTGGTTTACATGGTGTGACCACTCACTTCCACTGTAAATACATACTTTCCAGTTGGCAGGCAAAACAACACCAATAAATGGGCTTGGAGTTGGGTAATATAGTGTAAAAATTAATTTGGGAAATAAGAAATGTGGCATAATCTACCCTAACCTAGCCTAACCTTCAATGCAAAAAGAACAATTCTCTTGAAAAGGGAAAAATTTCAATCAGTATTTTTCTTTAAAAAAATGCAAATTAAAGAACATAACCTGACATAACCTAACCTTGCCTGGTTCATTGTTGAAAAACAAATTCTTGAAATAGAAAAAAGCATTGGATACGAAAACTTGTCCAACTTAAGAGTAGAGCCCAACTTATCATAACATAACCAAGCCTAACCAATTTGTTTGCTTCATGGAGGTAAACTGTGTAAGACGTGTCTTGTGGATACCCTAAGCTTGAATAATATATTTCATTATAGTAATATACCTACATACCTGAAGTTGAAATATATTCAAACTCGCATGGAAAATCAATCACGATTAAATGCATCACTTCTTGCCAATGACAGTATATTTAACACTTTTCCAGCACCACCACTTTTCCAGCACCACAACACATATGACTGCTATGTGCAGTTTGTATTCTCAGTGAATACTGTTTTTATGTGATCCAGGATCAGGCGGCATACTTAGGCTGTGTGGGAAGAAACACCTGTAATGTATGCTTCTTGATTGGAAAAACAAGACTTTATTTCTTTGTCTCAGTAATTTGTATTCACCCCATGGTTACCAGGCATTATGCACTCCGTAATTGCATGAACTCAAGGATTATACACTCCGAATCCAAGAACGAGAAGTGAAAATCCAACACTGATCCGGAGGATATTGCATCACAAATTACGTCTACGGATACATGGTATGCAATTTTATGTTCTCTTTAGAGCTTGTTTGCACTGTATTTTTTACTTCATTGATATCTGTGGGAATGACATAACCAGTTCTTTCCAATACATGATTCACAAAAATCACCAACAGAAACAGACAGCCAAACAGCAGAACCTGTGAAGGCCATCTTCAGCACTACCTAGGTATGAACACCTCGCTAAGTTGATCCAACATCAGAGTTCTCGATATGCTCAGAAGTGACATAATAAAAGCAAACTTATTTGTCGAATGTAAAACTGTATAGTACTTATGGCTTTCGTCCCATTAATAACGATCGATGCCAACACTCTGACGCATGCATTACTTTAATGGGCGAAATGCGATACATTTTACCTCAAAGCGTGTCCTTAATGTCGTTTTCAACAATTTCAATTTGCATCACGACGGAGCCTCCAAAACAGCAGATGGGTTTCCTCCAGAGGATGTTGGGAACAGGTCAGACGGCAGCCGTCACAGACAGGCGTCACCTGCGTACGGTGCAGACGTTTGATACAGATGTCGTAGATATGTGGTGCAGATGTGGTACACGTGTGGGACAGGTGCGTGCATATGTAGCACATATGTGTTGAGGTTTAGATTCTCCTATTTTAATTATGTAGCGGGAATGTCATATTTAGCGTAAAATCCTCCCTCCCCTCACCCCCCCCACAAAAAAGACAAACAAGCCAGCAAACAGGAACGATGGTCTGATGTCCATACTTATACTACGGAACCAACTTACTGAGCAGGCTAAGTCGACCTTATTACTTTATATCGCATCGCTGACAGGCACAATCGCAACATGAGTGACTTTCGATGTTGACAAATCCACAAAGCGCATGTTTTTATATCGGACTGCGTGTGTGAACCGCACGGTACCGTACAATTACCGCACGTTGGTACACATGTACCGCTCCGTGGTCTGGTCGGCTGGCCGAGCGAGTACTCACCAGGTACCACATCTGTGGCCATCGCGGATCGTTTAAGTACGTGGAGCGGTAGAGGGCGGCTCTCTCGGGCCGCAGGTCACGCTTCACTCTCCGCCGCACCTTCTGCTGCTGCACAAACGTCACCTGTAACGGGTGGGCATGGTCACCAGGCGTACACCCTGCAGCGTGCCGCCGTCACACCCCCTGCTGCACAAACGTCACCTGTAACGAGTGGCCACGGTCACCAGGCGTACACCCTGCAGCGTGCCGCCGTCACACCCCCTGCTGCACAAACGTCACCTGTAACGGGTGGGCACGGTCACCAGGCGTACACCCTGCAGCGTGCCGCCGTCACACCCCCTGCTGCACAAACGTCACCTGTAACGAGTGGCCACGGTCACCAGGCGTACACCCTGCAGCGTGCCGCCGCCACACCCCCTGCTGCACAAACGTCACCTGTAACGGGTGGGCACGGTCACCAGGCGTACACCCTGCAGCGTGCCGCCGTCACACCCCCTGCTGCACAAACGTCACCTGTAACGGGTGGCCACGGTCACCAGGCGTACACCCTGCAGCGTGCCGCCGTCACACCCCCTGCTGCACAAACGTCACCTGTAACGGGTGGGCACGGTCACCAGGCGTACACCCTGCAGCGTGCCGCCGTCACACCCCCTGCTGCACAAACGTCACCTGTAACGAGTGGCCACGGTCACCAGGCGTACACCCTGACGCGTGCCGCCGCCACACCCCCTGCTGCACAAACGTCATCTGTAACGAGTGGGAACGGTCACCAGGCGTACACCCTGCAGCGTGCCGCCGACACACCCCCTGCTGCACAAACGTCACCTGTAACGGGTGGGCACGGTCACCAGGCGTACACCCTGCAGCGTGCCGCCGTCACACCCCCTGCTGCACAAACGTCACCTGTAACGGGTGGGCACGGTCACCAGGCGTACACCCTGCAGCGTGCCGCCGCCACACCCCCTGCTGCACAAACGTCACCTGTAACGGGTGGGCACGGTCACCAGGCGTACACCCTGCAGCGTGCCGCAGCAGTTGGCTCGGACACGCGAGTGACCTGTGCCGCTGACAGCCTGCCGCAGACTCCCGTCTCTGGGAGGCCATTACGGCCACCGATACATGCCCGACTACCGACAACTCACAGAGATCGTCGTCGACCAATAAAGCATATATAAAGGTTGGATACAGCTCCACCGAGCATTTACTGTATTTCAAAGCTGAACAAACAAATATTCCTGCGCCTTTTCGCTTTGAAGCTTGAAGCCGTACTGTCCGCACGCAGAAAGAGCCTGTTTGTCGCAGCTATCGCGAGTTACAGTGCAATGCCATGAATCAACAGCCACAATCGTTATCACAAAATTCGTCCAAAACTATTTGAAACGTTGGTACACACCGGCATTGTATCGTCGATGTGACAGCCCAAGCAGAATGGGTGAGATGCACAACTGCAGTGAACTTCACGGAACACCGTAGTGTTTGTCAGATGGCAGAGTTTAAACTTTATCACAATGCAATCAGCAGCCAATTATTTCCGGGTCAGTAATGGTGCCAACAGGCCACGGTGGATAATCCCCCACGGATTCCACCGCACACCAGACCGGTGTGTGGTGGCACCCGCAGCGGTTCCCACCAGACGCATGCAAAATGTCGGCCGGCTGCACCACTCAATAATTACCCGCTGAATTTGGAATTCAAGAGCTTCGAAGTTTCATTTTTCAACCTGAACTTCTGCGAAAGTGCCCAAGGCACCAAAGGAGTCGCTCTGGCCGGCCGCAATCCGAGAGATCAAAATGTTCCGAGTTCAAAAGCCCTACAGCTCTCTCAAATTGCAGACCCTAACGCTGGAACCCTGGCAACGCACACCAATTCAACGAAATGAAATGAAGCCATCTCGGCTACGTGATCCCTGACCGGCTGCAGATCAAGGCTCGATTTGACCACGTTCAGATCACGTTAATCATCGCTGAATCCTGCCGACCACTTCCACTCTCCACCCGACGGAGGACCAGTGTGCCATCTCGGCGACCGTCCGTACGCTTGTATTCGCGGTGCGCTCAACAAACAGGTGCACACTTCCTGGCCATTAGTCATTCCACTGTACGGAGCACTTTGACCACCAGTACTTTATCCGGGGCTCTGGACAGGACTTTGCCAACGGCCAGATGCGTGGAAATGTCGAACCGAACGGTCCTAGGCGCATCGGCTACACCCGTCACACCGAACGTGGCTGTCAGATACACCTGGCACATCTGTCACGCCGGCTGCCACGACTCCGAATGCACCCGTCACAACTGTCACTCGGACTGCGGCAACTCGGAATGCACCCGTCACACCTTTCACGCAGGCTGCGACTACTCCGAATGCATCCGTCACACCTGTCACGCAGGCTGCGGCGACTCCGAATGCATCCGTCACACCTGTCACTCGGACTGCGGCAACTCCAAATGCATCCGTCACACCTGTCACTCGGACCGCGGCAACTCCGAATCCACTCACACCTTTCACGCAGGCTGCGACTCCGAATGCATCCGTCACACCTGCCACGCAGGCTGCGGCGACTCGAATGCATCCGTCACACCTGTTACTCGGACTGCGGCAACTCCAAATGCATCCGTCACGCCTGTCACGCAGGATGCGGCGACCGAATGCATCCGTCACACCTGCCACGCAGGCTGCGGCGACTCCGAATGTATCCGTCACACCTGTCACTCGGACTGCGGCAACTCCAAATGCATCCGTCACACCTGTCACTCGGACTGCGGCAACTCCGAATGCATCCGTCACACCTGCCACGCAGGCTGCGGCGACCCCGAGTGCATCCGTCGCACCTGTTACGCCGGCTGCGGCGACTGCTAGCATACCAGCCCCGGCTGGGACGGTGTGTCGTCCCCCGAGGCACCTATCACACCCCGGTGGAGCTGCATGGCCGATTCATCAGAACTACATCAGCTGGATCAGGACATCATCCGACGGCAACAAGTTCAACTGCCACTGCACTTTCATCTCAGTGGGCTTCGTGTACAGTGCTCCACGGCAGATCGAATAGCAAACACGTAAATGAACATCCTGTATCTCAGAAGTTGATAAAAACACGTCCATAGGGTTGCCTAGTGTTTCGATTCAAGGTGTGCAACTTCCAGCTCGATCAGATCAATGACCACGAAATCATAGCCTCCGGTGTTATGGTGAGACCATGGTACACCGAATGCCTAGTGGCTTATGTCTCCAAGGCATATTTTAAGTTGCCAAAACGTGCGGGTGTAAAGATATATAGATATATATATATAGATATATATATATATATATATATATATATATATATATATATATATATATATATCTGCCACATCAACAGCCCGGCCGCGTGAATTTTTTCCCAATACGCGGAAGCTACAGGGCGCATTTGATTGGTTGATGGGCCTGCGGCGTGACGTCATTATCTCTGATTGGTCGATGGCTCAATACCGTGACGTCCCAGTACCCGGAGTGCATCATCTGTTAGCTCCATTCGTCGCGTCGGCGGAAATTTGAATTCGTCTCGTTTAGCAACGGATGCGTATGGTCTGAGTTCCCTTGAAGCTGTAAGAGACTGAATTGTGAGAGAAGGAGACTTGGAAGAAGCCAGTGTAATTGTTCAAGCAACCCTAACCTGAGCCGGCGATCTTTTACTTTTGCACGTGGGTACACCGCGTGGGGTAGACACAGATGATGTAAGTACCTATAATGTTTTTTTCCAAAGGATAAAAAATCCGAGGTGCTAAAATCAAACTTCGCTGCAGTCCTGGATTGAAATATTCCATTTTATGCGAGAAAGGTATACTTTTTTGTTCATATCTGCTTCACCAGCACTTGTAAGCCGTCGGTTAGCAAGCCTCGGGTATTTTATCCTTTGAAAAAACACTAATCCCTACAGAATATTTCACTTATGTATCATAACCAAACCAAACCTAATCATGCCTACACAACCTGAGCTCTAAGTTTTCGTTGTGAATTTTGACTTGATCCAACCAAATTTTTGTTATTTCAAGAAAGCAGGCTGCGGCCTTTGGCTGGCAGTAGGCCTTTCTTGAAGTACACAATTTTCTTTGAATTAAGTCAAAAGTCAAAAAAAAATATATATATCTTGGGTTTGGTTATGTCGGGACACTAGAATTACATCTACCACACATGGTGGAATCATCTCCATTGTATCAGGCCACCTTACATAGTATATGTGCAATAGTGAAAGATTACCCCTAAACCTCCTAATCTTTGGAAAAATTACCCAATATTGGAATGAATTCCCAAGTGTGATGTCTGTTAAATAATTACTGAAATGATTAGTAAATTAGGTTAGGGGTGGATCTAGACCAACTGTGGGGGAAGGGGGGGAGGTCGCCTATTGACCTGCTGCCATCACAACGGGAATCTTTGGCTTCCTCTCGTCACGCTCGACGCGCCTGATTTTGTTTCGCGACTCTAGCGCAATTAGGGGCCTGGGGGTTACACCGATCCCCCCTCGTAGGTCGTGTGACTCGAAAATGTCGTAGGGCGAGGGTTATGCGGAGAGGACTATACAAGGACGTTAGTGTCTGGATAACGCCCGTTATTGTGGGTCACCTGTATATTTGCATCTCTACATGTGTACCGTGATGATTGCTAAAAATTGGCACCTCTATATCGCTGCGTTCCGATTGATGACGTCACGCCGCAGGCCCATCAACCAATCAAATGCGCCCTGTAGCTTCCGCGTATTGGGAAAAAAATCACGCAGCCCGGCCACCGTGCAGCGCTGCCACATCGACAGCCCGACCACTGTGCAGCGCTGCCAAATCGACAGCCCGGCCACCGTGCAGCGCTGCCACATCGACTACCGGGTCCGCCGTTGACTGCGGACAACCGACTGCACGAATCCGCACAGCACCGGCCGCCCGAAGCCAAACGCAACGTCAATCCTCCGATCCAATTTACGTCAAATCCTATTCCAATTGATGTCGATTCCATGGTGCAATTTATACCGATCCCTTGATCGAACGTAGGTCGTTCCTTGGATCCATACACGCTGATCCCCGAGGCCGTATATTGGCATTACCGAGCAAACTTGGCGTGTCGACAGTGTGTGGCGAGTGGCGACCACACGCGCCGTGAGTTATCGCATCAAAATGAGGCCGAACTAGCACAGCATAAGTAGCTTCCCGTCGGGTGATACTTAAATATGCATAACACTCGAAGGTCAAGGCAGGTATCATTCATTTCCGAGAAGGTGTTTGCCATTGACTTAGCAACGGCAAACACGACGGTGCGACCTTAATCTCACACACCACGACATCGGCGTGTTCCGGCCCAGGGCACAGCACTTCCTGGTCTCTCGCACGCCTACACCACGGCACCTCACGGTGTCGCAAATGTCCAAAACACACCACTTCCTGGTCCCTCACACGTCTACACCACGGCACCTCAGTGTCGCAAATGTCCAGACCACATCACCTTCTGGTCCCCGTGTTCAGACCACGGCACCTCCTCTGATTTATCACATGTCTAGAGCACGGCACCTCACGGCGTCCCAAATGGCCAGACCACATCACCTTCTGGTCCCCGTGTTCAGACCACGGCACCTCCTCTGATTTATCACATGTCTAGAGCACGGCACCTCACGGCGTCCCAAATGGCCAGACCACATCACCTTCTGGTCCCCTCCCGCATGTCCAGACCACGGCACCTCCCAGTCTCCGATATGTCCAGATCAGCTCCCGGTGCCCCACATGTCCGGGCCACGGCATCACTGGGATGTTGTTGCTCGTGTGGCCAGACGGAGACATCAGCCGGAGATAGGCCACATATTTGTGTTTGTGTCTGTGTGTGGCCGTGCCGCTAGCTTCGCTTCAGAGCGGCCGGCGGACGCGGTTTACCGCAGACATCCGTGGATGTGGTCAGGCGCAGCAGGTGGGGCAGCGTCAAGGTCGCGGCTCCACCCACCGACGCGGGGTCACAGAGAGCACGGCTCGCGTACCTCGCCTGGCCGGGCAGCTCGTCCCGGACGGCAGTGGTGCGCTCTACCCGTGCATGCCGCTCTCAGCTCGCGGTATCATGCTTGTGGAACACGCGCTTCACGTACAGTTCACATCCCCGAAGCCGAACATCGGGCCGCAGGAGCAAGTTGAAGGGCGCACCGGCGTCAGAAGTTAGTTACTCCCTCGCGCCGCCCAGGGCTGTCGACCGCTTCAGGATCCAGACTGGATGTTCTAGGTTGCGTTCTGGAGCAAGAGCGCATAATGTACGCGAAAGTAGAGACATGAGACGCATCTCCACGCGCGCATCACCTGCAAACGCAATATCAACAACCACGCTAAGACGACATGGCCACATCACGTCACACTGTTGGCAAATGTGGATACTAAGCTGTTGCTTACAGCAACAAGGGAAGCAATTTTTATTGGAGTGCAAATTTCATGGTGCTGAACACGTTGTGCTCAATACTGTACTTGTGTCTAGTTATTCATCGACATGTAATGTTACTTACCCGAGCATGCAGCAAACATACCCGAAAATGCAACAATCGTCTGCATCATGAAACAACTAGGTGCACCTCACGCAATGACTCGAATACATAACGGTATGATAACGCCTCACATTAATACAAGCCTCTACCCATGTAAGCAACCGGGGTCGTGTTTTCCTATTGGCAAGAGCAAACGCTGTCAGCAAAAGTAAAAGGAGATCACATCCATGCATACCCAGACAAATATATAACTACGCCATTATTTGTCAGTCGCGGTCTGATTCGGCCGCATGTACCGATAGTCAACGACCACTTGGAACTAAGCATCCAATCCCAACAAGAGGTATCTCACCATTAACATTCGAAGGAACTGTTACAGTGCGATTTACATTGTTTAATCCTCAGAAAGTCCTCAGGCGAAAGGCGGGATAAAATGGTCTGAAACCTGCCGGCACATTACGCCAATTATCGGATCGTCCCACGTTCGAGCCGCGTCGATTGACAGCGACCGGCGAGGCCCAACATGACTCCCTCACGGCCTGACGGCGACCGACGAGGCCTAACGGCGACCGACGAGGCCTGACGGCGACCGACGAGGCCTGACTCCCCCCTCACGGGCCGCCACCTAACGGCGACCGACGAGGCCTGACATGACCCGACATGCCTGACATACTCCACGGCCTGACGCGGCGACCGACGAGGCCTGACATGACTCCCTCACGGCCTGACGGTGACCGACGATGCCTGACATGACTCCCTCACGGCCTGACGGCGACCGACGACAAAAACCCCCTCACGGCCTGACGGCACCGACGACCTGACTCCCTCACGGCCTGACGGCGACCGACGAGGCCTGACATGCCCTCCGGCCTGACGGCGACCGACACCTGACCCTGACGGCGACCGGCGAGGCCTGACATGACTCCCTCACGGCGCGCACCGCGAGCTTAAAATGCCTCCTCACGGCCTGGCGGCGACCGACGAGGCCTGACATGACTCCCTCACGGCCTGACGGCGACCGACGCCCAAGGCCTGACGGCACCGACGAGGCCTGACTCCCTCCGGCCTGGGCGACCGACGAGGCCTAAGACCCCTCCGGCCTGACGGCGACCACGAGGCCTACATCCTGACGGCGACCGACGAGGCCTAACATGACTCCCTCACGGCCTGACGGCGACCGACGAGGCCTGACATGACTCCCTCACGGCCTGACGGCGACCGACGATGCCTGACATGACTCCCTCACGGCCTGACGGCGACCGACGAGGCCTAACATGACTCCCTCACGGCCTGACGGCGACCGGCGAGGCCTGACATGACTTCCTCACGGCCTGACGGCCTCGTAACCCTGACGGCCTGGTGCCGATAACACGCGCAGAGGGCCGCCGCTGCCGCCTCGCAACACGGCCGATACCGTCATCACGTGCCATCACACGCCGATCTCACGGCGACCTAACGGGCGCGATAAAAACGGCCGCGCCCAGATGAGGCGGCCGCGGCATGAGGGCGCGCCGTTTCATCTGGCCACGATGGCGCGTTGCGACGCGGTGGCGGCCGCTCTGAATGGTCGCCTGGCCGGCACCATAGGCTCAATGGCGGCCGCCGCGGCCCAGTGACCGACCGTCCCGGCAAAGACAGAGATGGGGAGATACATAGATGTGGTATTGTCAGCAAGCAGGGCCGTACCACTCGCGTCATACACTTGCACATTAAGTATTGCATACGCGCGGCTTATGTCCTACCAAATTATACGCCCGTTTATTCAGTTGAAGTGCACTGAAGCCAGACAAAGAATCATTGCAATAGCAAGCTGAGGATACTTATGATCAGTCGACAAAGGGCGGCTCGTGAAGAAGTGAAAAGTTTGCCCACTGAGCCTGGAGATCTGTGGATAATGTTGACTGTTTTGCAGCCCGCAATTGTGGCAGTACGGATGTGCCTTGTTCGTATATGTTATTGTAGACTGTCCATCTGATGCAATGTAACTAGATTGAACTATGTCCCTAGATGTCCCTAGATGTAACTAATGTTATCCCTCTGTGCAATTCCACATTGCAAGATGAAACAAAGTGTTCACACACATTTCACAATACCATGTTTTTGTTTTTACCATGTTACCATGCTCATGAAAAGCGTAATCAGCTAAAAAAAGGAGCAACGCATAGTATTGTAGTTAAGTATTACAGATATTGTGAACAAATAACATGACTGGTACATGGACCACATGTCTTTGTAATGCTTTCAACAGCCTTCGACATGTCTTTACAATAATATACACTGCTCCTTTTTAGCCAATTATGCTCAGGACAAAAGAAAAGTACAAATTGTGTGCATTTGCTTTCATAGAAGGCATGGATTTCCCGCTGGTTGGCGGCCATGAATTTTTTTCACTTCATCACCGATGGTCAACCAATGGACTTTGCACGAGAACGAGCCTGAGCCCAGCCCGACCCGTCCAAAGGCGGCGCGTCAGAGAATTTGGGCCCGGCCCCACCCCATCCCAGGCGCAGTGATGCAGGCGCTGTCTTGCAGATCACGTCCTTCGTTTAAAAAAAAACCCATATCTTAGGTATTGTTGCAGATCACAAGCATTGGTTCAGTTGGCCGAGCATACAAACCACCCAACTATTTAACCATCTAACTTATCCAGGGAAAGTTACTGCCATTTACCATCACTGAATTGAACAGGCCGTCCGATCTCGTTCGAACTTTTCCACTGCAGGTATTACGTTGAAGCTACATTGAGCCTAGTGTTCGCTGGCATTACCGTTCTCTCGCCGACGCGACCCCACAGAGACACAACAAGCGAAGGCTCTAGCGTTTTATATCACGAATTTAACCCATTGTTGCACCTAGTGTTGTAGGACACAGAGAAAACGTGTGGAGGGCATGGTTGGGGAACTGGCCTTGCTCTAGATGCATGCAATTTTGCTATCCGGGAAGTTCTCCACTCCTTGTTTTGCCAAAAGATGAATTCAGTTGCCTGAAAATCACTGCAACCTCATTTTTATTTCATAAGCATGCTCAAAACTGACCGAAAAGTACAAAAATGAGCTTTGAATGTCAAAAACGGAAGGTAGTTTGTCCTCTCCGATCTGGATTAGCCCCAAATTTTGCTCTCCTAATCCAGGACTTAAAAACATAGGCCCAATCCTGGTGGGGAACGATTTTCAGAGTGGGAACGCCGGTTCTGGAATAGGAAAGGGGCGTCAATTTGATCAGGGGAGAAGGACACGAATAACACGATAGTTGGATGGTAATACCCCTTCAACATGGAAATGTTGCTATAATCGGAAGCAATAGCTGGTAGCCCAGCACATTTTCTTCTTTTGGTACATATCTTGGGATAATTCGTCCCTCCAATGAAATGCCCTTCAACGTGTTGCTGGAAATGACCGCCATTTATGTGGTCTTAAAACATTCAACAACATCAGAATGACGGATGTAACTGCATATACAACTGCCGGCGCCGTAGCACCTACAACATTCAAGAGCTGTTATGAGCCTGAGTCCTAATTTTTGGAACTTAAATTTTGGAACATGGTGCCCCTCTGCCCGTCCTCTGCTCGTCTTACACCTTTCAGAGGGACACCATGGTGGTTCGGGTGGTGGCATGGCATATTGTAGCGCTCCACTGCCAGTCCGGGGAGCCCCAGCAGACCCAGTAGCGTCTCTGAAATTATAAACGGGGACTCGGAAGCTCCGAGGGGCGCCTAGCATTTCAACATCCTTTTACTTCCACATCCTTTTGAGGATGAGGAAGTAAAATACTCCCACACGAGTCACCGGAACTTCGGCGGAACCTACTCAAAATGCGTTCTGTCAAGCGCACTTACTAAGCCCAGGCTGATAGCAAGAGGTCGTATATTGGGCCTTCCTGAAAAGTGGAAAGAGGACTAGCCCACCGCCGCCAACTACGTCCATAGTGACACCTATCCGTGAAACTGCAGCGCGGACTCCGCTATCCTAAATTGAGTACCAAATGGCAATACTATCAACCAGCTTCAGCTCTCCCCGGAACCCCATACATTGTCATGGCAGAGACTTGGGACAGGTTGGTGTTGGTGCTGGTGTTAGTGTTGGTGAGAGGCTGGCTGGATCACGTGGCCAGGTTCGGCCCCGAGGCCGCCAGACCAGCCCGGCCCCGACCGTCCAATGGTGTGGGGCGGCCTGCGGAACCACACACCTGTCCGGGCCGCCCTTGAACAGGCACAGCATGCCCCCTGGGAACCTTTGTCTCCGTGTAAACGGCGTTGGAAAAAAATCGGCCGCCGTTGGCTGACAGGTCTTCGGGCGCGAAGCCTTTTCAGGAACGTCCGAGCTTCGATCTGGCTATCCTCCATTATGTCTCCAATCTACTCTCTTTCAGCCGGTTCGCCCCACTGAAGCCACCCGAAAACGGCCGTCAGCAGTAACGAAACCAGCCACTCGACAAGGTTCAAATTAGACACGGTTTGATGATTACCGTATCGCGTGCTCTTTAGCGTGAGAAGCAGAATATCCACGCAATTAACGAAAAACTGAGAGCAGCGCCGGCCTTTGAAGCGGCATAATTCATGCATCAAAGAGTGGAACTTAAATTACATTGCGCCACGATAACTACATCGAACCAACGCGGTGACGAGAACAACTCCCACCGCAAATCGGGCTGGAGCCGAGCCGCTGTTCAGTGAGAGCACATGGAATACGGTGAGGCCGCAATGTGTACTGTCAGCTCATCGACGAATCTCTGGACAGGCGAAGTCACAAACCTGCCCGTTGCGTGCCATTGTTGCCAAGTTACATATGCGCCTGTCCGAGGTGTACGGTAAAAGGTGATAGTGGGACTGGCTAAGGGGATAGTTAGAGGAATAAGGTTGTGTTTTCTTTGTGTGCTAAATTAAGGTAGTGAATTTAAATTGCTGTATATAAATTTTCTTATCCTAGTGAAATCTGGGCCTTTGACACTTAGGGCTTGAACTAGAACAAACCACCTGTACGAGACCAGTTAGATTCGTGTGTTCCAACTATTGTAATTGTTGAGGTTATCTGGGCTTTATTTGGATAATGTTAGTATTTATTGTGTAGAGTAATATTTGTCTGGATTGAAGCTGTGTCACAGATAAACAGTTTCTACAAGGGTGCTCACTTTACTCTGCACGTCTAAACTAAGGAGTTGCATATTAATTAGTGTGAGTTCGCAGCAGGTAAGGGTCTTGGCTCGACAAGATAACTGCAAGTTTAGTTTCTGTAAGCAGATGGATAGTTTGTTGTTTCCTTTGTGTGAGTGAAACTAGATGAAGTGTATCATAAATTCAGCTAGACGGATTGTTGATGTCGGACGGTTTCCGTTACTTGCTGGTGACTGTTATATCTTGGTAATTTATAGCGAATAGCTAGCTCCCCTCAGTTTTTTCAAATTGCAGAAATGGTCTTGGTTTAGTTTCTGTAAGTAGGATAGTTTCTTTGCCCATTGTATGTGCAGAGCAAGTGGGTGTTAATTGCATTAAGCTATGTAGCTCGTACATAGCTACGTTAGTTGCAAGTTAGCTGATGTTGACCACACAAGAACCAGATTTGTTAGTGATAAGAATTTTATTTTAAAAAAACACAAACAAAAAAACAACCTTTAAAAAATTGAAGGTGGCTGTGGAAAGTGTTAGTGTAGGGGGTCATCGGGGATTCGAGTAGGACGGTAGAGATGTTAGCAAGGGAGGTGGAGCGCCTGAGGCGTTTAGTGGTGGGGCCCAATATAGGTATGACAGTCGAGCAGGCCAGGTGCAGGATCCCAGGAGTGCTAGTGATGGTGATAGTTGTGAGGCCCAGGATAGTAGAGGAGAGTGAACAATGACTAGGCGTAGGAACACTGGATAGCTTTAAGGAAAATTGAGCCTGGCCTCGAAATGCATAATAGGTTTGAGGAATTGAAAGACAGGGAGAGTTTTGCTTCTCGGGATGGCGGTGGGAGTGAAAAGATAGTGAGAGGGGGGTTTTAGTTATAGGGAACTCAAGAGCTAGGTATACCGATCGTTCAATTTGTAGTAGGAACTCGAGTAGAAGGGATCGAGTCTGCTTCCCAGTGGTCCTAGTAAAGGATGTTGGGGATAAGTTAGAAGGGGTAATTAAGGGAAGTGGGCAGGATGTTGACCGAAAAAAAGCGGCTTTGATAGGTAGATCAGCAGAAAGTAGGAAGAGAGGAGTGGCGACATCCATCCTTCAAACCTCATTCTCCAATAACCAATCTTCATGCATGTCATGCTCGCAGACTGATCTTCGATATGCCATGATTCCTTGCTCTCCAGGCACTGTCTGCATTCTTGCAACAGTATGATTCTCACTACTACCAGCAAGCAAACAATATTTCAGCCCCAGCGAAGCAACTTTCAAAAATCATAACTGGGGAATGTCGATATCCTACTGATTCAAAACGCAAATATCTCTCAGGCTCCAGAAAAGTAATATTTTCATCACCTCTTTTGCTCCATCCGTGTTTCGCATTACCACGGTAGTCATTCGAACCAGAACACATTCGACTAACTGATTGCGGGGGTCGGTGTCCCCTCTTGTATACAAAGTGACACCACCGTCCACCTGTGGAAGCAGGCCACCTTCGGCTTTAAGCTGACGACTTGTATTGACCATGTAGAGCGTAGCTCCCAATAATTATGCAGTTCTTTTGATAGGGGAATGGTACAGACAGAGTGAGGATCTGCAGTCATCGCCTGTAATCTGTGGACCGTTGAAACTCTTCTTTCAGCTCGTGAAGCATCTCCTCTTACATGAAAAATTGGGAAAGAGAGCAAGAGCGAGCCAAATGCATGCATAATTATTGGGCACCTCAATAAATGAGGAAATTGGCGGGCCCAGCTGGGGGGATGGCGAAGCACCACTCTAGGCCTGATGTAAAAGTTGAAATTATTTCTGGGATGAGGAAAGGCCTCCACAAATGTATATAAATCGACACCCATGCGATTGAGTATATCAGATTTAAGGAAAAGTGCCATTCGCTCCCTTGACTGAACTGCATCTCATGTCAATCCAAATACAAAACTGCACGGCGTGTGTATTTATTCAACTACAACAACTTGCATCGTGAGCTAAGGTTTTTATGTGCGAGAGCCGCGACTGCGTTAGCAGCAACAGGACAGAGCGGCGGCAGTGGCAGTGCAGGCGATAGCGGCAGCAGAGCCAAAGGTGGCAGCGGGAGCTGCAGCGGTGGCGGCAGCAGTGGCAGTGCAGGCGATAGCGGCAAAAGAGCCAAAGGTGGCAGCGGGAGCTGCTGCGGCGGCGGCGGCGGCGGCGGCGGCGGCGGCGGCGGCGGCGGCGGCGGCGGCGGCGGCGGCGGCGGCGGCGGCGGCGGCGGCGGCGGCGGCGGCGGCGGCGGCGGCGGCGGCGGCGGCGGCGGCGGCGGCGGCGGCGGCGGCGGCGGCGGCGGCGGCGGCGGCGGCGGCGGCGGCGGCGGCGGCGGCGGCGGCGGCGGCGGCGGCGGCGGCGGCGGCGGCGGCGGCGGCGGCGGCGGCGGCGGCGGCGGCGGCGGCGGCGGCGGCGGCGGCGGCGGCGGCGGCGGCGGCGGCGGCGGCGGCGGCGGCGGCGGCGGCGGCGGCGGCGGCGGCGGCGGCGGCGGCGGCGACAGCCGGCTGCAGCGCGGACAGTGTTGTCCTGACCTGGACGTGATATTTATAGGCAAAACCCATACTTTTTTCTCAGAAAACAATTCGTGTATCTTTCATTCTCAGGATTCAAATATGTCAGTTTCCATGGCCGGAGGCCATGAAATGTCACGAAATAAAAGGTCACGAGATCATTTTCTCAGTTATATAGTTTTGGCAGTTACTATCACGAATGCATTCCTTGGACTCTGTGATCTGAGAAATGTATCAGAAAGTGAATTGATGTATGACGGAGCATGAGACAGGTCGTTGAAGAGGACCACTTTTCGTGACCTCTCAAAACTGCCAGAGGCTATAACTGAAAGCCCGTTGGTCGGATAGTCCTACAAATTGCATAGGGGGATTCGAAGCACCTGATTACCCTATCAGCCAGTTTTAATTTTTTTTTTTTTTTTTTTTTTTTTTTTTTTTTTTTTTTTTTTTTTTTTTTTTTGGGGGGGGGGGGGGGGGGGGGGGGTTTTTTTTTTTTTTTCCCCCATTTTCCTCTTTTGGGGCCCCCCCCCCGGGGGTATTTTTTGGGGCCCCCGGGCGCGTGTTCGAAATCTGAGAGATGAGGATGTCATTTCGGCTATTTCACCGGTCGATATGGAATTCCCCAGCTACATTCGTTTGACGGGAAATAATTGTCAATGGTCCCAGAATGAAACCTTGAAGGTGACTGTACCCAAACTCGTTTTTTAGAACAGAACCACGTAAGACAACGAAAAACATGAACTGGCCGTCCGTCTGGATTCCCTGGGGTGTATAAATATCTTCGTATATCGCGGAAGTTGGTCGATGAGCCTTAAAAACAAAATAACCAATCAACCGACTAAGTGCATGGCTCTGGAATACACTTGGTCAAATTACCACATAGAATGTTATAAACATGCCCCAATGTCGGACCCACCAATCGTGTAATCGACTGCGATTTGCGCTGAAAACCGCAAGAACCGCAACACGCATCAGCGAATTATTCGCCATATCGGGCCGCCCGGCATGCGGCCGGTCGGCCGGTCGGGCTCGCATCCACGGCCGTTTACCTCACGGCTTTGACGTCACCGCAGTGTGACGTCACGCGCGACCCCGCAGTGGCGCGACACACCCAGCCAGCGACGAGTGTCGACACTCGAGCGCTCCGTCCAGAGCAGGCACAACTCGGCCGTGAGCTGACGGCCACCCCAGAGCAGTAGCAGCACAAGACGTCAAGGTCGGACGGCGGGGTGGGTCGTCACAGAGCGGGGTCGACTCGGGTGCGCGGACGGTCACCCCGGAGCAGTGGCAGCACAAGACGTCAAGGTCGGACAGCCACGGAGTGGGTCGGCACAGAGTGGGGACAACTCGGGTGGACGGACGGTCACCCCGGCGCAGTGGCAGCACAGGACGTCAAGGTCGGACGGCGGGGGTGGGTCGACACAGAGTGGGGGCAACTCGGGTGCGCGGACGGTCACCCCGGAGCAGTGGCAGCACAGGACGTCAAGGTCGGACGGCGGGGTGGGTCGACACAGAGTGGGGCAACTCGGGTGCGCGGACGGTCACCCCGGAGCAGTGGCAGCACAGGACGTCAAGGTCGGACGGCGGGGGTGGGTCGACACAGAGTGGGGGCAACTCGGGTGCGCGGACGGTCACCCCGGCGCAGTGGCAGCACAAGACGTCAAGGTCGGACGACGGGGGTGGGTCGTCACAGAGTGGGGACAACTCGGGTGCGCGGACGGTCGCCCGGCCAGTGGCGCAAAGACGTCAAGGTCGGACGACGGGGGTGGGTCGTCACAGAGTGGGGACAACTCGGGTGCGCGGACGGTCACCCCGGAGCAGTGGCAGCACAGGACGTCAAGGTCGGACGGCGGGGGTGGGTCGTCACAGAGCGGAGTCGACTCGGATGGACGGACGGTCGCCCCGGCGCAGTGGCAGCACAAGACGTCACGATCGGACGGCGGCGGCGGCGCCGACCCCAGCAGTGTAGCTGCGGCGTGACGGCCATACGGCCGTGTCAGCTCCACCGTGCACCATACTCTCCAGCCAGCGACCGGTCTCAGCTGACGGTAACGAGCGCACCGGGACCGTCCGGGGCCGGCCGATCCCGGTGTAGCTCCGCTCGTGCGTCGGTCGCGGCACGCGCCGCTGCCGCTCGTGATGCCGCAGACGACTGTGGGCGCACCACGTCTCGCCACGCGCCGCTGCCGCTCGTGATGCCGCAGACGACTGTGGGCGCACCACGTCTCGCCACGCGCCGCTGCCGCTCGTGATGCCGCAGACGACGGTGGGCGCACCACGTCTCGCCACGCGCCGCTGCCGCTCGTGATGCCGCAGACGACTGTGGGCGCACCACGTCTCGCCACGCGCCGCTGCCGCTCGTGATGCCGCAGACGACTGTGGGCGCACCACGTCTCGCCACGCGCCGCTGCCGCTCGTGATGCCGCAGACGACTGTGGGCGCACCACGTCTCGCCACGCGCCGCTGCCGCTCGTGATGCCGCAGACGACTGTGGGCGCACCACGTCTCGCCACGCGCCGCCCGGCCCGTACCACGCCCGCTGCCGCTCGTGATGCCGCAGACGACTGTGGGCGCACCACGTCTCGCCACGCGCCGCTGCCGCTCGTGAAGCCGCAGACGACTGTGGGCGCACCACGTCTCGCCACGCGCCGACACCAGCCGGCGGCTGCCGCGGCGGAAACGGCGCGATCGACCGGCGAGCAGCGCGCGATCGAAATAGCCCGCTGGTCCGGCTGTTGACACCGGCGATGGGCGGCGGCCGAGCGTCGCCGGCGGCGACGTCTGTTTGGGTCGCCACCCTCAGTTGTACCGACTCACCAGTGCCGGGAGCGACGTTTGTTTGGGCCAGACCGTGCCGCCGCAGCCGCCCAGTTGTACTAAGTTGCCAGTACCGGGAGCGGCGTTCGTTCGGGCCAGACCGTGCCGCCGTCGTCGCTCAGTTGTACAGACTCACCAGTGCCGACAGCACCTTTTGAAATGGGCCAAAATGTTTTAGCCAGCCCGACCCGATACCTGTACCCATGAGGTTCAAGTCCCATCCGCTTTGAAGTGCACGGTACTTTGGATGCCCAGGACCTGGGTGTGACGTACCGCAAGCGTGACCTTGGATGTCATACTACTCTGATTGGACACCATCTGAACAATATCTTACAGTTAGCCGGGTTCACGGCTGACGTTTGGTCCCTCTCGCAGGAAAAGCAGGACAGAGCGAGCAGACATTGTGTAATGATAAGCATCGATTAGTAGTGGCATGCAACTGCAGTTCTGACAACAGTCTCTATAACAAAATACGTTCGCTTAATGATGTGATTAGATCAGAAGAGTTCAACGTACAAACATCAGCAACCATCGATCAGTGTCTGCGTCTGTGGAGAGTCACCACCTCTACGAGTTCGAGGTGTACTTCAAACTTCTTGCTACCATTGTGAATGTTAATTACCGAGTACCCACCTATAATTAGCCCACCTATCTTATTAGTTCAAGTTGGGCACTAGGTAAGAATCTACTCAGATGGTATTGGAGCACACCATATATTAAAAGCCTTATGGATCACACCATAAAGCATGGTAACATATGAGCAGATGTTCGCTACGTAAAACTGTGCCACAAATTCTTCTGCTGACAGTATATTTCTTTCCTAACTGAATGCAACCTCACACAATTCACCTACCCATACACTCACTCTCCTGGGAGCACTTTTCAGAAGTGCGGGGTTTCATTTGAAAAGTGTAAGATGTCTTCTGATATACTACCAAATGTGCGCATTACGTGCACATCACGTACACTACCACGCGTCTTCATAGAATGTATGATGTTATCAATCATGAGTGAAAATGGATAACACCACGAAGGAACATTGGGCAATGCATTATATTATGAACATTTCGTGGTCCTTGTCTGATGTGTTATTAAAGTTGAATAATGTGCTATACTTTTTGGAGAATTATCTGTTGATGTCAATTAGTATTGACAGAAACATTGTGACTTAAACAGACAACTTGGTATTGCTTGCATAGGTCATACAACCTTCAGATTAAAAAAAAATTGTAACCGAGAAACAAACGGTAGGTCAGTACCGACCAGAACCAGGCCCGTTCATTGATATAAAATGTGGGACCGATCCTACCCGCGTCCGAACTCGGCCGTAAATATATATCTGTAAGTCCGTAGGGCCTGCCAGGGATAAATCCAACTCTGGCTGGGGGCAGCGGCTTCACAGATCACAGGCTGTGCTTGGCTGCCCGATTACCTCGCCCACTCGCCTGTCGGTGGTCCGAGTCAGACGTGACATCTGCTGACCCTGCTGACCCTGCTGAACACCGCCGCCAGTGCCCCGGTCCGGGACTTGGGCCACCAGCCACATCTTGCAGCCACTATCAGGACACCCCTAACATTGGGACTGGGAATACCAGCCACATCCTGCAAACCATTGCTGCGGTCACCACCAAACATTACTTGGGCACCAGAAATGGATCGTGAATCTGGAAGGATTCGTTAAAAAAAACCTTGCTTGGATCCTGGATCACAAACAGTTGTTCCAAACTTAATTATTTTGTTACTGAAAGATCCTGCCATAAACTAAGGCCTCAATTCTGATCCTGCAATGTCAACAGATTTTTCAGCTAGATCCTGAATCATCGGAGATCGCTGGGCAGACAAACATTTCGATCAATTGATAACACCAACATCCGTGTCACATGGAGCAACTATCTAAAACCATCTATCCAAAGTATGTAGCCTGCAAATACCACTCCTAGTAACGATAAAGTTTCGCTATATGAGCCAAGCCACCATATATTAAATACCATAGAATACCATCTGAGCCCAATTTACCATAAACTGATGCATTAAGTGCACATTGTGTTGAGGGACAACGTATGTATTTTGCTTGACTTCCACACATGACGTCCAGAAAAACAGCTGAGATTTTCGACCCTGCATAATTTTGGTTTGTATCGGGACCCTATACGCTGCAGTTTCTTGTCGACAAACTGCCAAAATCAAATGAGTTTGCGTCATAGCTGACATTGATAAAGTTGTAACACTTCATCTTGGAGAAAACTGGCTCTTTGGATCTAGGGTCGTCTCCTGTGATCTACTGTCTGACTAAATCCAGCAATGCGTCGGCTCGTAACCCCCAGTAAGAAACTCACTTCTCCCCCCCCCCGCCACACCCTTACTCGGCTACGCCCTGTAACTTAGCTACTCAGTCCCCCAGCCACACCCCGACTCCAGCCCAAGCCCCAGCCACACCTTCACCCAACCGCACACTGAACCTAACCGTTCCTGCGACTTTCACCCCTCCCCTCTCCCAGTCACACACTGACCCCAGCTACAAATTGATCCCAACTTCAGCTGCACGCTCATCGCCTATCACATCCTGCACACCAGTCATCACCTGCAGCCCTAGCCACACCCTGACCTGTCACCCCCAGCCACAACCCGCAGCCATCGCCCGGCCACACCAGTCATCACCTGCAGCCCCGGCCACACCCTGACCTCCTGTCACCCCCAGCCACAACCCGCAGCCATCGCCCGGCCACACCAGTCATCACCTGCAGCCCCAGCCACACCCTGACCTCCTGTCACCCCCAGCCATCGCCCGGCCACACCAGTCATCACCTGCAGCCCCGGCCACACCCTGACCTCCTGTCACCCCCAGCCACAACCCGCAGCCATCGCCCGGCCACACCAGTCATCACCTGCAGCCCCGGCCACACCCTGACCTCCTGTCACCCCCAGCCACAACCCGCAGCCATCGCCCGGCCACACCAGTCATCACCTGCAGCCCCGGCCACACCCTGACCTCCTGTCACCCCCAGCCACAACCCGCAGCCATCGCCCGGCCACACCAGTCATCACCTGCAGCCCCAGCCACACCCTGACCTCCTGTCACCCCCAGCCACAACCCGCAGCCATCGCCCGGCCACACCAGTCATCACCTGCAGCCCCAGCCACCCCTGACCTCCTGTCACCCCCAGCCACAACCCGCAGCCATCGCCCGGCCACACCAGTCATCACCTGCAGCCCCGGCCACACCCTCCTCCTGTCACCCCCAGCCACAACCCGCAGCCATCGCCCGGCCACACCAGTCATCACCTGCAGCCCCAGCCACACCCTGACCTCCTGTCACCCCCAGCCACAACCCGCAGCCATCGCCCGGCCACACCAGTCATCACCTGCAGCCCCAGCCACACCCTGACCTCCTGTCACCCCCAGCCACAACCCGCAGCCATCGCCCGGCCATTTGGAGTCACGCCCTGGCCAAAATCCCGAACTGCATCGCATCCACTATATTTCCGAGACATGTGAGTACGAATGATGGACTGCATCACCACCATCGAATTCCCCAGACATATGAACACGAATGATGAAGTGCATCACCTCTTTCCAATTCCCCAGACATATGAACACGAATGATGGACTGCATCACCTCCACCGAATCCCCCAGACCCAACCGTTGAGTACGGACGATGAACTGTATCACCCCCACTGAAACTCCCCAGACACACGGGTACGGAAGACGGACTGTAAAAGAACCATAAACCTATAATTACGCGCCTCCTCCTCTGAACCCTCAACCCTTCTGCCACGAGACGGACGAGCCGCCATCTACACCGCCGGCCACCCTCGGACGCGGCGGGCGACACAGATTGTCCGTGCGCCATGGTGGCATTTACCGTCCGCCGAGTAGCCACGGGGCAGCGGTGGTCGACAAACAGCCCTTGGGCGCCGACAATGCGGGCCGAAACCGAAACAACAGCCGGCTGAAAATACACCTATCGCTGCAGTCTAGGCTTTGTAGGCCGGGGAGGTAGAAGAACACGAGGGCAGATTGGGAGCTTATCGCTATCGCATTCGCAGAAGTGTGTTAAGAATGGAATGAGGTTAAAGCTGGCGCCATGAGTAAGCAGTAAGCAGTAAGCAGTAAGCAGTAAGCAGTAAGCACAAGAAGGGAAGTAAAACATTGAGCCATTAATCAAATATTTAAATAAGTTTGTATTTAAATTAGTCCTAATATTATAGATTAGATCCAAAAAAACAGAAAACTGAAAACATTGAAATACTGCCCACCGCGACGTACTGGGTCGGGCAAAAAACATGCGCAAAACACGCGCACATCAATTTGGCGTAGCAGACCGATCACCATATATTTAGAACGTCCCAATTGTTTGTTGGGTGATTTACGACGCAATTTATGCACGACCACGGCTAATGGCGCCGCCCACACTGTTTCACTGTTACGCCGGTGGGCCGCGGGACTGGGAAATGTTCCGAGTGGGGCGAGTGTTGAACCCCGGACCTTGGTATCCAGAGCTCAACACCTTAACCACTCAATTGTGTGCGTGCAATTTGCGTAACCCCAAGGTTCCATAGCCTGCTTGATCCCCACAACCTTACCCACACTCACATACCAAATTATACAACAGTGGCGGCATATCACTAATACTATAGAAGATAACCACACCACTTGTAGTTATAATCCATCATTATTTCAAACACCCCTTTAAATTTGTTCGTCTCAAGCGATCACCAAGCCCACGGTCTGGACCCACCATCAGCAATGAATACCAGATGTGTTGATTCCGGATCAATAGTTGGCCATTCGGGTCCCGTCAAAGATCACAATTCGCAAATTCTAAGATTCTTTTGAATTCGAATAATTGACGAATTGCTATCCTTCCACCTCGTCAGATGCCTCATAATTTGAATGTCAATAGATTCCGAGGTAACGAAAGGTCAATGCAGCCAATGCATTTCTTCCAGGGGCGAAACAACAATTGTGAGATCGTCGGTCACCACAATAACGAGATTGTATTGGTCACAATCAGACGAACTCGCTGTCGTTCACACAAATGTTACATTTAAAGCAATGGGCGCTGGATAACTCATGCAGTTGATGCGCCCCATAACTACAACTACATCTATAAGCAAACGACCTCAAACATCACAGGAAGAGCTCGCTGTAGGTCATAAAAGCCAACTGAAGCCCGCTGAACGGTGCTGAATGCAGTGTCCGGCGATCGGGGCAGGGTCGGGCGCCCGATCTGGCCGGATACGGAAAGTTCAAGAAAAAAAACCCAGCTGTGTGGCCGGACAATAGGGCGCATTGCCCGATTGTCCGGCCATACAGCTGGTTGCCACGGCAACTTGGGCCCCGAAGTGTTCATATGCTGCTTGGATTGATTCACAGAAAATATCCGGTGCATCCATAGTTTTGTTGATTGTATACAAGCCGCGAAGTAGCTTTTTCAGAATTGTTGCCTACCATTCAGCAACGTCCTCCAAGATCAGAGAGCTTTATAAGAACAATTGAGCTCACTGAGCTGGGAAATAATTTAAACCGCAAGCCTTTCAAACGCTGAAATATGATTTAGCGACTAAAGTACCTTCACTCCAAGTTAGCGCTATTAGTTCGTGACAGGGTGTAGCATACTTAGTCACCCAACTGCGTACAGGATGCTGCAAGCTCGGCTAAAGCACTTCGTCTGCGTATCATAAGGCATGGGTAGGCCTGTTGTGGTGGCTGATTGGTGTTTAGGACGCGCCGATTACTTGGGTCATTGTGTGCCCATATAATGACCTGTCATCATCTAACGATTGGAAGAAGTGTTACCTCATATCTCTGAGTGCTTACGTCGAGCGATGGATCACCGTCAAAATTTACTGTTTTGGAAGAATGTAAATATCACCAATTCCAATAATTAAGGAGTCATTCATCTGCTAGCGTTTGTCGCAGCAACATTTCAACACTTCTGGGCCCAAGATATACGCGGCGTATAGGTCCCAGTACCGGGAAACCAACAAGTACGTGGTATACTGAGTGGGTGGAATAGCGTAGACACAGAGGGCATGGCGGTGGTAACTTGCCACTAAAAGGTGCCTGTGTGTCGCTAGTGTATGTTCAATCCGAAGACGACAAAGCGCAACTTTCTACCTTTGTGCACGAAATGAAGACTGCCACGTTCCGAGTGTTCAGGTTCCAATCTCCTTTACTAGCTTGAGTTCGCTGAGCTGCATGTTTCAAGTGTATTGCCATTTTCGATATACCAAGGACGATATTGATGTCGTTAATTAATTATTTACATATTTGGAGTGATGGGCGCTTCTGCCAGTTCAATGATCAGCAGCACCCATAACTTGTATCCTAGTACTTCACTGTCAGATGCAAATTATTGCCTTGGTGTGTACGTAGCCTGAAATCATATCGGTGACAGGCAACGGAACAAGTTTCCGGAACGTGCCGGTTTTGAATTGTTCCCCAGAATGTCTTCATGTGTCGAGCAGCCCACGTGACGTCCATAAAACCTTCTGCGCTCTTGCGAAGTGCTGGCACGTTGAGTAATAAATAAGTGGCGCACCGTCAGCGTTCCCAAGCAGCGAGAACACTGCGACCTCTTCTCCCCACAAAGGAGATGGCGACTGGTAGCGTAGGTGACGATATTGATATCCTGAAGCCTCCAGGGAGAACAGCCAGATGGATCCTGCGACCGCCGTCTGCAGCCCTCTTCACAGTCAAATCATCCTCATTGCCAGCCGGACCTACGTGACTTGGGAACTGTATGACAATTACACTGACTTCCACATCATTGAGGGAAACGAAAGTTGTCGTGATGTCATGCAAGATGTGGTTGTCATTATTAAATGTTTTCAGAGCTAATAGACTGCTCAGTGAGTCAGTGAGTGTCAAGTTTTATTTTTGGCGCGAATTCAATCGTCATGCTTAATGAAACGAAGAGCTTGTTGGATGGCATACAGTTATGCCGTAAAAAATGGATGAATGTCTTGGAAGCCCAAGAGATGCAACACATGACTGACATACAAAAGCACAGCCTACCCCACCGCTGAGCTCTGATCCGTGGTTACAGATCCGCATAACTGTAAATAGCGGCACACGCTATGCTGATTATGGTCGGATAGCGGCACACTGCAACTGGGGCAGGACAAAGGGGCTGCGGTCCGGACTGTAGACAAACGATAGGGGTGATAAGTGTATGTGGCGGATGTTTCTGGGGAGGGCAGGGCCACAAACAAGCCGGCGCGGTATCAGTCAACACTGGCGAGTCGGAGTGGAGGGAATGAACGTTGGACAACGGTGATTGGGGCCTAAGTCAGTTTATAATTGAATCCTGCTCAATGCACGCATATGGAAGTTTCGTTTCAATATTATGTGTGCGATAGGTCTGCGCATAATGATGAATTGATGTTTAGGGGCAAGGACATTTTGCAACAGCAAGGACATTTTGTGCCCATCGTCTGTGCATAAGCTCTGTGTACGATAAGGTCTGTACGATAAGGTGTAAGGTCTGTACAATAAGGTCCATGTACGATAAGGTATGTGTACGATACGTCTGTGTACAATAAGGTCCATGTACGATGAGGTATGTGTACGATACGTCTGTGCACGATAAGGTTTGTGTAAGGTAAGGCCCGTGTACGATACGTCTGTGCATGAAAAGGTTCACCAAGGTTGGAACGTCCAACTAGCTGTAAAATAGCATAGAATATATGTGCCGGAGAGACACTTTTGCAAGAAATTGCCCTGAATCAAACACACTGTGGCGTTCACCGTCTAAACTCACGCCCACTTCGTTCGACACTACGTTTTTAAATTTGTCGCTGCAAAATGTTGGCCCAAATATAACCTTTTATCTGGTCCGGAGTGAAACAAATAGTACTGCAATATAAAAAAGCAATGGACAGATATTGGACAAAGTATTCACGTCGGACCCTATTTTAAAACGGAAATTAAATCAGGGGAGATATGCCAAAAGGTTCGATTTGCCCTTGACCGGATGCGTTTGGAACGGTGACGGTGCAGTCGATGCTAGTATCCAGTAGCCGAATGGAGATGAGTGAGAGTGGTGGAGACAGTGTCTCGGTGAGACACTGAGACAGTCACTTACCAGGGGTTCACTACTAAGCTTGGAATGATGTACAGGACTAGACGTTAACGACCTTTTGCTAACTTCGTGGTGTTGTAATAGAAAGCAGTCACCAACAATCTGAAAAACAAGAGGGCATTACGTCACTACATGCACTACCGTGGCAACAGACTTAGACCCGACGAAACAACTCAAGATGGCACAGCAACGACACAACTCCTTCACGGCGCCGTTCAAAGGTGCGACACATGACACGAAAACAACGTCTTCCAGCACACACACGAGCTTGAATGGCATATCCCACCAATTACCGGATCGGATCCGCTGCTACCATGCGAAAGTACGCTGCGCTGCCGGAAACAATGTCTCGCTTTCACAACAGGGAAATGCTTGTCATCAGAAGGAAGTGAACCGCTTCTATGAGTAGAGGGTGGCCGATGTTGTGATAACAAGTCCCCAATGTCAGCACTGGGAAATGTCCCACATACATCAGTACCCGAGAAGTACCCCGTGGTGTCACACGGCGGCGCACTTTCTCATGAGCGGGATTGGTGCCAAGTACTCAACACAGCGGGGACCTTCCGGATGAGCGGGATGGGTGCGAAGTACTCCTCACAGCGGCCATGGCGGTGCCCCAGGGAGGAACCGCCGCATCTGTCTTGACAAGACAGGGTTCGAGTATCCTCACGCGTTCGCATAGCCCCCGGATGGGAAGGTTGGTTGACAACTGGCCTGATAAGGCAGTGGGCGCGGTACCGCAGCGTTAAAATAACGGTTATTCATTAGGTGTGAGATGTCGAAACGAGCACAGTGGGATGTCGAAATTTTCTGTGGGATTAATGTCATTTAAAATGCCTTCGATGCCTTTAGTACTCAACTTTTAGCTCATGCCATACTTATGACTGTACCTTTATCATTTGTTTTGAAATTCATAATTTAGGAAGAGCTATGTTCTGGATAGCGAGAAAAATACCTATGCTATAAACTGCAATTGTATACCATATCACATTATAGTTAATCCCTTTATCTGAAATTGCGTTCCAAGATGTTCCTGTATCATCATCCCCTATCGAGCATGAGCATGATACTTATGAACAGGATACTGTTAGAAAGGAGATACGAAGACTTCATAAGCACGCATCACGAAGCAGGATGTCGATAATTCTTGGAGAAGGATGTCTATTGAATGTTCAGAAAGTGGTATATTCCACCCTATCTCACGAATAATTTATCACTGCGGTACCAGGGCGGCAGTGTCGGTGCGTCTGACAACACATTAAACCATCTGTCAAAATTCTGCCATTCAACAGGAATTCCCGGATTGCGTCGTAATGCCGGAGCTAACGCAACATGTTCTGCTTAGCATAGGACCTCGGCTCAAAAAGCTATCCCAGTAAGAATTCTGACTAAATTATATATATATATATATATATATATATATATATATATATATATCAATAATAATAATAATAATATATATACCTAATAATAATAATAATAATAATAATAATAATAATAATAAGAATAATAATAAAAAGCGCGCCACCACAACCAGAATGCCCCTCTGTAATGGTCACGTTGATAAAATATGCTATGGTAAAAACGGGTCTGGGGCACGAAACCAATCATATCAAATGACTAAGTACAGCTTAAAATGCAGCTAAAAACGGGTTGAACACTGCCAGCATGCATTGGGCACTTGCACACTTACAGATACGTTTGGTAACGTTGCTGAAATTATCAGCGCAAAAAAGTATTGCCAAGTGTGGCTGGGATTCAGTGTGCTTTGCATTACAGGGTGGCAATGTGAACATCTAATCTAATGATGAACATCTAATGGACTGCCTCGCTGTCTTCAGGTGTCCCGCCCCACCAAAATGAAGCATCCTGCCAGCATCAATAGAAAACTCGGCCAGACGTACGGCTATACGCTCACGTGTGCGTGCGGGCCCAATCTCGATAGGCGGGACAGTGCGCCGACCGTCGGCTCCCTGACGGCCGCCCGGTGTCAGAGCCTAAGAACGCTACGGACTGGCCACGGACAGTGTGCCGACCGTCGGCCCCCTGACGGCCGTCACGTACCCGAGCCTGAGAACGCTGCGGACTGGCCACGGACAGTGTGCCGACCGTCGGCCCCCTGACGGCCGCCCGGTGTCCGAGCCTAAGAACGCTGCGGACTGGCCACGGACAGTGTGCCGACCGTCGGCCCCCTGACGGCCGTCCCGTGCCCGAGCCTGAGAACGCTACGGACTGGCCACGGACAGTGTGCCGACCGTCGGCTCCCTGACGGCCGCCCGGTGTCCGAGCCTGAGAACGCTGCGGACTGGCCACGGACAGTGTGCCGACCGTCGGCTCCCTGACGGCCGCCCGGTGTCCGAGCCTAAGAACGCTGCGGACTGGCCACGGACAGTGTGCCGACCGTCGGCCCCCTGACGGCCGTCCTGTGCCTAGAAGCCTGAGAACGCTACGGACTGGCCACGGACAGTGTGCCGACCGTCGGCTCCCTGACGGCCGTCCTGTGCCTAGAAGCCTGAGAACCCTACGGACTGGCCACGGACAGTGTGCCGACCGTCGGCTCCCTGACGGCCGTCCTGTGCCCAGAAGCCTGAGAACCCTACGGACTGGCCACGGACAGTGTGCCGACCGTCGGCTCCCTGACGGCCGCCCGGTGTCCGAGCCTGAGAACGCTGCGGACTGGGCACGGACAGTGGACAGAGCCGGTGTTTACGGCCATCGAACGACAGCACTGGTGCATGCCCGATCGTCACCAGCGCCGCGACACAGTCATCTGCCGGGTCAGTGATAAATTAGTCGTGAAATAGGGTGGAATATACCACCTTCTGAACAATGAGTCGACATCCTTCCAAAAAGAGTATCGACATCGCGCTTCTTGGTGCGTGCTTGTGAAGTCGCCATGCCTCGTTTTAACAGTATCCCTTTATAAGTATCATAAGTATGCTCATCATAACGGATCCGGGATCGTGATAACGAACATCCGTAGTGCAATTCCAGGCAAAGGGATTACCTATGATGTGGTGTGTTATGCAATACTAGTCTATAGCGTAGGCATTTGTGTCGTTCTAGTGGATATTGGTATCCAAAAATTGGGTACCTCTCAAAACGAGCGAAATGGATACCTATATGTATGCAATGTACGGAAATATGCATTGTCTCAAAACTGGGTTTTACGGATAGAAGTATTGTAAACAGCATCATTTCCATGGAGATTTTGACATCCTGCTGTACTCATTTCAGCACCTCACACCTAACGAGAAATCATTATTTTAACACTGTGCCGGGTCCAGCGACGGCCACGAGCTGGCGGCCAGAGCGGGCGTCGCCTGGGGGTCACGGCCATCACGCCCACACCCAGCCGACGCGCGCGTCACGTCTTGTGACGTCAGCAAGCCGCACTGCCGCGAACGGCCGTGTTGTCGCGCGAAGCGTGTTGTCGCGCGTAGCCCAGCAACGGGATCTTGCCGACACAACATCGAGGTCGATCCGCTCTCGATAACTCGATACCGGACTGGAGCTTGCACGGTAGCGAGGTCACCGCATTTGGAACGACGCTGTATTGTACTGTCGCCGCCTGATGCGCGCCGTGCGGCGTTACCACTGCACTGACTGTTGCCGGCGTCACGGGTTACTGTAACTGTGTCGGCGGACTGACCATTGCCGGCGTCACGGGTTACGGTAACTGTGCCGGCAGACGGACTGTTGCCGCTGTCACGGGTTACCGTAACTGTTCCGGAGGACGGACTATTGCCGGCGTCACGGGTTACCGTAACTGTGCCGGCAGACGGACTGTTGCCGCTGTCACGGGTTACCGTAACTGTTCCGGAGGACGGACTATTGCCGGCGTCACGGGTTACTGTAACTGTGCTGGCGAGCGGACTACTTACTGCTGGCGTCACGGGTTACCGCAACTGTTCCGGAGGACGGACCATTGCCGGGGTCACGGGTTACGGTAACTGTGCCGGCAGACGGACTATTGCCGGCGTCACGGGTTACTGTAACTGTGCTGGCGAGCGGACTACTTACTGCTGGCGTCACGGGTTACGGGAACTGTGCCGGCGGACTGACCATTGCCGGCGTCACGGGTTACGGTAACTGTGCCGGCAGACGGACTGTTGCCGCTGTCACGGGTTACGGTAACTGTGCCGGCGGACTGAGCATTGCCGGCGTCACGGGTTACGGTAACTGTGCGGTGGACTGACTGTTGCCGGCGTCACGGGTTACCGTAACTGTGCCGGCGAACGGTATGTTACCGGCGTCACCGGTTACCGTAACTGTGCTCGCGGACGGACTATTGCCGGTGTCACAGGATACCGTAACTGTGCACGGAGGCGAACGTCGCCTTCCGAGCGCATACTTCCGGTCTTGTCGCCTGTTTTTAAACTCTCGGTCACTCGATGACACCAAAGAACAGGTCTGTTTGTTATTTGGGCTCTAGGGCGCACTGACTATTATGATCAGATAGCCCCATCCCGCTCCCGAGGGCATCCCCCATCCCCACAAGGGCAGGTAAAAGGTCAACGCTTTCTGAAACGACGGGTATAAGCAGTTTCGGCCGAGTATGTGAGTTATAGCTGCGAACAAACACCATAACGTAACTCAACATCCACATTAATCGGCATCACATGCGCCTTGGCGACGCGCATGATTAACGATAGTGGCTGAGCCAAACGCTGGCGGTCCACACAACGCGTGATGCACAGGGCATTCATACTTGCCAATGACGTATTGCATATTTCAAGGATAAAAATGGTCGCTGAATTCGAAATCAAGATGTAAAATATTCTAAATCGCGTCTTTTGTTGTCGAAAAGTCTTCGAAGACCAATCAAGGTCACTGTTCTTAATGGTCTCTGTTGAACCTGAGTCCGCCCGTAAGAAAACCAAGTCGGAAAACAACTAAAACAAAATATCAAGTAACTGGGCGCATTAACCACATAAGCACGCAAAAGCTATGACTTCAGCAAAGATGCACCAAGCATGCTTTCAGAAATGAGGCTATAGCTCGGTGACCTGGCAGACTGCAAGTCTGTTAACATAGGATCAGCAAAATATGGCACGGATCAGTCACGTCGAAGGGCTCTGATCTACCGCGAGCCGCTTCCACCCAGTTGCGAGAAAGCCGCTAGGGCGTGGTATCCACTCCCCCCCCCCCCCTTCCGCTTACGGATGACGAGGGCTAAGAACACTAGTTCAAGACTATTTATCCGGGCTCGTGGGTAATCTGCACTACCTCATCTTGTGAAACATGCATCGTCTTCCCAGCAATTCACAGTAAGTCACGAGCTATATCTGGATTAAACTTCCTATGTCCTTTTCTCTGAAAACCTTAGACTTCACCAGAGGAATTCCCGTTCGGCAGAGCCTATGATTTCCATACACATCCTCTGCCGAGGCAGTGGTGTTTCTCATCAACTGAAAGCGTGCCGCACCGACTGGCAGCTCGTCGTACGGACATCATACGTCACGCGCTGATTAATATTCTGGCGAGCTTCCTCAGTCGCGTCAGGCCATCCCGCAGGCCGTATCGTACATCAAACGCGACTCATTCCTTCTGCACGCGGCTGCCCAGCCGGTGGGCACGTGGTGCCAGGTGGGGGTGGCTCGGACATCGGGTGGGGGTGACTCGGACATTGGGTGGGGGTGGCTCGGACACCAGGTGGGGGTGGCTCGGACATCGGGTGGGGGTGACTCGGACACTGGGTGGGGGTGGCTCGGACACCGGGCGCGCGTCAGACATGCACACTGAGTGACCGGTGTCGTGTGACGGGCCAGCACGACCGGCGGTGACGGCGACGGCGGGATATGGATCAAGCTGGCTGATCCGGAGCGAGGCGGTGCCGGCCCGGACGGCGCGTGCACATCGCTGCCGTGCCAACGGTGTGCGTGGCTGGTCAGCCGCGACAGACATGGTGGCGACAGACATGCGGCACGCCGTGTGAGGGTTCGTGTGCCAACGTTACCTGCGCATCGTATCGCCCGCCCCGCCATCCTCGGCACCTCAGTACGGACCGGTCCACCAGCAAGTCGTATCGCCCGCCCTTCCATCCTCGAACCTCAGCATGGACCAGCCCACCCGGCAGTCATGTCGCCCACCCCGCCATCCTCGGCACCTCAGCACGGACCAGCCCACCCTCGAGTCGTGTCGGCCACCCCCGGCACCTCCACGACCAGCCCACCCGGCAGTCATGACACCTCAGCCCGGACCAGCCCGACCCTCAAGCTCACCAGTCGTATCGGCCACCACGCCATCCTCGGCACCTCAACACGGACCAGCCCACCCGGCAGTCATGTCGCCCACCCCGCCATCCTCGACACCTCAACACGGACCGGTCCACCAGCAAGTCGTGTCGGCCGCCACGCCATCCTCGACACCTCAACACGGACCAGCACCCCCCCCCCCCCCCCTCGCACCTCAGCACGGACCAGCCCACCCTCGAGTCGTGTCGGCCGCCCCGCCATCCTCGGCACCTCAGCACGGACCAGCCCACCCTCGAGTCGTGTCGGCCGCCCCGCCATTCTCGGCACATAAGCACGAACCGGCCCACCCGGCAGTCGACCACCCAACACCACCGGTCCGCACATGCCCGGTAATGGGCACTTGAAACGGACGCGCGTGGTAATTCGATCCGGAGGTGTCCCCACACACGTGCGGGTGGGGCCCGGCTCACAAGCCGACCGCAGCGACAACATTTGACGGCTCCACACTGAGCACAGGGCAAACACAATACCAGCGCCTCCCCTGCCGGGTGTCGGGTGAGGGAGGGGGCGCACGCACCCGCCTGCCTTGACTCTGTTCCCAACCGCCCTTGGCCGGCACCGCCAAGGGCGACGCGCTGTTGCCCTTGGATAGCGGGAGGGCCGGCCGGCCAGCTGTCTGTCTGTGAGGTCGGTCGGCCCGTGCTGAGTCGTGGGAACGTCACGGATCAGCCGGTGGTGGCGGCGGCGGCGGCACGGTGGCGACTGCTGACTGCCGGCCGCGTGTACAGCGTACCTACCAGCGTGTACAGCCAGCGTCCCTGACGACACCGCCAGCAGCGGAGCCGACTGGCTGGACACGGAGTACTCACGGCGGCAGTGGTAGTGTGACGTCGCACGTGGCGACAGTGCCACCAGAGCCAGACCACGATCGTCGCTCCCTGTGACCCCACCCCTACCAGCGGAGCCGACTGGTACTGACGGCGGCAGTGGTAGTGTGACGTCGCACGTGGCGACAGTGCCACCAGAGCCAGACCACGATCGTCGCTCCCTGTGACCCCACCCCTACCAATCCCCAACATCCCCAGACATATTTCCATCGGAGAAACGCAGTCAATCGCCGTAGTTGCCACGAGACTCCCAACCGCCGACACGGAGGGCGGTCGGCCACGCCGCCAATCATGCGGTGGGCGCCATCCCCGCTGCGCCCCCCCCCCCCCATGCACACGTGTGTCGGAGGACGGACGTTGGCGGATGCGTCGAGTGACCTACCACAACAACTCTACCATCCCAGTCCGCGGGGCGGACCCAGCGAGAACGGCCATAAACGGCACGAGACAGCTAGCCAGACACGTGACGGACGTCCAATGGCATCACGTCAGACTTGCTCTCGCGTGAACGAAATATTGAAGAGGAAAGCGTCATGAAAAACATCATGAATTAATAACACGATTACCACAAAACAGAGGACGGAAATATATCCAGAAGTGGGCATACAAATTACACCGTTCAGGAAGAGGTTGATACGACGAGACGACTATGTGTTTTGTGGTATGAGTACTGAGCTTAAGATCGGACATAGATGCACAGATACGTCTTCATAGCAGATCCGGTCTTGCTTCTAACTCCCATGTCACGCATATACCAACAAAATGAATGTACTGAGCATACTTCTACGGCTTCGAACAACACAGCCATCATGCGTCCTTGAGCATAAACAATTTGACGAAAGAACTTTGATGCAGCTCAAGTTTGTTTGCATATTTGTTGCAATATATTTGTAAGTGTGAATATATTTGTTTACGTGGTGTGGTGTAGTTTGGTGTCGTAGCTGATAACGGTATCTGGCCGTATCGCCGTCCTGCACCGCTTACCGACCCCAGGCGTTCCGTTTGGTGTCGCGGGCCGATAACGGTATCTGGCATCTGACCGTATCACCGTCCTGCACCGTTTATCGGCCCCATGCGTCCCGTTTGGTGTCGTGGTTGATAACGGTACCTGACCGTATCGCCGTCCTGCACCGTTTATCGACCCCAGGCGTCCAGTTTGGTGTCGCAGGCTGATAACGGTACCTGACCGTATCGCCGTCCTGTACCGTTTATCGAGCCCAGGCGCCCCGTTTCAGTTCTGATGACGTGAGATGGTGTGTCGGCTTAGCACGGAGTATCGTGCACATTCTGCACGGAGTAAATATGCTCACTCCATGCACCAAGCGACTCATCACACGATGGCGAGTACTCATTTAAGAGTTCGTGCGGGGAGCACGGCGACGTAGGTGCAGCGGGTGCAGCCACGCCACGCCTTGCTGAAGTGAAGTGTGCTCGGAAGGATTTAATCTGTTTGGGTATACAGCTATGTGGGAAAACGATCTTCTGGAGGTTGGTATGTCATGGAAGTGACACGAATAGTGATATTCAGTTATAAAGTGAGCATGCTTTTTACATGTTGATGTACGCTGGCTTTGAGCAGTGGACTCCTACAGTAACTACTGCGCTCCTATTCGCATTAACACTGCGGAGTTATGATTGATTGATTGATTATTGGGGTTTTAGTGTGCGTCAACCCCAGTGGGTTGTATTGCACCCATAACAAGCTTGCTTAATCATACATCAGATTGCCACATATGAAGATCGCTTAACACGCGCCCTGGAGGGCCTCTGAGAATTACGCGCACTGGAGGGGGGGGGCGGATTCCGCCCCCCCCTAAGATCTCGGCTCCTAGTAAAGCTGGAGGAACGAAATTCGCAGGGTGGATGGGCACGGTAGTGAACTCTATTGTGTGCAATTTTCGTGACCTTAGGTCAATATCTTCAAGGTCAAATGAGGTCAGATTGGCAAAAAAATTCGGTTTTGCGTGGCTTGGCTTGTCATCGTTATGGATCGCTGTGATTGTGTTTAAATGCTCAAAAATGGGCATCATTGATGTTTTGGACATTACTAATGATGCAATGCAGATGATAGACCCAACATTTGACCTCAGGTCACCTACATAGCACCACTTTATCAGGTCAGTTACCTGTTCCAGTTACCGGAACCGGCCGCCCGCCCGACTGCTCCGTCGGGCAGCTCGGAGCAATCGGCTTCGTGAAGAAGGGAGTGAAGTACATGAATAAAGTATGGAAACGCAATGACAAACAGTACAAATGACAACCAGTAGTGCATTTATGGCAACATTCCAGTTGATCAAGTTTGGTTCCATTAACCTGTCGTGAACTTGACCTGACTTGACCTTAGTGACCTAACATGACCTTGAAACTATACAGCATATCAATATGCATCAAACAAGTCCCTAGTGTTGCCTAGAACACTTCCCTTTTGTCAGTATACTGGGAGCGCATCTGCGCCGATTTTTGTGGTCTGGCGCTATAACATTTTTTGACTTTAGCGGCCCCTAACTTGAAAAAATTTTCGGGCGATTTCAATTTTTCTTGTTTTAAACGACGCGCCGTTCATTTTTAAGCAGGTACACCGAAAATCGCGTATATCGACCGGTAAAATCTGCAGTTATTTGCGAAAAACCGGAGGGGTGGGCGGATTTCGCCCCCCCTCCAGTGCGCGTGTTAACAGAGCATATCTGTGGAAGCAAATTATCAGCTCGGAAGGTGTGTATATTACTTCAAATCCTATATCTGCAATGAAGCGCAAAACCGCTCTGTTGTGTATAAATCCGGAATCGTTTCCCAACAAGTCGTCCAACTTCAGAGTATTAGCATCATATCCGAAGTGACGCCTACGTTCTTCCGTATATGCTGGGCACGCCACCAGCACATGGTGCACAGTTAGCGCGGCATTACACATCATACATTTCGGCCTTTCTTGCCCGCACAATAAATACCTAAGTGTGGCTAGCGTGTGGCCAATTATGAGTCGACAGATGGCCACCTCGTCCCTTCTAGTTTGGCTGAAGGACGAGGGCCACAGCGCTAGATGTGGTTTGATTTGCTTTAATTTGTTGAACTCCATTTGGTCCCATCTGCCCTGCCACTGTCTGAGAATAAATGATGAGATAATTGGGTAGTGGTCACTGGCTGGAAGTGGGAGCACGCGTCTATTTGGTGCTTGTGCTGCTCGCCTTGCAGCCTGATCGGCCAGCTCGTTACCACGTATTCCGACATGTGCTGGGATCCAGCAAAGTGTTACTTGTTTTTCCATGTGATGTATCGAAGTAAGTTGCGATAAAATGTCTCGTACAATGACATGTTGCTGGTTAAAACTGCACAAGGCCAAAAGACTGCTCAGATAATCAGTCAAAATAACATGTGTATCTTCGTCGTCGACTTCGATGTATGAAAGGGTTTTGCTGATGGCTATCAACTCGGCAGTAAAGACCGTGGCGTGTGGCGGTAGGGAAAAAGATCTTGTGGTCGATCCCCTAACGAAAGCACTACCCACGCCTGTGTCTGTCTTTGAACCATCTGTGTATGTGACGATGTAACCATGATATGCTGAAGAATGTGCTCTAATGTACGTGATGGTAGTTCCTCTTACCGCGGAGTTACCGTAAACTTTCAATAGCACGTGAAAACTTCACTTGAATGTCCTATCTCTCGCACAGGAATGTGTTCGTGATGTCCCCGAATGGTGCACACAATTGCGACGCACTAAACTTTCACTGACTCAACGTGGCGAACGAAGCCACACTGTCAAAGGTGATACCGTATACCTACGAGAATTTAGCAGGACACCAAAACGTTAAGCTACATTTTCCGAGGTGAAGGCGCCGCGAAACGGATCCACACAGCAGACTCGAAAGCTTGACCGACCTTGACCTCACCGAACGGGACCGGAACGCGCATAACGTAGCTGAACTTGACCTGAGGAAAACTACAGGACTAGACTAGACTATGTAGACTAGACTAGATCAGACCAGACAAATAGGACGAGGCCTGGCTTGACCTAGCCGAATCAAACTGAACTGAACCGAACCGAACCAGATCGTACCGGACCGGACCGGACCGGACCGGACCGGACCGGACCGGACCGGACCGGACCGGACCGGACCGAACCGAACCGAACCGAACCGAACCGAACCGAACCGAACCGAACCGAACCGAACCGAACCGAACCGAACCGAACCGAACCGAACCGAACCGAACCAGATCGTACCGGACCGGACCGGACCGGACCGGACCGGACCGGACCGGACCGGACCGGACCAGCTCACACCAATCGGATCTGACCCGAGCAGACGGGACGAAGCCTAATCTTGACCGGGTCGATCCAGTCTGACCCAGTCGGTTGAAGGCTAGGGTTGGATTTGTACTTTGTAATACTGCATGTGGAGGGAAAAATCATGGGTAATCAAATGTAGAGGATATTCTTTTTGAAACCTGTGGTATCAGAATGTTGGTTTCCACTTTCCAGTGAATCTTGGACACTTTATCACAGAACAGTTCATTGTCAAAGAGCACCATTCAACTTTCAAGTCAGAAAAATGAGGAGATACATTTCTGGAGAGGATAATATTCTTGATGCCAAAATCGAAGATCAGACCATTCTACCAACACTGTTCAAGGCTATATATCAGGTCGAGTACTCCGCCACCAAAATCAGGATACGCTTGAATATATTAGCAATGATTCTTTCTGACGGAGGTGGAAGACAGCGAGTCATGGGAGAATGGGAATATATGTCCGAGAGCGCTCGTCGCGCGTAATTTGTTTTGATTGATGAAGGTATCCTGTTGAAAACATAAGATATGACTGACGATATACTGTGCAAAACTAAATACTGGTTTATACCAAATGGTTTGGGGAAATGGACACTCGAAGCAGCTTACAGTTGGCGAGGCTGCACTGATGCCATACATGAATAGTTACTAACCACGCAAGTTGTCTTCTGTGCCTTGCTGCTGAACGCATCCAATGGTGCCCAACCTCGTGCTTCCTAGACATAACATGATCAGAAGCGGATCTAGCGAAGCTATGAAGCCATTTGTATTTTTGAGCACACCGACCAGGATAGATCATTCAGCGCGTTATGAAGTCATTAACACCTTTTTTGAACAAATCAGCTGGGGAGAGGGGTGCAGCAGCGTAAGATGTATGATGTGGGATGTAGGTAGGATGTAGAATGTCCCCAACCAAAAGGCTGCGGGTTTGAGCTGCAACCGTCGCTGCTCTTCGTCCACGACAATTGTGAGTGATTGGCGACGCTGTTTGACCAAGGGAGGCGAAGTATTGTAAAAGCCAATAGCCAACCAACCAAAACCGACCGTCTGCAGCCCCACTGAGTCGTTCAGCTGAGACAAAGGCAAGCACGATTGCCTTCTCATGTCACTGAATTTCTTTCGACGACAGTGACATGTTTTTACTTCAAAATGTGGCCTGACTCACCCACTCATTCACAAGCTCACGCTTCCTTCATTCGCATTCTGTCACCACCTAAAAGTTATGGGGAGTGGTGGCGGAACCCGGCTGACTTTGTGTTGCTTCTCTTCATGCACCCTACATGGTCGTGCTGCCAATTTCCCAAAACGTTGCCGGGACTTGTTCCTTGCCCATGTCCCCCTCCGCGGCGAAGCCTAGCATCATTCACACCCTTCCCATGGGCGAATCCAGAAGAGGGTGGGATGGGCACTACGGTATGTTTCCCTGCCTGACTGAAGAGCAGCTTGCCCTGATCGGAGAACGACGTTCCTGAATTGGAAAACAACGTCACATTGGGAAAGCCTGATTGCACCCCCGTCGCTAATTTTTCGGCCGTGGGTGTCCCTCTTCCCTTCCCGCAAGGCTCGAGTACGCACAGCCATCAAAAGCTTCAGCGAAGGACATCCATCTGAGAGATTTGTGCCCCTCGGTAGACCCTGGTGCATTCATCCCTTCACTTTTTCCCGATCGGTGACGCACTTGCGAGGAAATGGCGTGCCTTGGACGCCTCGCCTCGGCCAAAATGTCTGGACCCGCCATCCACGCCTTGTGGTACCGCTCAAGCGTGGTCTGCCTTCCGAATAAGCCAGGATTTCGTGCCTTACATCCCTCCTCCCCTAAATAACATAGGATTAGTCCATTCCGTGGAATTACCATATCCAATGTACTTTACTGAGTGTTGGGTTGGCAGACTGTCGCGGAAAGGACACTGATGGTCTGGCGACTGTTCAGTGATAAACTAATCGTGAAACAGGGTGGAATATGCCACTTATTGAACAATGAATCGACATCCTTCCAAAAGATGTATCGACATCCTACTTCTTGGTGCGTGTTTATGAAGTCTTCATGCCTCGCTTCTAACAGTATCCCATTATAAGTATTATACTTATACTCACCATAATGGATCCGGATCGTGATACCGAACATCCCGTAGAGCAATTCCAGATTAAGGATTATTTGCGATGTGCTATGATATACAATACCGGTTTGAAGCATAGGTATTTGCATCGTTATCGTTAATATCTATATCCCCAAATTAGGTACCACTCAAAACACGCAAAACGGGTAAAGGCATACGTACTCAATTGTCTCAAAGCTGAATTTGAAGGAATTAACAAGCGTGTGAACGAACATTATTTCAATGCCGTGTTCGAAATCCTGCTGAACTCGTTTCGACATCTCACACCTGACGAGAAACCATTATTTTAACGCTGCGACTATGTTTCCATGCTACTATGGATTCCTCAGTTTCTAATGACAACTTGTGCTGGTGAATAAATGATGCTGCAAGTGTCTTTGATTCAGCATCAGTACTGGCATTCAATAAATTGGTGTGATTATAGCACAGTCGCTTCAAAAAGCGGCGCTGGTGCAAGGCACAAGATGTACCATTCCGTTCACAAACAACAGTGCCCAATCAGAGTCAAGCTATCAAACCCGGCTCCCCCGTTTCACCCATGTTAAACAGCGGGAGTAAAGGCCCCTGGGTCGGTTCCCCACATTCTTCTGAGCACCAGCTGGATTCACGAAGCTTTTTCTTTACGGACGCATCAGACATCGGCAATGCGGACCTTTCGCATCGTGGGCCTTATTCTTCGACAGACCTGCGCGCAAGCCATGACATACAGACCTTGAGCAACACGAATCATTGCAGGCAAACAGTGCTTGTGTAGAAATTCGCTGGCTGCTGTATTTCCTAATCTACCAGAGTTCGGCATTAACCACGTTCACGGTCATTAGGCCTCAGGGCGGGCATCAACATACTACTCCAATATACGTCGCAAACAAACGTGCACTGCTCTAACTCAATACTTGATAAACAGGCGTTGCGGGGAATAAACAGCGCTCAGATTGGCCAGAGCCGCATGTCGGTCCGCTATCCAGTCAGATGTGGTCGAGATGTGGTGCAGGGCCAGCTGGGCGTCACGTGACGGGCAGAGGGCTCGTCACTGGCACGTGTGGCGGCCGGCTCGTCACGTGGCACGCGGCCAGGCACGCGCCGGTGGCGCCGGACCGTGTCGGCGCCGTCGCGTGTCCACCGTGGTGCTGCCGGCTGCAGGGAGCAGGCGTCTGCCTCCCGTCGCGCTCTGGGCCGGACGCCGCATATTGGACAACTTTTCACGTGGTTATGGGCCAGACGGGGCCGGATCGGACCGTAAATTGAATGCCGTCAAACGTGCCCCACGGAACCCGCAGATTACCGTCGCGGATCTTATACACGCGCTCCGGGGAGAGATCTCTGGGGAATTGAATCCGATTAGAAAATGCAGGCACGTTCATTCCTAGCAATGCTTGCATATTTTCCACCTAATAGCACTTTGTAGAATAAAATGGATCACAAGCTAGTACCTAAAACGGTCAAAGGGGAACATTTAACAAGCAACCTGTCACGGGATGAAACAGATTTATCGAGTCGTATTTATGTCATGAGATGAAATGGATTTATCAAATCGTATTTACGCTCAACTATGAAACCACAGATGCTGACACTGTCAATAATCGCGTCGGGAAACGCGTTGGAACGGACGTTGCCGGTTTGCAATGCGCGATGCACGTTTGCTGGTTCACATGAGGTCGGAATACTGTTCACATAGAGCTGGCAAGCTAAAGTATTCGGTGTCTCGCCACTGAACTGGGCGGAAAACTTGACTGTTAACAGTCAGTTCGTGTCGAGAAAGCTTCCCCATTGGCGACTATTGCGCGGAAAATCCATTGGAGCTCCGATGCGTTCTGAGAATATTTCAGTCTATCGTGTATGTGTTACACTAGGGGTTCCTTCCCAGAGAAAATCGCTGGCATGCTTCTTTAATCAAGCGTACATTCGACAGCAATCAATTGTCCCAGCAACCTACGTCACCACGACAACTGAGAAACGCGATAAGGCACATTGCATCGCACTACATGTGTGGCGCAAATCATCAACGCAGATGAAACATCACCGGGCCCCAATATCTACTGACATGATCTGCGACGATCTGCTCGTCACATCTTCAGAGTAGTCATTGTTCCCTGAAGTCAAAATAATGAGTCAATCGATCTCCACAATGCTCATGCGCAGATCCGATGGCATCTCTGTCGCAGACCCGTGCGCATGCCAGCCCAGAGGAGACAGAGAACAATGGAGGCCACAGAGAACACAGAGGACAATAGAGGACACATAGGACAATAAAAGACACAGAGGACAATAGATGCAATAGAGGACAACAGAGGACACAGGACAATAGAGGACACAGACGACAATAGAGGCCACAGGGAAATAAAGGATACAGAGGACAATAAAGACCACAGAGGAGAACAGAACAGGAGGCGCCGAACTGGAACGTCTGACCAGGCCAGGCTACAGGCTTTCCCCCTAGCGGAAAACAAATAAGCATGAGGAAATTTCGGGGAGTATTCGTAAAAAAAGGATTTTTAGTGCAACTGTGCAGGCATTGTAGGCTAACTCCACCGGTACAACATGGTTATGTTCCTCACTACCCTAATGTGCTTAGCGAATATGTGGGTGGATGTGAGGAATATGTGGGGGTCAACCGAAGGGCAAACGGAGGAGACACAGCGGAGCTTCATCGCAAATTCCGACCAACACGGTCGGATATGTGGGCGCGAATGATGAACTCTGGTCGAAGCGCCCTAAAGGCAAAATAACTAACTAACGGTCGGATATGGTGCGGAGTACATACAGGTAGCACAGCTTATTGCACCACCAGTCAGCATTTGTCCTTCGATCGGACCAGCAGAACCAGAACAAACAAAAACGGCTGGCCCAGCCAGTTAGTTCGATGAGAGGGTGGGGCGGGGCGATGGACGCCCTTGGAGAAGGAAATCCTGACCTTCACAGGTGTCAGCTGAGTCAGTCAGACGCGCACACGTGTACACACGGCGCGGCCCACCCTGGCACACATCCCCGTCCGGCCCACTCTGGCACATACACCCCCACACCGCCCCACCCTGGCCAGCCGCAGCCACGTGCCGCCGGCCGACGTCACAGCCGAACTTGGACCGGCCCGTCCATATGACGTCACGCACACGGCAGCGCGTGACCAGCGACGCCCCCGGGGATGGCGTCGCCAAAGACGCGGACGTTCGGCGGCCCGCCGTCTATCGGCGGAATCGGCAGCCATCTCCGTGCGTGCAGTGGGCGACCGACTCGTTGCCCGTTCGGCAGCCATCTCCGTGCGTGCAGTGGGCGACCGACTCGTTGCCCGTTCGGCAGCCATCTCCGTGCAGTGGGCGACCGACCCGTTGCCCGTTCGGCAGCCATCTCCGTTCGTGCAGTGGGCGACCGACCCGTTGCCCGTTCGGCAGCCATCTCCGTGCGTGCAGTGGGCGACCGACTCGTTGCCCGTTCGGCAGCCATCTCCGTGCGTGCAGTGGGCGACCGACTCGTTGCCCGTTCGGCAGCCATCTCCGTGCGTGCAGTGGGCGACCGACCCGTTGCCCGTTCGGCAGCCATCTCCGTGCGTGCAGTGGGCGACCGACCCGTTGCCCGTTCGGCAGCCATCTCCGTGCGTGCAGTGGGCGACCGACTCGTTGACTGTTCGGCAGCTGATAGGTAGTCTCCCAGACAAAAAATAACACCAGAAACGGCGGGCTTGGGCTTCAGATGGAGGGCACTACCATTTTATTACCATTCGACGTTACTGAACATGGGAAGAATGTTGAAATCGCCAGTAATAGTGAGCGGGCCGGATTGAGGATCTCGTCCATGGATGGGTCATTCGCCTTTTGGAAAGTGGCACTGTATAGCATGACACTTCCCGGTTCAGGCTGCCACTTTTCTGATAGGTCTGGTGCAGTGCAGGGAACTTATGGACATGGCCCCACCAGCGCTCCCCCCCCTCCCCTCCCCTCGGCCACCCAAGGGTTCACTCAGGGGTCATAACCCGCGGCCCATCCAGCCGCTCCAACAATAGCCGCCTTCATTGTCTCTCCAGGCATACTGCAAATGGCGGGGGGCGGGGGGCGGGGGGCGGGGGCGGGGGGCGGACGGGCGTGGCCGGTCATATATACCAGCAGAGCGGAAGTGCGACATGCGCTGCTGCCAACCGTGAACTTGCTGAGCAAGTATATGCATGTTCGGAACATTTCTACGCAGCAGAAACTCGCAGAGCATATAAACATGTCATATACACATGTCTGACACTGAACAGAAACTCAATAGCCGCAGGGCGATACATTTTGGAAGCTTGGCAGCTACTGCCGCCCACACTGCACAACTGGTGCTTTCACTGGTATTCGCCGACACCTAAACACACAGGTCATGATCTGAGGGATCGGCAAACCATGCCTTGGCGACCGGAAACATCCAATTCGGCGCGCGAAATAGGGATACAAGTTTGAGAAAAGCCCGCCAGCGGCATTGCACTTACACGGCTGCGCTTCCAAGTAATGGTGGACCCGTGTAAGCTGTCCAAAATGAACCGCATAGCATGTTGGGTGCCCACGACTGCGGCTGCGGTAAATGTTAATGGGTGATTCAGCACTTTTTGGCATGTGTGCCCATAACACTAACTGAGCATCAGGCATATGGACCCAGTCTTTCTCAATCCCAGGATTCTCGCTTGATGCCGCACGTAAACGCTCATAATGCACACTGGGGAACCCATAATGTACACTCGAGCACACATGGCCATGTAAAGCGCTACCTCGCTACGGCTGTATTCAACATCGACCAGACGCTAATCCCTGACCCGTTCCGAGGCTGACCTTCCGACAAGCACGGTGCGGCCTGACGCGCTCTGTGAGCTAGCTTCTGGGAATTCCGGCGCGCGCGCGCGCGCGGACTCGGCGGCTCCGTTCACCCGGTGCGGGCCCACTTGGCTGCCGGCCGGGCGGAACAGCACACCGCGGCGATGCTGGCTGGCTGGCAGCCGTGCGAGCCTGGCCGGTCGGCTGGCTGTCGGACCCGGCACGGAGCACCACGACACAGCGGCCAGAGCGGCACCGGCGCCGGCGCCGTCCCAACGGCAGCCGGGGCTGACCTCAGGGCAGTTGCCAAGCACAGACTTGCATCAGACGGTCGCGTCTTCAAACGGAAACCTTCACCAGACTGTCGCGTCTTCAGTCGGAAACTTTCATCAGATTGTCGAGTTTTCAAACGGAAACTTTCATCAGACTGTTACGTCTTCAGACGGAGACCTTCATCAGACTGTCGCACCATCAGACGGTGACTTTCATCTGACTGTCGCGTCTTCAGACGGAGACTTGCGTCAGACTGCCGCGTCTTCAGACGGAGACCTGCGTCAGACTGTCGCGTCTTCAGACGGAGACCTGCCGCTCTTCAGACGGAGACTTGCGTCAGACTGCCGCGTCTTCAGAGAAACTTCAGACTGCCGCGTCTTCAGACGGAGACTTGCGTCAGACTGCCGCGTCTTCAGACGGAGACTTCCGTCAGACTGCCGCGTCTTCAGACGGAGACCTGCGTCAGACTGTCGCGTCTTCAGACGGAGACTTGCGTCAGACTGCCGCGTCTTCAGACGGAGACCTCATCAGAGCGCGGTGTCATTAGACCAGGCTCTCCATCAGCAGTGGGCTATAGCTGAGTGAATGCTGGCCAGCAGACATCTAGTGAGGCCACCGGCCGGCATCTCGCCGTTCATTTACGCAGTGGAGATAGAATTGGTGCAATATTTAGGCCGTTTTATTGTTCCAAATCACCAAGTTTCGAAAATTACGATATTTTTCATTAGCAAAGCTCACAGTGAGTAGGTACACGATTGAGAAACATGCTTAGTGCTCTAATTAATAAGCGGAAGGAAATAACATGAATGCTTGAATAATAAAAACCATTTAACTTTTTTAATATTTGAAAAATGCTTGCAAAATGCTTTTAAAAAATGAAACGGGAAACTGTGCATATTTCAGAAGTATGGAAGCAGACAATCTTGCACTGCAGTGGTGGAAGTCGAGCCGATATCTCATTCAGAGGGCCCTCATATTCTACCCAATGTTTTACCATCTGCTTCACTCTCCAGTCCAACAGCTGGGTCCGGCCCCCGGTCCCAGTGCCCCTCCCCAACCCGGACGGGCCGGAAAGTGTCATGAGCTCCCGGAGCTCGAGCGGTTACACAACGTGCCCCGATTGGACGACTGTGAGAGCTCGACACATAGATCATGGGTGCTCGCAGCGAGGAAATGGGCCAGAACAGGGCAGCGACATTGTTAGTGAGGCGGCAGCCAATCTCCCGAACGTATTCGTGGAACGTTCCGATGACAAAAATACACTGTCCGCATGCCGATGCATCGTGAATGCACCGAAGTCCGCGATACCACTCAACACTGACAAGCCAAACCCAGTGGGGATGCTTGGTGGAAGTCCGCTTCACTGACCAAACCAATCATGGCACTGCCAACGACAACACGTTCCACGAACGTCATCGCCAGTGCGTGTTGGAGAAAGTCCGCGAAACGCAAATGTCACCTCGAACCGAACGGAACGGAACGGAACTGAACCGAACCGAGCCGAGCCGAACAGAACCGCACGGAACCGAACCGCTCGAGTGCACAGCGGCAATGCCGCCATGTAGGCCGGGGCGGCCGGCCAGCTGGGATCACAACAGGGCGCCAGCAAAACAACTGGGTCACTACGGGTGAACTATGAGCAGGACAGGCAGAAGCGGGCCGGTCAGCCGTCAGTCTGACTGACGAGCGCACACACCACTCGCGACGTTTGCAGCGCCAACGGCCGTCGTCCAGCCACCGTGACAACACGAGTCCTCTCGCATGAGGAACGTAGTGTGCACAGCGGGTCGCCAACTTCAGGACCGTTATGTTGGAGAGTCGCCAGCATGAGGACCCTCATGCGGACGGCATGCCACTCATACGGGCGCATTGATGTGGGCGGCGAGTGAGGTTTGAGGACCATGGTGAGACCACCTTTTGCATGAACGTCCCCAATGTAGACAGCGGGTCGGTGATATGAGGATCATGGTAAGGTCACCAGTCTGCCTTATGTATGGCGTCCGTCATGAAGACGGCTGATCGGTGACATGACGACATTGGTAGGACACCAGTCCGCCTTATGTATGGCGTCCCTCATGAAGACGGCTGATCGGTGACATGACGACATTGGTAGGACACCAGTCCGCCTTATGTATGGCGTCCCTCATGAAGACGGCTGATCGGTGACATGACGACATTGGTAGGACACCAGTCCGCCTTATGTATGAACATCCATGCTGTAGACGGCGGGTCGATGACGTCAGTACCATGGTGAGATCACCAGTCTGCCTTATGTATGAACATCCATGCTGTAGACGGCGGGTCGATGACGTCAGTACCATGGTGAGATCACCAGTCTGCCTTATGTGTCGACGTCCCCGATGTAGACGGCGGGTCGATGACACGGCGAACAGGACGAAGCGACAGCCACACACATGGTACCTCAAAGGACCCCGAGATCATAGTCGTTGGCGAGCATCCCGTCACCGTGCGGCCACAGGCAGCTGCTTGGACCTGTCGCCTGACCTCCGGCTTGAACTTCAACTCCTGGAAACACGTCACGTGAGAAAATGGAGACACTGCGTGGCCAAGCTGTTCACAGCCGACGCCAAGCTCTCTATTCGTACATTCACCCTGAACAGCCGAGTCAGCGAGCCGACTGTCGAACGCCGCTTGGAAGCCAGATAACGGGATTTAATATTGGAGAAGCCGTACGGGCGGCAGCAGCTGAGACCAGACGGCACTGGCTGGGGGTGGGTGGCGGGGTGGAGGGGAATCGGCCGAGCGCGACAGAACCGGCCCAGCGGGGCGGAACCAGTGTTGACTGAGGGTGGCAGAGGGCAGGAAAAGTGGTGCAGCGTCCTAAAAATACATTCCCACTTAACTGTGCGGATGAGGAACAAGGTTCCTGGGGAATAGTGAAAGGTAGGAAGAAGAAAGATTTTTTATATATATATATATATATATATATATATATATATATATATATATATATATATTACCAGGTAATTAGATCGCTGTACTTACCTGCAGCCATCTAATTACAAGGTGTAATAATATCGGCATACGGCACAATACAAAGTACGATAATATAATACATATCGGAACTGATGCAGCGTGCTGGAAACTAAAAGATACTGAGCCTCTTGATGTTGAGTCTGCAGTTGGCTGGGCGCTGTAACTGAACCTGGGCAATGCAGGATATTGCCAGCCGCAGACGCTGACTAATGCACGCCTAAGCTACAGTGCAAGCAGTCATAATAACATTCCAATAATACGATAATACCAAGAGCATTAATTATTTATAAGACGAAACGATTTATAAGACATGTGTCCCGTATTCCAGCACAGCCCTGTGGCCCATACACCAGCACCGCCAGCAGACCTGTGGCCCATACACCAACACCGCCAGCAGACATGTGGCCCATACGCCAGTACCGCCAGCAGACCTGTGGCCCATACACCAACACCGCCAGCAGACATGTGGCCCATACACCAACACCGCCAGCAGACCTGTGGCGCATACACCAGCACTGCTAGCAGACCTGTGGCCCATACACCAACACCGCCAGCAGACGTGTGGCCCATACACCAACACCGCCAGCAGACCTGTGGCCCATACACCAACACCGCCAGCAGACATGTGGCCCATACGCCAGTGCCGCCAGCAGACCTGTGGCCCATACACCAACACCGCCAGCAGACGTGTGGCCCATACACCAACACCGCCAGCAGACCTGTGGCCCATACACCAGCACCGCTAGCAGACATGTGGCCCATACGCCAGTACCGCCAGCAGACCTGTGGCCCATACACCAACACCGCCAGCAGACCTGTGGCCCATACGCCAGCACCGCCAGCAGACGTGTAGCCCATACACCAGCAGCGCCAGCAAACCTGTGCAGGGTTGGAAAAACCGTTTTCTGCATTTCTACCATCCAGAACATCATCTTCTCCAGGAAAATATCCTCTCTTTTTGTTGCCTGCTGTTCGGAATGACTGAAGGCTTATTGTAATTTCACCAAATGCTAGAAACCAACTGGAGAGTACAAAAAGGAGTGCCTAATGTCAGAAAGAAACTAAAGAAAGGTGTCGAAGTTCGATGGCCCGAGAGTCCCCTCTCGAAATTAAAGATTCCAAAACAAAAATCCAACCCTGGACTTGTGTCCCCTTCACCAACACCACTAACGGATGTGTCCCCCACACCAGCAGTGCCCACAGACCTGTGTCCACTACACCAGCATTCCCACGGACCTGTGTCCCCCACACCAGCATTCCCACGGACCTGTGTCCCCCACACCAGCACCGTCAGCGGACCCGTGTCCTCTACGTCAGCACCGCCAATGAGTTAACCGCACGACGTAAGTCAACATACGGTGGCCGAGTTGTGACACTGAGAGATGGCTGTTGTGACAAGGACGATGGTGCTGTGGAAGAACGTCGGGCGGTCGGCGGGGCTCGTACACCGTTCGTAGTGAAAAGCTCCTGCCACGTGTGACAGCGTGCGTGGCCTGCGCCGTTCGGATATACTGTGCCTGTGTATGCCGGGTGTCCAACCCCTCCGGGACATGGGTCGGCCACCCCGACTGCGCTGCGTCCATCAGGATGTGCTGCGTTTGGTGAGACACCATCAAGACTATGTGTTCCAAAAAGTGTGGGGAGCGAGAACTAATGAGCATGTCCGAAATCGACTGTGACAACATACCATAGCTGACATTCCCACACGGTCCATGAAGTCCCCCTCACGTGGGGAGACAGCCATTTTGCTGTTCCAGCTGGACCAGATCCGCTGGTGGTCGCGAACCACAACATGCACCAGCCATTCATCACCTCATCAATAGCACGACGACAGGGTGGCGCCGTCCCCAGAGTGGTCGCCAACAGATTCGCTAAGTAATAGTGTATCGACTGTTACCAGCGGGATCTATCTGAGCGACTATTACCGGCGGGTCCACCTAAGCGACTGTTCCCGGCGGGTCCACCTGAGCGACTGCTACCGGCGAGGTCCACCCAAGCGAGTCACCGGCGGGTCACACCAGAGCGACTGTCACCGGTGGGGTCCACCCGAGCGACTGTTACCGGCGGGGTCCACCAGAGCGACTGCCACCGGTGGGGTCCACCCGAGCGACTGTCACCGGCGGGACTTCCTCTCGAGCGACCGTCACCGGCGGTGTTCACCCGAACGACGGCACTTGGTCGCACCGCTGACATCCCTGGAAGACACCGGCGCGGGACGAGACGCCAGCGGCGGATCGCATACCGACGACGCCGGGGGGTGTCGGCCCGGCCTTATTCGGTCGATGATCGCGGGCCGCGGCCGGTTACACTGGCCCGCGGACAGTGCACTGGCCCAGCGGCGTGTCGGCCCCCACTGCGGCTGGCGGTGGGCAGGCCGGCCGGGCCGGGCCGGGCCGCGGCCGGTTACACTGGCCCGCGGACAGTGCACTGGCCCAGCGGCGTGTCGGCCCCCACTGCGGCTGGCGGTGGGCAGGCCGGGCCGGGCCGGGCCGCGGCCGGTTACACTGGCCCGCGGACAGTGCACTGGCCCAGCGGCGTGTCGGCCCCCACTGCGGCTGGCGGTGGGCAGGCCGGCCGGGCCGGGCCGCGGCCGGTTACACTGGCCCGCGGACAGTGCACTGGCCCAGCGGTGTGTCGCCCCCACTGAGGCTGGCGGTGGGCAGGCCGGCCGGGCCGCGGCCGGTTACACTGGCCCGCGGACAGTGCACTGGCCCAGCGGCGTGTCGGCCCCCACTGCGGCTGGCGGTGGGCAGGCCGGCCGGGCCGGGCCGCGGCCGGTTACACTGGCCCGCGGACAGTGCACTGGCCCAGCGGCGTGTCGGCCCCCACTGCGGCTGGCGGTGGGCAGGCCGGCCGGGCCGGGCCGCGGCCGGTTACACTGGCCCGCGGACAGTGCACTGGCCCAGCGGCGTGTCGGCCCCCACTGCGGCTGGCGGTGGGCAGGCCGGCCGGGCCGGGCCGCGGCCGGTTACACTGGCCCGCGGACAGTGCACTGGCCCAGCGGCGTGTCGGCCCCCACTGCGGCTGGCGGTGGGCAGGCCGGCCGGGCCGGGCCGCGGCCGGTTACACTGGCCCGCGGACAGTGCACTGGCCCAGCGGCGTGTCGGCCCCCACTGCGGCTGGCGGTGGGCAGGCCGGCCGGGCCGGGCCGCGGCCGGTTACACTGGCCCGCGGACAGTGCACTGGCCCAGCGGCGTGTCGGCCCCCACTGAGGCTGGCGGTGGGCAGGCCGGCCGGGCCGGGCCGCGGCCGCGCCGGTCGTGGTCACAGCCGGCACCTGGCGGCTCACCCCTTCATCCCGCACGCGACACGGTGCCTAGAACAGGACCGGTTGTAGCGGCACGCTCGCGCCTATAGGAAGCTCAGCGATGCCACACCCAGTTTTTGAACAAATAAAAAACAGCTTGGTCGTGAATTTCTGTCGTTCAGAACACTATACTCCCCGGAATATTATTCAGTCATTTTTCTCCCTGAAATATCAAATTATGCCGCTTGATGATATTGCAAACTTTGTGCTCTTTGCTAAGTCAGAAACTCTGAAAGGTACAAAAACAGTTTTCGATGTCACAAACAGGACGAAAACTATTATCTCCGAGTTGGATGGTCCCAAAAATGTTCTTCTCAAAATCCGCGATTGCAAAATGTAACTCCAACCTTGACCCACCACGGGCGACCCAAGCACCAGTATTTGGCTTCCACCCGCCAGGTGGCAGCCTGACCTCATTGTACCGCGCGAACGTGTTTTGGTGTGTTGCATGCTTTAATTTCACGTCTGTGGACTCACGTGCTCACTGATCAGGTTTGTTACTCGCATGCCTAACGTGGTGTTAACATTGCATATTCCATCAGTGTTTAGAACATTGCTTCATGATCATATTCTTCCATCGTGCAGAACTGGCTCACCTGGCCAGTAGCGCCCGGCTGGTAACGCCCGGCGCCTGTCATGGCGGAATTTCGCTATCTGCGGAACTGAGTAAAATAGTGTGCGCAAGTGATGATGAATTGGAGCTTAGGGGCGCGTCGGCTGCCAAGGTTATCTTGCGCCCATAGCTTGCGCAAAACTACATGGGCGTACAGATAGATGAGCCGGCGCTGCTATCAACTCCACAATATTTTGTTCTCTCTTTGAGGCGAACATATTTGTGTAGAGGTGTGTGATAGTTGGCAACTGGTAACTCTATGGATGCTATTGGGCCCAAGGCCTCACTGACTATTACAGTCAGCATATCTATTTCTAACAAGCTTACAATAACAAAAGACAAATTCACATCCATTCGCTTCTTGGAGTAGCGCTCTGGCCACACCAAGCGGACTCGCTGGCAGCGGTACCCGGTCCGGACGGCTGCAACTACCTCAGTGCTACAGGGTCACGGCACCCGCGGCTCACAGTACCGGCACATGGACAGGTCACGGGGCCCAGGATATCGACCGTTACGATCCCCGTGGCTCACAGGACCAGACACACGAACGGGTCACGGGGCCCAGGATATGGGCGGTCATGACCCCCGTATCTCACAGGACCGGACCACGGATAGGTCACGTGGCCCCAGGGTATGGGCGGTCATGACCCCCGTATCTCACAGGACCAGACACACGAACGGGTCACGGGGGCCCAGGATATGGGCGGTCATGACCCCCGTATCTCACAGGACCGGACCACGGATAGGGCACGTGGCCCCAGGTTATCAACATTGGACAGAATGGACATTGGACCGGACCACGGATAGGTCACGTGGCCCCAGGGTATGAACATTGGACAGGTCAGTGCGCCCGTGACTCACGTACATGGAGACACGGAAGTGCTACGGAGGAGGGGACGTCGCCGTCGGTCCAGTGTCACGACAGCCGACCTGAGCTGATCTGACCTGACCTGACCATCACGCGCACGGCAAGCTCACCACGGCGCCGAGCCACCAGACGGACCGAGCCGGCCCGTCGTCTGCCGGCCGGCACAACACGGCCGGCGGCGGGGTCGTCGGCCGCGACACAGCACCCGGCCGGGCCGGTCACCAGTCGTCGTCCGCGGTGCCGCGCGTGACGGCGTCCACCGCCAGCACACCGCCAACAATGCCCGGCTGCGTGACGCCGGCCGGCCGACGGCGAGAAAAACGGCCACGCCGCCGCCGTCGTACCGGCGCGTTCCACGCGCGCCAAACAAAGAATTACCCACGTCACGCGGACAGGCGTGCAGAAGTCACTCACGGTGTGAAATGGGAACCGCGCAGCACTTCATCCTAATCGTAGTTATTGTCGGACCCATGACACCCCCCTCCCAACCTCGCAGCAATGTGCAGGTTGGAGTGGAATAATCGCGAAATAGCACGCAGCACACGGCCCAGACAGTCCCTTCCTCGGTTCACGGCGTCACATGGGTGTAGACGTCTCAAGATTGTATGGTTTGAATCCATTTTGAACGCCTTCAGTCCCACTAACTACCCCGAAGCGTCACAAAGCTATAACTGAAACCGACCAAGATTAAGGTCAGCCTTGCATTTTGGAAAGTCAGTCGCTATACGGGCCTTAGCAATTCATACGTAGAGCTCTACACACAGCTAGTCAGACAAACTTTACCTTCTACCCTCTACCTTTGGGTTTTCCGTCATTGACAATGCGACACCAGATACAGTCCCCCCCCCCTCTCCGGTAATGAGAGGACGGGACTTTAATCAGTGCTTTCAAACATTACCACCTAGTCGCTCATCTCCACCAAGAGCAATATCAGATCCCTTCCCTTCTCAGTATCAGTAAGGTATGATCCCGTCCCACATAGCCGCAACGTATCACCCACCACTTTATAGCACGATCACCACTTCATAGCACGAGCAACTGATCACTACCGACAGCAACAGCATCACATCCCTCCCTCCTGAGCAGCGGCAGCACACACTCCCTCCCTCCCCCTCCCCAAGCAGCGACAGCACCACGTCCCTCCCTCCTCGGCAGAGACAACACCACATCCCTGGCATCCCAGCAGCGACAGCACCACACCCCTCTCTTCGCAACAGAAACAACACCACATCCCTGCCGTCCCCAGCAGACAACACCATATCCCTGCTATCCCCAGCAGCAACAGCACCACATCCCTCTCTTCCAGTATCGACAGCACGAAGTCCCTCTCTCCCCAGCATCGACAACGCCACATCCCTCTCTCCCCAGCAGAGACAGCATCACATCCCTCCATCCCCAGCAATGACAGCACCACATCCCTCTCTCCCCAGCAGAGACGACACCAAATTCCTCCCTCCCCAGCAACGACAGCACCACATCCCTGCCGTTCCCAGCAGCGGCGGCTCCCCAGGAGCGATGGGGCGACACCGCCATCTCCATCTCATCGTCACCTCACGCCCGACAGCAGACTCAATCAAATGACGTGTCGAATCATCACACAGAATGGTGAAAAACAAGTCGAGACGAGCAAAACTGTCCAGTGCAATTATGAAGCTCAGTTGGCGGGGCGAAGTCAGCTAATTCAACAGGCAGGACATGCTGCAAGGTAGCAAGCGTACCACGTGATGTGCACCTGGACGTACAAACAGAACTAGCCCGACTGCGCAATGTCGTCTTCGGAGCGCCCGGGCCGGCTTCATGTCCCAAAGCATCGTGCCACCCCTACTCTGTCGTATCGGAATATTTGTTTTCTCCGAGGGTACATCCGCCTGGGATTTATGTCCTGAGCGCAATACCCGTATAGGCCCCAACACGAACGCATGACCAGCTGCCGGAAGACTCGCCGAATAACTGATCGCCAAACTGCTGTGTGGTGGGATCAGCGGTGCTCCGCCGTGCTCCGCCGTGCTCCGTCAGAGCGCCACATTCTATCGAGTCACTCGGCGGCGGAACACGTTCTTTACGAGCTTATTATTACGACTCGGGAAGGTCGTCAACGCACCACGCCCAGTTTATTGCTGACGGTGACGCGCCACCATCGCGATGCGGCCCCGAGCAGCTGAGCGGGTGGGTCTGAGCCCCGCTGCAGCGTATCGCAGCCGGGCAGCGCCCGTAACAAGGTAGCCGCGAGCAGCTGAGCGGATCTGAGCCCTGCTGCAGCGTCCTCGCAGCCGGCGCAGCGTCCGTCACAGTGCGGCCCCGAGCAGCTGAGCGGGTTTGAGCCCCGCTGCAGCGTCCTCGCAGCCGGCGCAGCGTCCGTCACAGTGCGGCCCCGAGCAGCTGAGCGGGTCTGAGCCCCGCTGCAGCGTCCTCGCAGCCGGCGCAGCGTCCGTCACAGTGCGGCCCCGAGCAGCTGAGCGGGTTTGAGCCCCGCTGCAGCGTCCTCGCAGCCGGCGCAGCGTCCGTCACAGTGCGGCCCCGAGCAGCTGAGCGGGTTTGAGCCCCGCTGCAGCGTCCTCACTGATGGCGCAGCGTCCGTCACAGTGCGGCCGCGAGCAGCTGAGCGGGTTTGAGCCCCACTGCAGTGTCCTCACTGATGGCGCAGCGTCCGTCACAAGGCACAGCAGCCGGCATCGCAGTAGCACGCATGAGTGGAGGATCACAGCCAAAGCTGGTGGGGCAAATCGCGCTTGTTATGATATGATTTCCAGCCAATGTCTATAGATCACATGCTAAATGTCAGCAGCATTGGTGTGACATGGGCCACACCTGCTATATCACGTTCTTCGCCAGTGACAGCAAGTAGTGTAGTATTAGGAAGCGCAGTAGCATGCTGTGTTGCAACGATTAGGGTAGTAGTAAGTTGTGCAGTAAGCGACAGGCAGCGCAGTAATGTGGAACGAGGCGATGCAAAGGCGATCAGCGTCGCAGCAAGTATCGATGTAGCGTAGCGGACAGCGAAGTAGTGTAGTGTAGTAGGACGTCTATTTGAAAAACCAGCCGATCGTGTCGATCCAGTGAATTTCAGCTGCCGCCGACGCCATCAAGCATGTCGGCCGGCGACGAGTAAGGCAGGCAACCACGCGGCTACCAGCGTAGTCAGCCGGGCAACTGACGGTCCTCACAATACTGCCACTGACCAGCCGTACATCGGTGACCAGCGGCCAGCGATAGTCAGCCGGGCAACTGACGGTCCTCACAATACTGCCACTGACCAGCGGCCAGCGATAGTCAGCCGGGTAACTGACGGTCCTCACAATACTGCCACTGACCAGCCGTACATCGGTGACCAGCGGACAGCGATAGTCAGCCGGGCAACTGACGGTCCTCACAATACTGCCACTGACCAGCGGCCAGCGATAGTCAGCCGGGTAACTGACGGTCCTCACAATACTGCCACTGACCAGTGGCCAGCGATAGTCAGCCGGGTAACTGACGGTCCTCACAATACTGCCACTGACCAGTGGCCAGCGATAGTCAGCCGGGTAACTGACGGTCCTCACAATACTGCCACTGACCAGTGGCCAGCGATAGTCAGCCGGGTAACTGACGGTCCTCACAATACTGCCACTGACCAGCGGCCAGCGATAGTCAGCCGGGTAACTGACGGTCCTCACAATACTGCCACTGACCAGTGGCCAGCGATAGTCAGCCGGGTAACTGACGGTCCTCACAATACTGCCACTGACCAGTGGCCAGCGATAGTCAGCCGGGTAACTGACGGTCCTCACAATACTGCCACTGACCAGTGGCCAGCGATAGTCAGCCGGGTAACTGACGGTCCTCACAATACTGCCACTGACCAGCGGCCAGCGATAGTCAGCCGGGTAACTGACGGTCCTCACAATACTGCCACTGACCAGCCGTACATCGGTGACCAGCGGCCAGCGATAGTCAGCCGGGCAACTGACGGTCCTCACAATACTGCCACTGACCAGCCGTACATCGGTGACCAGCCGGCCAGTGAACAGTGAACACGAACTATTGGGTCAGACCAATGGTCCGCGATTGAGCAGAATAGTGACAGTGCATTAATCATCAGTATACCGGTTACTATATTAATTACAGCGCATCATGATCACAAGACCAATGGCCAGTAAATCAGTGACAGTGCATCAATGTGCAGTGGACCAGTGACAAGCAGGCCAGTGGCAGTTCATCAGTGATCAGTCGATAATGAATCAGTGACGGTAGGCCGTGATCGGTGTATTCGGCGGACCAGTTGCGGTGATCAGTGAATCAGTGACGGTAGGCCGTGATCAGTGTACTCGGCGGACCAGTTGCGGTGATCAGTGAATCAGTGAGCGGTGGACAAGCGACACCAGCCGACCAGGGGCCAGGGTCGGAGCGGCTCACCTGGTGCAGTAGCCGAAAGCCATGTCGGTCGGCCACCAGACGGGCATGCGGCTCGCCCTGTCCGTCCACACACACGGCGAACTCGTCCGTGTAGACGCCAGCGACGGCGGCGGCGGCGGAGGCGATCAGCACCAGCACGCCGCAGCGCAGCAGTCCCATAGTGGCCACGGCCGGCCCACTACCAGCTCAGTCCGGGCACGGCGCCACACACACTGTCACACCACCGCCGCTACCGCATCCTGCACCTGTCGGTAACGTCAGGTCAGGTCAGGTCAGGCCACAGCCGGCCCACTACCAGCTGAGGCCAGGCACGGCGCCACACACACGTCACATTACCACCGCTACCGCATCCTGCACCTGTCGGTAACGTCAGGTCAGGTCAGGTCAGGTCACGTCACGATCGGCACACTACCAGCTCAGTCCAGGCACGGCGTCACACACAGTCACATTACCGCCGCTACCGCATCCTGCACCTGTCGGTAACGTCAGGTCAGGTCAGGTCAGGCCACGGCCGGCCCACTACCAGCTCAGTCCGGGCACGGCGCCGCACACACTGTCACACCACCGCTGCTACCGCATCCTGCACCTGTCGGTAACGTCAGGTCAGGTCAGGTCAGGCCACGGCCGGCCCACTACCAGCTGAGGCCAGGCACGGCGCCACACACACGTCACATTACCACCGCTACCGCATCCTGCACCTGTCGGTAACGTCAGGTCAGGTCAGGTCACGTCACGATCGGCACACTACCAGCTCAGTCCAGGCACGGCGCCACACACATTGTCACACCACCGCCGCTACCGCATCCTGCACCTGTCGGTAACGTCAGGGCAGGTCAGGTCAACATGTTCAAATTCGAAAATATTATCTGAAAAGAACACACAGTTGGAAATACATTGGCGTCTTAAGTTAAAACAGCTTTCTTCGTTTACATCCCTCACTGGTTCACATCAATTACATTCCAAGTTCCATTACATAGCAGATGCACCTCATCAATTCACTTCAGCTTCAGATTAAGGTAACGATTTTGGGCATTGCGCACAACAAAGCCCTCACAATTACAGGTAAATTGAATATGTACGATTTCATATGTCCTTTGCATCTTTTAGATCCAACATTGAAAGTACTTAACATCTGACACCCACCAAGTGAGCTTGGACACATTGGATAAGGTCAGGTCGCGGGACCGTACTACCACGCCTGCAACTGTGCCACACAAGTCAGCTAACAGCAAATTAACCTCGCAATTACTTGGAATTTTGTTATATTGCACTGTGCATGAGAGAGAGAGAGAGAGAGAGAGAGAGAGAGAGAGAGAGAGAGAGAGAGAGAGAGAGAGAGAGAGAGAGACAGAGAGAGAGAGAGAGAGAGAGACAGAGACAGAGACAGAGACAGAGACAGAGACAGAGACAGAGACAGAGACAGAGACAGAGACAGAGACAGAGACAGAGACAGAGACAGAGACAGAGACAGAGACAGAGACAGAGACAGAGACAGAGACAGAGACAGAGACAGAGACAGAGACAGAGACAGAGACAGAGACAGAGACAGAGACAGAGACAGAGACAGAGACAGAGACAGAGACAGAGACAGAGACAGAGACAGAGACAGAGACAGAGACAGAGACAGAGACAGAGACAGAGACAGAGACAGAGACAGAGACAGAGACAGAGACAGAGACAGAGACAGAGACAGAGACAGAGACAGAGACAGAGACAGAGACAGAGACAGAGACAGAGACAGAGACAGAGACAGAGACAGAGACAGAGACAGAGACAGAGACAGAGACAGAGACAGAGACAGAGACAGAGACAGAGACAGAGACAGAGACAGAGACAGAGACAGAGACAGAGACAGAGACAGAGACAGAGACAGAGACAGAGACAGAGACAGAGACAGAGACAGAGACAGAGACAGAGACAGAGAGAGAGAGAGAGAGAGAGAGAGAGAGAGAGAGAGAGAGAGAGAGAGAGAGAGAGAGAGAGAGAGAGAGAGAGAGAGAGAGAGAGAGAGAGAGAGAGAGAGAGAGAGAGAGAGAGAGAGAGAGAGAGAGAGAGAGAAAGCTAGATACAAGTTTATCCTAGCGCCATGAAAACTGTGCAAAAGCGGGAAACGAGCATGTACAATCGCTACTTGCGAACACTATCGAGCCCGGTTTAACCTGGTTAAGCTGGGTTAACGAAATTAGTTGGTTGCCCTGAAGTCACTGTTCCGTAATGTCCGTACAATTATTTTGACAATATTTATGTGCGGGAATGTGGGCTTCACCCAGATCCCCTCCCCCTCACAAACACAAAAGCACACGGTCCGGCATTTTCACAAGATGGCGTCAACGAATCATCGTGGCATGTGCCCATTTACGCCCTCACAATTTCAAAACAGCAAGAACGGACCAAGAAACCCAAGAAGGAGAAGCGCAGAAATGTTAGGTCTTCCTTTCCTCATGGTAGACTTCATTGTTTTTGCTTTGGTTTTCATGGATGAATGCTTCAATTATCCAGGAACTGTAAGCTTTGCAACATCAACAGTCAAGTATGCAAAACATCCTTAATGGAAGTCGTCAAGCACTTCCTTCAATGAGAACTGGGTACAACTGGGTACACTGTGCTGCACAGCCAGCCGGCTCTAGTGGTGCAGCTCGGGCTCCATGACACGGAAAAGGTGACAAACAATCAGGGATACTTCATTCACCATCCTCTGAGCCTGACCAGGGACTTAATGTCGGCGAACCCGTGTCAGACGACCGAGTGGGTAGTTGGTTAGTTTGTTATTTGAGTTTTAGTGCGCATCGACCAGGTTTGATTACTTAGCGCTCATGGCGACCGAGTGTCGCAAGTGTCGCACACAAGTTGGGATGGTTTCAGCACAGCGATGGCGAGCATAGCCAACAAGGGAAGCCCAAAGCTACGCACTGCCGATCGTGTAAGTAGCGCAAGCACTCCGTGTAATTTATCAATGGGATTATAGTCGGGAGCGCAGAGGATCATCACTGAGAATGGAGAGCGGTACTGATTGGACATCATGTTGCGCATGTCTAAGCACGTCAGTTCAACACATGTGAGCTTGCTTTTGTTCTGAGTGTGGTCGGTGGAGTCGAGCTGCGCTGCACTAGCTCGGCGTGGTTGCCTCACACTACAAACAGGCCGATAACAGCCACCGACTCCCAAGGTGGACTAGATGCACTGTGTGGGTGCCACCATGACTAATCCCGTCACGTTCCGTCACAACGAACAGGCCGATCACAACCACCGACTCCCAAGGTGGACTGGACGGACGGTGCGGGTGCCACCCTGGCCCCTCCCGTCACATTCCGTCACAACGAACAGGCCGATCACAACCACCGACTCCCAAGGTGGACTGGACGGACGGTGCGGGTGCCACCCTGGCCCCTCCCGTCACATTCCGTCACAACGAACAGGCCGATCACAACCACCGACTCCCAAGGTGGACTGGACGGACGGTGCGGGTGCCACCCTGGCCCCTCCCGTCACATTCCGTCACTACAAACAGGCCGATCACAACCACCGACTCCCAAGGTGGACTGGACGGACGGTGCGGGTGCCACCCTGGCCCCTCCCGTCACATTCCGTCACTACAAACAGGCCGATCACAACCACCGACTCCCAAGGTGGACTGGACGGACGGTGTGGGTGCCACCCTGGCCCCTCCCGTCACATTCCGTCACTACAAACAGGCCGATCACAACCACCGACTCCCAAGGTGGACTGGGCGGACGGTGCGGGTGCCACCCTGGCCCCTCCCGTCACATTCCGTCACTACAAACAGGCCGATCACAACCACCGACTCCCAAGGTGGACTGGGCGGACGGTGCGGGTGCCACCCTGGCCTCTCCCGTCACATTCCGTCACTACAAACAGGCCGATCACAACCACCGACTCCCAAGGTGGACTGGACGGACGGTGTGGGTGCCACCCTGGCCCCTCCCGTCACATTCCGTCACTACAAACAGGCCGATCACAACTACCGACTCCCAAGGTGGACTGGACGGACGGTGTGGGTGCCACCCTGGCCCCTCCCGTCACATTCCGTCACTACAAACAGGCCGATCACAACTACCGACTCCCAAGGTGGACTGGACGGACGGTGTAGGTGCCACCCTGGCCCCTCCCGTCACATTCCGTCACTACAAACAGGCCGATCACAACCACCGACTCCCAAGGTGGACTGGACGGACGGTGCGGGTGCCACCCTGGCCCCTCCCGTCACATTCCGTCACTACAAACAGGCCGATCACAACCACCGACTCCCAAGGTGGACTGGACGGACGGTGCGGGTGCCACCCTGGCCTCTCCCGTCACATTCCGTCACTACAAACAGGCCGATCACAACCACCGACTCCCAAGGTCGACTGGACGGACGGTGCGGGTGCCACCCTGGCCCCTCCCGTCACATTCCGTCACTACAAACAGGCCGATCACAACCACCGACTCCCAAGGTGGACTGGACGGACGGTGTAGGTGCCACCCTGGCCCCTCCCGTCACATTCCGTCACTACAAACAGGCCGATCACAACCACCGACTCCCAAGGTCGACTGGACGGACGGTGCGGGTGCCACCCTGGCCCCTCCCGTCACGTTCAGTCACGTTCCGCTCCGTTCCGTTACGGTCCGGCAGTGCACCGGCTGAGTGAGTCGGTTCCGTGGACGCTACAGTCACACAGCTGTAAGTTGCCAAACGGGCTACCAACGTTGCCACTCGCCGCCCCACCCACCTGACATGCACACCGCTAAGCCAGCTTGGGACAGAGCAAATAACCACGGCCAACTGAAAATGCACCACTTGTCTCGGATTCCGACAGAAACTAAGAAATAGGTGTTGAGCGCATTAGGCACACGGAGTGCGACATTGGAGTTTTACTTAATAAAGTAACTCGAGTTTTTGGGAACAGTTCAAACTATTTGTTTCATCTAGTCAGGTTGGGAAGGCATGACTCGATTGTCCCTTCTCCCTTCTTGATCGACTATTAAACAGACTCTACCTTATGACACGTCACATACCGAAGCAGATGCCAATGCATTAGTTTCGCATGTATTTCAATTGACCATTTATCAGCATTCATTGATGCCCATCGAACCGGATTTGGGAAGTTGCACGCCACCTGAAGCCATTTCTAGAGAATGAATCATCTATAGGCTCAGGCACTCAATTTTTGTTTTTAATCTGGAAGCCAACGACACAGGTGCGGCACGGTGCGATGGCGAATATTTGTCAATGGAAAAGGGAGAAAAAACATCCAAAAATAGCCTGAAGAGACGAATTATTACCATTTGCACCCAACTTGGCGGTGCCAGTGCGTAAGCTATGGCTAAATTACATACTGGTGGTTCCAGGTGAAGAAGTTATCCTATCCAAATAGTGCATGCCTAGATGAAAACTGCAGGATTTTCAAAATGTTCACCATATGGAACTAAAATGTTTCCTGCTACCATATCAGCCTTCTGGATCTGCCAGTGCAGCATCATTGGCACATCAGTGAAGGCAACAGTGTTAACATTTCACCTGGATTTGGCGTTCTTCTCTGTGAAAAACCTGGCAACCATACCCATAGTTCAAAACAATTCTGCTGTGGATAGTGTCATTTAACATGTCTGAGGTGATCTTCTTGAATCAGCTGTGGCCAAGGTTAAAAAAAACCATTTGTGCTGCAATTTTATCATCTCATAATGTTCCTCTCCTGAAGGTTATGCTCCTTTTCTCTCACGGGTAGGTAGGTAGGTCAAAAGTTGTTGTTTCATAATGAAATGGTGCTAGCTTGTTATTCTTTGATAAACATTCCCAAGCCTGTGGGCTCAAGGTTTGTTGGTTGGTTATTGGTTTTACGACACGTCGACCGTTGAGTCATATAGCGTCGCCAATCTCTCACGCCGATTGGTCGCGGGCGAAGAGTAGCGACAGGTGAGACTCGAACCCACAATCTTTCGATTGTGAGACGAGCATCTTACCCCTAGACCACTCGTCCCCTCCTGTGGGCTCAAGGAAAACATGGTACACATTACCTCCTTGGATTCTTTATGTGCCACTTGTTCCTCCCGATCCCATTATTTATAATTACAAACCAAACTTAAGGCTATTAAAGCCTTTAACTACAAGAAAAAAACATCTTGGTTTAAAAAGAGACAGAATTATCATCTCTAGAATTGTGTACCCAAAATAATTTCCCCAAATCCAGGATTCCAAAACGTAAATTTAACCATGGCTATGACGAGCTTCTATCAAGATGTGAACGCTGGGAGAGGCATCTACCTACAGAAAACAATCCATCCCACCTCCATATATTCCTGTTATTCGAAATCCTGACATTCTGGTGTATTATGCCCAATTTTAGTACACACTCAACCAATATTTTTGGCACAGATGAATGGGTAGCCTCTCCTCCAGTTTTTGGTCAAACATATGCTTTTTCTGGTGTTTTCTGATGTGATTTGAATGAATCTAATATTCAATTTGGGGAAATTACTCCTTTTTTAGATTAAGCACTTCAAGTCGAAGGATTTATCTTAATATCATCAATATCATTTCACCAAAAACCAACAACAAATTCATTTGAATAACATTAAATAAAAACACTTGGTTAGATTAGGTTATGTTACATTTTTTTTTGTTTATTTTGAATGTGACTGATTTGTTACATTTTTCTACATTACTGAACTCCAAGCCCCTGTTGGGGTATTATTTTCCCTCCCAATTTAAAAGCATGCACTTGCAAAGGAAATGAATGGTGTCATCATGCTAAGCACATTCATAAACATAGCACTGGAAAAAGAAATTCCCTGAAATCAAAATCACCTTAAACTGCAAACTTACTATCTAGTCTTTTAAGACAAAAATGCAATTTTATTTTAACTTCCAAAAATACATTTTGAACAACTCTCTAGCTTACAACAAAGGCCTAACCAAACCCTTTCCTAACCCTTTCTTGTCCCTGTTTCCCCAATGCCAGCACTGCCCTGTTCTAATTAACTTCTTTTTTTACTTAAACTTTAACTTTAACTTTTTCTAATTAACTCTAATTAACTTCCAGGCAAGCAAATCAACCATACAAAGCAATACCACACTGAAAAGGTGTTGGTACAGAGGAATTACGGCTGTAGTGAACACGCAGTATACATTTCATGACCTCAGGTCAATGTCTTCAGGGTCAAATGAGGTCACAATCGGCCTCCACTCCACCCCAGCCGACACCGCCGTACGTACAGAAGGTATGCACGTTCCACTGCCGAACGGTATTAAGAGACCGTTCATACGTATGCTCGCTACATACACTGGTACAGACCGTGCATGCTGTCGTTATGGTCGGTAGTACGGACCCATTGTGCGATAGTTACGGCCAGCGAAAAAGAAATGTTTAAAAAATAGAATAAAAATGCAACATAACATAACCTAACCTAGTCTAAGCACCCCTTGGAGTAAAAAAAAGCAATTCTAACAATGTCAAACCATATATTTTATGAAAATGTTTTTAATTAGAAAACCAAATTGAACCTAACCCAACCTAACATTAGCTGCTTTTGAAGAAAAACAAATTTCCTTGTTTCATTGTTTTCTTTTTTCTTTTGAAATTAAAAAAAAACTCCAGCAAAAAAAATAAACTAACTGAACCTAACCAAATCTGGCATTTACTCTAGGGAGGCAAATGTGTGTACAAAAAACTTGTCTTGTTACCACCTTAAAGCACAATAATACCACCTGGTCTGTCTGCATTTAAAGGCTGCACTGCACTCAAGTCTCTGCACATTGTCATAGATGTGCAGTAAATGCATAAATGCATCACAGCCAGGAGAGCATGCAACTAGGTAGATGAACTAGGCGCTGTATGACCAACACAGTTGATGCGCCCCTAAGCCCAAATAACCAACCAACATTGATACACTGGTTAGTACTGCCAAGTCATGGGGACTAGCAATGAACTCCAAGAAATGTGCAGTTCTCAAAGCACACCGCAGCTCATATGACTAGAAAAATGTTGGCCCTTATGCACATTTATTGATGGATTTCAGGTAAGCTTTGTTGAGATGCATACTGACCTAGGCATCACAGTAGATAAAAACTTGTGTTTCCATCAACACATTGCTGGTATAGTACAGACAGCTGGAAGTCTGGCCAGCAACCTACTGAGTTCTACTTTACGTCGTTCTCCTAAATTTATGAAAACCCTATAAATTACTTGTCAGGCCTCTTTTGGAGTTTGCATCATGTGTTTCGAATACATGTTACATAGGTGATTTAAGGCGACTAGAATCAGTACAGAGAAGGTGGACACAAACATAGAGGGGATGGAAGGTCTGGATTATGGTGCCAGATTGTAGAAACTAGGTCTGTACTCTGTGAAAGGTAGACATTCAAGCAGACATTATCAAATGTTGGAAGATTTTTTCCTGGCCATTCTGCCATTAAGATTCCCAACATGTTTGTGCTGGCACCATTGGTGAACACACGTGGACACTCGCTGAAATTGGCTCACAGGCATGCATCAGTGGATTGTAGGAAGGCATTTTTTTAGCCTCAGATGCTGTGCCACCTGAAACTCATTGCCTGATGATGTAGTAGCCTGAACAGACCTGGGTGCATTTAAAGCTGCACTGCACTCAAATCTCTGCACATTGTTGTATGAATATTCTGAATAGATTAACCATGATAATAAACTAATCAAATTTGAAGAGCAGCTTTACTTCTCTGTATTCAGAAGATAGAGATCTCTATATATCTCTATATTCAATCTCTGTATTCAAACTCTATATTCAATCTCTATATTCTCTATTTCAGAAATCTTGACTGACAATATATTAGCAGACGTACTGGCATACAAATTCTGCTTAAGGTACACTTTCCAGTTCCTGTGTCTTGCCGTCTATCTGATAACCATATTTTTCTTTAATCTAGGGTACTGGCATACCTGCAGATACGGGCTCCCCTCGATTGGGCACGGAACTGGCCCAAGGTGATTTAAGGCGACTAGAATCAGTACAGAGAAGGTGGACATGAAACATAGAGGGGATGGAAGGTCTGGATTAGGGTGCCAGATTACGGAAACTAGGTGCAAGGTAAACTGATTTGAGCAGACATTATAAAATGTTGGAAGATTTTTCATGGCCATTCTGCCATTAAGATCCCTGACATGTTTGTGCTGACACCATTGGTGAACACACATGGACACTCACTGAAATTGGCTCACAGGCGTGCATCAGTGGATTGTAGGAAGATATTGTTTAGCCTCAGATGCTGTGCCACTTGGAACTCATTGCCTGATGATGTTGTAGCCTTAACGGACCTGGGTGCATTTAAAGCTGCATTGCACTCAAATCTCTGCACATTGTTATATGAATATACTGAATATTCATGAATGAATATTCAATCAATGAATATACTGAACCATGATAATATACTAATCAAACTTGAAGAGTAGCTATACTTTTCTATATTCAGAATATAGAGATCTCTATATATCTCTACATTCAATCTCTGTATTCAATCTCTATATTCAATCTCTGTATTCAATCTCTATATTCAATCTCTATATTCTCTTTTTTAGAAATCTTGACTGACAACAAAATATTAGCAGATGTAGTGGCTACTCTAAGCATACAAATTCTGCTTAAGGTACACTTTCCAGTTCCTGTGTCTTACCCTGACTATCGGATAACCATATTTTCTTTAATCTAGGGGACTGGCGTACCTGCAGATTCGGGCTCCCCTCATTGGGCACGGAACTCATCTCTGGGTGAGTGATGCTTGAGTATATGGGGAGCCAACCAGGTGAGAGAACCAGGTGAGAGAACTCATCTCTGGGTGAGTGATGCTTGAGTATATGAGGAGCCAACCAGGTGAGAGAACCAGTAAATTTTTGATAAAAGGTGTTTTGGGAATTTTGAGAATACTTTTTCAGAATATGATGTTTATGAACATGACTAAGAAGATGTGACCACTCATTTTCGGTGCTGATGCTTACTTTTCAATTTGGAAAATGACATCACATTGGTATGGTGTAATGGCATTATAGGTATGGCACTGAGGCTTTGACTGGCTAATGCTACAAACGGTTCACATACCTTAATGAGATGGTCAAAGTAGCTTAAGCTAAACTACCCTAACCCAACCTAGCCTAGCCTAACCTGCTTATCTCTTGGTTTATCATAGCTATAATTTACATAATGTGCCATCAGGTTAGGTTGACTGGCTAACAGAGTGAGAAACTTACTTTCCGGGTTGGGAGTTGGAGTGCATACCGATTTCTTCCGGAGTACATTTTCATGGACATTATTTTTGTATGCATGGAATCTGTTTACCAGTAACTGACTGGAAAACCTAAATCAGTACCTGCATAATATGCATCAGTAATATCATTCTCATTTTTGGTCAAATCAAATGCCAAATCATACAGACAAAGAAGTGAACAATGGATGGCACCGCCCGGCAGTGACCCGTAATAATCAGCACTGTTTTGTTTCTTATAACTCAGGAGAAATGCATTTTCCTTTCACTGTTGGTCTCAGTACAAGGCTAGCCATAAGAAAAACAAATAAAAATACTTCACACTTCACCCTCAGCTCAGAGCACATACCTACCTACGCAGCCAATTTTCCACGTAATACGAACGCAACTCAGCTACCGCACACGCCAGTTGGATGTGATCAAAGCAAATGATCAGTCAAGGTCTTGTGTTTACAGTATGACACTGTTAACCATGTCTTCAAAGTTGCTAATGGTTATGACGTCATATACAAAATGCCTTGTATTTATTGGTTGACAGACAGATTTCAGAACAGAAAATGCTAACGCTGCCAATTTTGATAGGTGGCCTCCGGGACTCCGGAGAACGTCTCTTAAAACTGTCAGTTTCCCACTATAGGGTGGCAGGAACACACGTATTCCGAGACACGGCTCCAGAGCCGGAGAACATTGTTCTCAGTGCGCATGCACACCATCTTGCAAGTTGCTGTTGGCGCGTTGTTGTCGGCAATTTTGGTGGTTGAGGTTGATGGAGTGTGTGAAGCTCTGGTCAGGCTGCTCACTGCTACAAAAAGTGATTAGTTTGAGTGGTGACCGTAAGTGGAATAACCAGCGTTTTTTTTGGTGTCATTCTGTTTGTTTTTATTGATATCTTTGTTCCCACATTTGTGTCAGAGTACATGTGAAGCCCATCCTATACAGTATGAACCCGGAGTGCAAAAATGTTTTCAGAGATAAAATATCTTAAGAAGTGCCTTAATTCCCACCCTGCTGACTAATGCTACAAATGGTTCACATACACTAATGAGATGGTCAAAGTAGCTTAACCTAACTTAACCTAACCTAACCCAACCCAACCTAACCTGCTTACCCCTCAGTTTACCATAGCTATAATTTATATAATGCACCATGAGGTTAGGCTGGGTTAAGCTACTTCGACCATCTCATTAAGGTATGTGAACCATTTGTAGCATTAGCCAGTCAAAGTCTCAGTGCCATACCTATGATGTCATCACACAGTACCAATATGACGTCATAGTTCAAATTGAAAAGTAAGCATCAGCACCAAAAATGAGTGGTGCATCTTCTTGATGTGGGATGGTTGGGGAGGGTCTTTTTACCAGGCTTATATTATCTTCCATTTACAGACTTAACTGGATGGGCCCTTGGGTCTCTTATTAAGTATAAATGCTTTATAACTTTATATAGGGTGTACCTAGCAGTGGATTCAGCAATCAGCACCTTCCTTCAGGATGTGATACTGATGATTGTCTATGGTAGCACAATGGGTATGATGGGAGGATTTTGTAATTGTTGAGTGTGTTATGCAATAGCAAGTGAGTCTCTTATTAAGTCTAAACACTTTATAACTTTATACAGGGTGTGCCTAGTGGATTCAGTGGATTCAGCACCTTCCTTCGGGATGTGATACTGATGAGATTGTCTATGGTAGCACAATGGGAGTGTGTTATGTATTAGCAAGTGAATAGGTGCTAGATAGGCTGCGATATATAGCTTCCTAGGAACTTGAGATTAGGGATTGATTGGGGTGAGAGTATGTACATTTTGAGTACCTTTTTCAGATAGGCTTAACCCAGATGGGTACCTGTGGCTCTTATTAAGCCTTAACACTTTATGACTTTATGACTAACAATAATACAATTCACATGAGATATATCTGAAACCGTGCAAGAGCCTCAGCACAACTGAGCTGACCTGCTGACACTGACACTGTGCTCACCATTTGCATTGATGAGCCAAACTGAGCTGACGCGAACTGGATACGACAGCAGAAGCCGTCAGTGAAGAAAAGAAGGCTTCACCGCTGTTATCGTTTGTCGTTGAAATTACATACGTCTTCGACACAACCGAACTTACACCATCCCCGATAACCTCCCGACACCGGTCCTCGGCCACCGCGCTCACAGATTACGGAAGAATGGTTTCTGACGGCTTCCGACCACGCAATAATACAGGTCTGATACCAATGAAAGGTTCTATTTAATGACGTCACCCTTGTTAATTATACTAGCGCGTAACAAGGAAATTACGGAAGTTAGGCACTTTTTCTCTAGATTTAACCATCTTATATTTTTTTGAAGCTGTGGAAAATTTTAACAAGTTGTTAATCAATGAAATAGTGAAACTTTTAAACGTTCAAACTTCCACCACATGTTAATTATGGGCTACCAAAATATACCAGAAAGTATAACTCGTACCACACGATTTCGCAGCATGCAGCAAATTGACGTGAATAATGAGACGCTGGACATCAGTACACCCAGGTACTGATGCTGGGGAAACTGCAAGCGTATTGGACGTCGCCGCTTCGCACGGACATTATCTGCCATGAGCCGGATTTACGGCGGCTTTTTGCCTCAAATCACGAAGGTTCAGGAACAAGATCCAACGCTAAGACCTGGTATAATTATAAGCATAAATTAGAAAAAATAAGTAATTTTAAATATGATAACAGTTTCAATAACAGCATAATTGTTTCACCAACCATCGGGGAAATAATAATTAATATGGTGGATAGAAGCAAATAACGAAACGCGTACTGAGTTATTTGGAGACTGCACTCCCAATGAGCTCAAAGTATGGCTGATAACAAACTGGCGCGATGGTTAAATTTTTGGTACTGATTCAACGGAATCTCGTAGGTTTGTAGTTCCAGCCCGGATAACGCGAGCAAGGAATGTGTGAAATTTCTAATAGAACCTGCCAGGATTTTGAAATGTACGATACGTCACGTACGGTTATTTAGTACGGTTAGTCATGCTAAATGTTATGAGAACTTGCTAAGCTTTCATATGTTGCGCAGCGAAGACATGTGAATGCTATTATTGGACATGCTGTGCATTATTGCAGATATGGGGAATAGGTGTTTAACAGAAATATTGTATGCATTCCTTGGTGGTTAAACACGCCTTTAAGTTTGGTTCAGAAACCGCACACACATTCTTCAGTTCACGATAAACAGGAACCTGAGCAAAGCACATCAACCTGGTGCCATTTATGCAGAAACGACACCAGGTCGGTGTGTTGTTCTGGTTGTTGTTTCTCATGAACTGAAGAATTTTTGCACCCAATTTAAAAGCGTGTTCAATAAGCGAGGAAAGCATGCAATATTTATATTTGCAATTCTTATTTTCCACACCAGCAATAAGCACCGGAAGAGCAAATAGCATTGTCTTCGCTGCGCCACAGATGAAAGCTTAGCTAGATCGAATATGGGGTCTGTTCCCGCGGCTCCACCAGAAGGAACTCAGTGGAGGATAGTTGAGGCTAGTTGAGACTTGCCCACGGGAACGACCGGTGGAGCTTGGTGGAGAAATCAGCTGACAGCGGTGTGAATTCCGCGACAAAAAGGAAGCATTTGGCGCTGTATCATAAATTGGCCAAATTGCCTTTCAAATGTTTGTCCAAATGATCGCACATAGTATGCCCAAATGAACATAGTATGCCTTGTTTTACAAAGTCCCAAATTTGTCTTTATTTCTGGCTATGGATGTGTCCTCAGAGACTGTGGGGAGCACACATGTCCTTTTCGCCTATGGGATGAACCAGGCAATCTCTCTTTCCTCTCGGTTGAGCATCGTCTCCCCCTGTTTTGCGGTTTGGCCTGCCTTCTTAACGTACAGCATTTAATCTCGTGTCTTGACCCGTCGGGCTCCCTCCTCCCCGAGGCGCTTCTCTACCCGATGCTGACTTTTCCTCATCTCAACTTGCCCGACCTCGTCGATCGGACTCGAGTAGGATTTTAGTCGGCGCCAGGAGAACGGCGGTACTTCTGGGCACGGGAATTGCGGCGGATCCGGCCGGTAAAGTAACATCTTCCCTTAGGCCAAATGACGTAGATCAAAGGCCTAAGAAAAAGATGTTTTGTGGTCTGCATCTGTTACTTCGATTATTATTCATAGTTGTAGTAGTAATTTCATATTTCCTTTGCGAAGGATGATCCTGGTATTCAGTTGATGCATGAAGATTAGATTCATATGATGGAGGACGTTGTTTACGCGCAAATATATGGCGCAAGTGCGCCGTGATTGAGCTCAACTGAAAAAATCACAATCGGACCCTGCTCCTCGGCTGGTGGAGCTTTTGCTCCACTGGTGGAGGTTGGTGGAGGAAAAATCTCCACCGGATTTGCGACGGGAACGACCAGTGGAGGTTTGTGGAGGTTAGTGGAGCCACGGGAACAGACCCATGATGTTTAGCATGTTTATGCGACGTTACTGTACATACTAAAAACCTGATAGGTTCTACTATAATAATCGCACATTTCTTCCCGTATCGCAAAGGATCCATGGCAAGGGCATGGATGATGTACGCCTGGATTGGAAACTCCGCGTCGGCGCCTTTGATCTGCGCGTATCAGCGGCACCAACCTGCCACCTAGCGGAGGGTAAGTATAAACACGGAAACGCGGCCAGTTTTAGGCCGTGCGCCTATGGGAGTTCGGGGTACGCATTTCGTATTGACATTTTTTCCAATTGATTAAGCCACCCCAGGAGGATTGCATCTGCCTTTCGTGATACAAAATTGATCAAGGAACCTTACCATTCTTTCCTTTTTTATGTATTACGCTCCGTTCCGAAGTTGTCGTGATGCGAAGTGAAGGCATCTGCGAGAGGGAGCCCATTTCGCCGAAAGGGTCGGCCCACCGATGTTCATTTCTGAAAATGATCGGAGGGGGCGAAGTACATGAAGGCAATAGGCAGACCAAAATGAATATCGGGGTCACATTCCATAGGCTCCCATGTTAGAAGTTGAAATTATTGCGGGCGGGGTGAAGCAAGCATTGAGGGGGCAGTTTCACCCTCAAAGATAAGAATGAGCGGTTCTGCTTTCGCCCCCACCCTCCTTGCTCTTTAGATATGTGGCTGATAATTTCCAGTGGAGTGGTTTACACAACTGAACGGGAGAGTACAGACTTCGGCGTACCCACCAACCCGTAAAAAGGATTGAGTGGAATGTCCATGGAGGGTACAAGCCCCCTCCCCCTACACCATACCACTGACAGATTTATGATTTTGCCAAGGAGGCGTCATTTCTCCATAGGGGCGGCTCTTGGTCCAGAAAATTTGGGCGGGGTACACTCCGATCTCCCAGAGGGGCACCATTTGTTTTTGTCTGAGGAGTGCCTTTCGCCGAAAAAAAAATCACGGCGTGCGCTCCGCCTCCCAGAGGACTGCCATTCCCAGGCCGATTAACGCGTTGCGCTGAGAAATCCGAGGGAGGGAGTACACTGGAACCTCTAAGGGAGGCGTCCTTCGGGTCATAAGGGGCGCCACTTTCGCTTCCTCCCCCTTGGATCAGCCCTTGCAACATACCCTAGCTGGCAACGCCACTACCTCTCGCCGATTCGCTACCACTTGCCAGTCGTTCGACTCAGGGGTGTTGTTTTATATACCTTTGAGAGGGAACTGCCACCTCAATGTTTGCTCAACCCACCCACGCAATTATTTCAACTTCTAACATGGGAGCCAATGGAATGTCCCCCCCCCCCATTCATTTTGGTCTGACCATTGCCTTCATGTATTTTGCCACGTCCAATCATTTCAAGATCAAGATCAAGATAGAGAGATAAGAGATAAGGATTCAAGATAAAGATCATCAAGATTTCAACATCGGTGGGCCGACCCTTGGGCCGACCCTCTCACAAATGTCTTCACTTCGCACCACAACTTCTGAACGGAGCGTAATAAATCAATAAGGTAAGTACGGTAAGGTTCCTTGATCAATTCTGCATCATGAAAGGCTGATGCAATCTTCCTGGGATGGCTGAATCAATTGGGAAAAAATCCCATACGAAATGCGTACCCTGAACTCCCATAGGAGCACGGCCTAAAACCTGCCGCGTTTCCGTGTTTTTACTTACCCTCCGCCAGGTGGGCTGATACGCAAACAGCTGTTGGTTTCCAATCCAGGCGTACATGATCGCAAGGGCTCGAACTAAAAGACATACTAGATTGTACAATACTAGATTCCGTTGTGCCATTTAGCATTAGTTCTCAGTAGCTGTTCCAATCAAACAACTGGTGAACAACTGTTCGGCGTGTTTCTGTGCGGATCTCTTTCCTTGATTGTCTTGTCGAGTACCCAAGGCCCTTAACATCGAGTAGCTAATTTGTGTAGGGTGGCGTGCTCAGGTGTTACAGTTTGATCAGTTTCCGTCGTAAGTTCTTCTGGAGCTGAACATGGAAATGAAGGTGAAGGCAGTAACCCTTAATTGCTGGTAAGTCCTGTAGGTACCTAGGTAGGTGCCTGGTCTGGCCCACAGGGACATTTCTATGCTTCGGAACCTGCTGTTCAGAAATCTGACAGTTGGCCTTTATGACAACAATGACCAGGAGTAGGACAATAGGTGGTTTTACAGTAGCTTTTTGTTCCCAGGTCACATGGGCTCAGGAACAAGATAGAGGGAGGATACCTGGCATGATGATCCACATAAATTAGAATCCATCACTGGTTTTAATTCCCACAGCAGTTGAGGGGACGAGTGGTCTATGGGTAAGATGCTCGTCTCACAATCGAAAGGTTGTGGGTTCGATTCTCACCTGTCGCTACCCTTCGCCTGCGACCAATCGGCATGAGAGATTGGCGACGCTACATGACTCAACGGTCGACGTGTAGTAAAACCAATAACCAACCAACCACAGCAGTTGCAATAATGAAATAGCTTTTACTATTGATGCTGCTGAAATAAGTAGAATTAAACGTATTCACAGTTTCATCCTCAAAGATAAGAATGGGCGGTTTTGCTTTCGCCCCCACCCTCCTTGCTCCCTAGATATGTGGCTGATGTTTTCTGGTCAAGTGGTTTACACAACTGAATGGGTGAGTACAGACTTCAGCATACCCACCAATTCGCAAAGAGGATTGAGCGGAAGTTCCATGGACGGTACAAGCCCCGGTAATCTTCAAGTATTACCCCTCATGCTTTGTTTATATCAACAATGCATCCGAGTCACTGTCAGCTGACTGCCAGTCAGCTGTTAGTGACGTCACTCAAACGTACAGAAACAACACTTCCATACGAGTGCACTGAATGATCCCAGGGCATCACCAGGAATATGTCTAAGGGGTCAATTTGGACTTAATCCATGGGCGTCAGGAACAAATTTATGTCTACGAAGCAGTTGTGGAGGTATATATTCAGGGCTTCACAGGACATTTTCCTTTGATGGGTGGTGATTGAGATGTCACTCTAGATACAGCACAAGGAATTTCCTGCTAGGGGAGGGTGTGCAGATTCTATTTCACGATGGTGAAAACCTAACCTAACCTAACCCTTATAAATATTCCTAGTGATGCCCTTGGCTCATTCAGTGCATCCAACTGGGGGTGTCTTGGTACGTTTGAGTGACGTCACCAACAGCTGACTGGAAGTCAGCTGATGACGGCTTGGATACATTGTTGAGATAAAGGAAGTCTGAGGGGTAATACTTGAAGAATACCCAAGCCCCCCTCCCCCTACACCATACCAATGACATATTTATAATTTTGCCAAGGAGGTGTCATTTCTCCAGAGGGGTGGCTCTTGGTCCAGAACATTTGGATGGGGTACACTGATCTCCCAGAGGGCACCATTTGTTTTTGTCTGAGGAGTGCCTTTCACCAAAAAAATGTTGAGTGCGTTCAGACTCTCAGAGGACTGTCGTTCTCAGGCCAAGGATCACATTGCATTGATAAATTTTAGGGATGGGGTACACTGGAACCTCCAAGAGAGGCACCCTTCGGGTCATATGGGGTGCCACTTTCGCTTCCTCCTTCTTTGATCAGACCTTGCAACATACCCTAGCTGGCAACACCACTACCTCATGCTGATTTGATACAACTTGCCAGTTGTTTGACTCAGGGTGTTGTTTTATATACCTTTGAGGGGGAACTGCCACCTCAATGTTTGCTTAACCCATCCTGCAATTATTTCAACTTCTAACATGGGAGCCAATGGAATGTGTCCCCCCCCCATTCATTTTAATCTGCAATTGCCTTCATGTACTTTGCCCCTTCCAATCATTTCAAGATCAAGATAAAGATAGAGAGATAAGAGATAAAGATTCAAGAGAAGGATCATCAAGATATCAACATCGATGGAGTGAGGTGGACTCCATCTCACAGATGTCTTCACTTCGCACCACAACAACTTTTGAGCGGAGCATAATAAATCAATAAGGAAAGAACAGTAAGGTTCCTTGATCAATTCTGTATCATGAAAGGCTGATGTAATCCTCCTGGGGTGGCTGAATCAATTGGAAACAATGCTGATATGAAATGCATTCCCTGAACTCCCATAGGTGCACAGCTTAAAACAAGCAGTGTCTCCATGTTTTTACTTACCCTCCACTAGGTGGGCTAATATGCACACAGCTGTTGGTTTCCAATCCAGGCATACATGATCCATGGTATCACTGCCAGATGACAAATTGGCACTATGGTTAGATTAGCAAAGGTTGGGATTATAAGCCAATTTCCTGAGCAATAGTAGATAAAATGATAACAAAAGTATACTTCAATCAATACCAACCAACATCCATACTGATCAAACGATATTCAGTTGTATAATTATATTAAGCACACAAACTGAATGCTCCTGGATTTAACCTGGAATCACACCAAAAGAATACAGTCAGTATAACACAGAACTAGGTTAATGCATGTGTAGATCAGGTCAGTCCCGACATCCTCCCCAGTTTTCTACTTGAAAACTCTAATACGAACTGGGCACGTCTGCGCCTGATGCATGGACCACCAGTGACCACGTCACGTCACTCAACGCCGATCGCCCCGCTTATGATTGATCAAACAGGTCGCCACCGCAGACCATCCCCGTACGTCGATCGGACGTCGATCGGTAGATTACTCCGTCACATAGTCCTTCAAGTAAGCCGGTGGTCTCCGTTGTCGCCGAGGCCTCGTGGGCGTGGACACGGGCGGAGGCTCCCGGTGCGGACGCAGTCGAGGTGACGGAACGTCGGCGGCTGTGGGCGGCGTGGCGGGCGCATCTCGGTGTGTCAGTACCGTCAGTCTGCGGGTGACGCGCACCGTCGCGCGGCAGCAGGCGTCGCGGGTGTGACGGTCTGCTCGTGGTCGGGCGCAGGCGGACTGTCGGCACCGGGGTTGGGGCCCGTCCACTGGGCGGCCTGCGGCAGCTGTGAGAGAGGCTGATAGCGGTCGGCGCGGGACTTTGGATGGGTCTTAGGTGCCGCCTGTTACGCAGAGTCACTCGCCCCGAACCGTGTACCTTGAAGAGATACTGGTCGTGAGCCTCCACCACTACGCCGGTTCTATCCCAGCGCTTGGAGTAAGCCACCGTCTGGTTTTGCAGCAGCACTGTGGCGCCTGGCATCAGCGGTGCTAGCGGATGCGCGTGGTGTCCGAGGTCGTCCGCCTGCTTGACGAACCTCAGCCTGAGCGCCTCTTCTTGGCGCACCCACGTCTCGCGCCAGACGGGATGGACCGCGGTGCTGGTGAACACCTGCGTCTTCGGTGCGATGGGCAGAAGGTCACGCAGATTCCTGCCGAAGATGATTTGCGCTGGTGACATGCCGGTCTCGAGATCTGGAGTGTTGCGAAACTGCAACAAGCCGGCCGCCACAGCCTCCGTGTCGATTCCTCCATGTGCGTCTGTCTGCGACGTCAGGAGGCGTTTCATAGACTTGACGGCAACCTCAGCTCTCCCGTTTGATTGCGGGTGGTAAGCGGATGACAGGCGATGTCGCACGCCCCAGCGCTGCAGGAGGGCGACCGTCTTCTTTGCGGTGAACTCGGGCCCACCGTCCGTGCTCAGCTTCTCAGGCACGCCGAAGGTCGGCCAGCGTCACTGCCGTCGCCGACTCAAGCGCGCAGACGTGCCTGATGGGACTGCCCGTCCTAAAAGACCTACCTGCACCAAGGCGCAGACGTGCCTGATGGGCTGCCCGTCCTACACAAGCTGGGGCTGCGCAGGGGCACCTGACTCGTGTCACCAAGCGCATCCTCGCCGCGAACAGTGAGGAGATCAACGTGTTGGGCGCCGTGTTCCTGAAGCTGTCTGGGTGCGACTCGCAGGGCCGGCTGTTCGGGACGTCAGCAATGGTCTACGTCACCAACTCCACGAACCATTTCTACTTGAGCAGGACGGCGCTGACGCAGCTCGGTGTGTTGGGACCGGAGTTCCCGAAGGTTGGCGCGGCAGTAGCAGCTACTGCGAGCTCGTTTGATCGGGAAACACTCTGTCACACCCGGTTGGCGGCGTGCGGATGCCCGCTCCGCACTGCACCGCCCGGTCGCCCTATGAGTCTGCCCGTCAAAACTTCGCCGGAGAACTCGGACTGCATGAAAGCCTGGCTGCTGAGGAGGTATGCGTCGTCGACATTCAACACGTGCCCACACCAGCCACTCCCCGCGATGACTGCCCCCCCCCCCCATGGAGGTCAGGGTCGATCCCGGCGTGCAGCCGGTCGTAACGAGGAGACCCCCGAACGTGCCACCCAACACGCCTGTGAAGGCTTGCTTACAAGGTTAAATCCAGGAGCATGATCAAACGATATTCAGTTGTATGATTATATTAAGCACACAAACTGAATGCTCCTGGATTTAACCTGGAATCACACCGAAAGAATACAGTCAGTATAACACAGAACTAGGTTAATGCACGTGTAGATCAGGTCAGTCCCGACACATACCTGATACTCCTTGACATGCTCACACCCCACAAATGACGAATATTCACAACACAGCTCACAAGTAGGACACTCATGTAATGACTGATTCGCATATTGGGGTATGGGTTTGGGAATCTAAAATGTTTCATTAAGATTATACTAATGACACTCCATCTAACACTGTTTTCTTTCCACCACCAAACAAAAATTGTTCGTGATGAAAAAGGTGCAAAATTGATTGAAACCAATTCTTCTTAATATTAAATGCTGTATGCTATATTTTTTTTGTGGATATCTGGAATGTTTTAGTTGAAGCCAAAAATTGCTTGGAAGGATCTAAAGTGACTAGATGGGAGAGAAATTGCTGCTGTAAAACCACCTAATGTAGCAAGGGCAAACCTAGGAGTTGTCATGGGGAATTTGTCTATAGAGAGGCACCACTGAAAATATATTGGACTCATTTTCCTTCCCACATGTCCCTCTGACTGGGACAAAATATTTCAGGGGAGATGCACTTGGGCACCCTTTCCTTCCTAGGGAACACCTTGGGCTGGACAATTTGGTGCTGTTGCGCATTAAGATATCCACAATGCAAGTTTTACACACATTTGCCTCCATCAAGCAAACAAATGGGTAGGTTTTGTTAAGTTAGATTGGTTCAAGTTTTTAAGCTGGAAAGTTTTTATAATCAAAAAAGTTTTCACCAAAAGTTTGAAGTGGTTTTTCTTCAAAACCGGGTTTGTTATGTTGTGTAAGGCTTAAAAAAAATAAAGCAGCAAATTGTTTTGTTTTTTAGTTAGATTTTGGATTTTATATAATGGGAGGTTAGGCTGAGTTAGATTAGGGTATGTTGCATTTTTTTATACCTTGCTTTTTATGATGTTATCTATCTATTCTAACTCTGTACATAACTCTAAGCTCCTTTTTGGTGCTATTTTCCTCACAAATTGAGAAGTCAGCATTTGCACCGAAAATGAGTGGGAGCTGCATGGCCAGCACAGTTGATGCACCCCTGAACCCCAATAACCAACCAACCAACAGAAAATGAGTGGTCCCATCATCTTTTGTTTGCATGATTATTTAGCATGATGCCCATAGTGTTCCATGGAAAAGAATATCACAAAAATATTCTTGTTTCCAGAGGTGGATTCAGGGCTAGGGCAGCTTTTGGATTGTGCCCTTCCCTCTTCTGATAGAGATGTGTCACCCCTTCTGACTGGAAAAACACCCCCTTATGATGTCAGAGTGCACCCTCTCCCTGCTCCCACTGAACAAGTTGTTTTCCAGCTGGTAGGTCCCCTCAGAGTAGAATAGGCCTTTTGGAGACATGGCATATCTCCAGAACAATTGCTCCTGATGAAAACTCATTTATTCTCCCCTGCTCATTGCTCCTATTCCAAATCTGTGGTGACACCCATGCTCATTGGATCACCATCGCCACCATTGTCAACAGGCCCAGCTGCCCCTCTCTTAACCTGCTCGCCACTGGGGTCGGCAACTGAACGCTCCCACTGTGGGGAGGGGTAGATTCTTCCTCTGGCTTAACTTGAAAAGCTACTGGTCAATTGCATAGCTTTTGAAAGCAAATGACAACTGAACTAGATGACCTCAGATAAGTCAAGTTTATTCTCATACATGTTGCCTATGATGTCACAGGTTGGTTTGAAGTCTAAAGCTTGACCAACACCGTGAAGTTTCAATTTTAGTAGAGCACCATAAAACTAAGCAGCACAAAGGCTGAATTTGGGTGTCATCTAGATAAACCACTATTGTTAACCAGTGGTGCACATATGGATGACCAAGAGGCCAATTTCCCTGCTACATGTTCAACATATTCTTGGAAATAAAAGTTGTTTTAACCTTTCCTCCTGGAAATGTGCAAAAAAATTGGCAGCCACAGCTTGCGTGGTAAAGTTCAAGTGTATTATGATCTGCATTTAAATTTCAGCACACCTCACCAAAATGTTCCATGTGTTGAATTGTGTAACCCTGATTTCTCTGCAGGGGCGTACCATTTGTGAAGGACCGCCTGGCCCGTATGGAGGCTATTGGTGACTGGCTAGCCTCAGCTGACTATGACTTTGTGTTCTTACAAGAGGTATGGCTGAAGTCTGACTATGCAGTGATCAGGAACAAGTCGGATAATAATTTTCGACATGGACACTACTTTTACAGGTATGCTTTTGGCAGCTTAAAGAGTGAGCTCCCATTGTGCCTTTCCCAGAAATGAGCAGCGTGTCCTCACCTGTGCAGCTCTTGGTAGCTGAGTACATGCTTACTGGTGACAAGTACTGACAAAACCCAACTTATCCTCAGAAGCATTCAAGTTATGTGCATCTTACCAGCTCTTCAAATCACTTTGTAATCAATGTTTTGCAATTCTTATTTTAAAATATGTTGGTCGTGTAGGGTTAGTTAAGTGAACCTGTTCATCATCATGTCAGAAGAGGGCACACGAGGGCCTAGCACGTCACATCAAGCCAGAATCACCGACATGTTCCCCCTTACAAATACCAGTAGGTAGGGCTGAAGTCAGTTGCATCTGACCTGTAACTGGTGCAATGGGCCTGTGGCTGGTGCAGTTGATCTGTAGCTGGTGCAGCTGACCTGTGGTTGGTGCAGCTGACCTATGGTTGGTGCAGTTGACCTGTGGATGGTGCAGCTGACCTGTGGCATGTAATATGTGACTGGTGCAGCTGACCTGTGACCGGTGTAGCTGATCTGTGGTTGGTGCTACTGACCTATGGCCAGTGTAGTTTACATGTGACCGGTGCAACTGACCTGCAGCTGGTATAGTCAGAGTTGGGAAAACACTATTTGTTGATTTTGTTTGCATCCAGAACAGTATCCTCTCCAGAAAATTGACCTGATTTTTCTGATTTAGGGGTTCAGTGGTACTGTTTAACCATGAACTGCTCTGTGATTAAGTGCTCGACATTCACTGGAAAGTGCAACCTGAGATTCTGATGTCATGGGCTTGAAGAAAATCATCCTCTCCATATTGGATACTACCAGCACTTTTATCTCCACACCAAGAATTACCAAACACAAATCCAACCCTGGGTGCAGCTGACATATGGCTGGTGCAGCTGACCCATGACTGATGCACCTGATCTGTGGCTGGTGTAGCTGATCTGTGACTGGTGCAGCTGACCTGTGACCGGTGCAGCTGACCCGTGACCGGTGCAGCTGACCTGTGACCGGTGCAGCTGACCTGTGGCTGGTGTAGCTGATCTATGACTGGTGCAGCTGACCTGTGACCGGTGTGGCCGATCTGTGACCGGTGCAGCTGATCTGTGGCTGGTGTAACTGATATATGACCGGTGCAGCTGATCTGTGACTGGTGCAACTGACCTGTGACCGGTGCAGCTGACCCGTCACATGTGACCGCAGTGGTGTGATCGGCTCGGGCACGTGCATCCTGTCTCGGCATCCGCTCTCCGCCAGTCTGTACCACCGCAGCCCGGTGAACGGATTCGCGCACATGGTGCACCACGGCGACTGGTTCGGCGGCAAGGGCGTCGGCCTCTGCCAGACCAGCTGCCGCGGCCTCACCGTTAACCTCTACATCACCCATGTCAGTGAACGGGCTGTCCAGGTTGCCACCAAGTCCTGGTGGTGGAGTGGCCCACTGTACTGTACAAGCCGTCTTTGGCGGGACGTGGGTCCGGGTGTCATGGGATACCACTGTTCGATCCGAGAAGTCCATCTGGAAACTGGACAGTGACGATCGTCTACCTGGACCGTCTCGACGCATATGCTGCACGCAAAGCTCGAGTTAGAAGTGTGCTGTCCAATTGGGCTTGCATGTTCTAGTGGTGGTTCTCGGGTATGTGTAGCCAGCTCGGCTTGATTTCATCAAACCATTTCAAGAAATGTTCGGATTAGACTCATGGTGTGAATTATTAGTGGCCCATTGACCTTTGCAATGCTATGTCATAACACGTTTTCAAGCTGCTGTGAGCTTGTATGTACAAAAGTACAGGCTTATTTATTTGTCAGCTTAGCACCACAGCAATGCTTGTAATGTTGCTGTACGTCTATCGGGAACAGTCTCGCAGGTACGTGGGCCGAACTCGCGACATTGCTTCCGCCCAAGGGTGGCCCTGGTCATTGAACTACTGGGCCTCACGCATCACTGCAGATTTTCGGCGTCAGATTGTTGACCATGGGTGGTCAGTTGTTCTTTTTATAAGTGTTTACACCACCACCTATCTGGCCGCACGGTGAGCTCACCATGCCCCATATCACACCACCACCACTGGTTTTGCCGCGTGGTGAGCTCACCGTGACCCACCTCGCACCACCACCACCTGTCTGGCCGTGTGATGAGCTCACCATGCCCTGCCTCACACCACCACCACCTGTCTGGCCGCACGGTGAGCTCACCGTGACCCACCTCGCACCACCACCACCTGTCTGGCCGCACGGTGAGCTCACCGTGACCCGCCTCGCACCACCACCACCTGTCTGGCCGTGTGATGAGCTCACCATGCCCTGCCTCACACCACCACCACCTGTCTGGCCGCACGGTGAGCTCACCGTGACCCACCTCGCACCACCACCACCTGTCTGGCCGTGTGATGAGCTCACCATGCCCTGCCTCACACCACCACCACCTGTCTGGCCGCACGGTGAGCTCACCGTGACCTACCTCGCACCACCACCACCTGTCTGGCCGCACGGTGAGCTCACCGTGACCTACCTCGCACCACCACCACCGGTCTGGCCGTGTGATGAGCTCACCATGCCCTGCCTCACACCACCACCACCTGTCTGGCCGCACGGTGAGCTCACCGTGACCTACCTCGCACCAACACCACCTGTCTGGCCGTGTGATGAGCTCACCATGCCCTTCCTCACACCACCACCACCTGTCTGGCCGCACGGTGAGCTCACCGTGACCCACCTCGCACCACCACCACCTGTCTGGCCGTGTGATGAGCTCACCATGCCCCACCTCACACCACCACCACCGGTCTGGCCGTGTGATGAGCTCACCATGCCACGCCTCGCACCACCACCACCTGCTGACCATACAGCTCCGCTCCGTTCGCCTCTCGACAGCTACACGCCAACTACAACAAGTCGCGCGACGTGTACAGCTGCCACCGACTGGTGCAAGGCTTCGACTGCGCCCAGTTCGTGCGCATGACGTCACTGGGAGCAGACCTGGTCATCCTGGCGGGCGACTTCAACGCCAACCCTGACGAGCTGCCCTACAAGGTGGTGACCCACTGCGTCGGCCTTCAGGATGCCTACTACCTGGACCCCGACACCAGCAAGGTCAGCGGGCTCAGCGGCTTGCACGTGGTCCCAACAGCTGGCCTCCTGGCAGCGGTGAGGGCGCTGGGATGGCATCAAAGTGCCCAGTAGATGGCCATACTGGATAGTTGTGACGCAGCTGTTGAACATGGCTGGACAGTTGTGGTGACTATTGGTGGGTGCGTCGTTGGGTTGTATTATTAGTCTGGCCGGTAGGTGGCAGCTGCTATCCACTGCGCTAACGGTACGGAGTTGCGCGGCAAGGCAGAGGACCTCTGCTGCACATGGCGTGTTCTGTTTTCAGACTGGCACATTAGCGGTTTGCTGCCGGTGTGGCGCTTGATGGCGGTGGTGGTGGTACAGGTTGGCGGTGGTGATAGTACAGGTTGGTGGTTGGTGACGGTACAGGGCGTTGCTGCTGCTACCGGTACCCGATTCCGAGGAGCCATCCAAGCAGCCCACCTCTAAGACGACCCGTAACAACCACACCTGGCCACCTCTCCAGGAGCTGCCAAAGTAGTCCATCTGTGAGGTGGCCTGTACAGGCTTTGATTTACTCTGTGAAATTATGGATGTGGAGAGGATAGTTTTGGCATATTTGAATATGGAGAGGATATCTTATTTAACTATGTGACATCAGAATCTCTGCTTGCACTTTCCAGTGAATCTTGAGTACATTATCCCAGAGCAGTTCATTGTCAAACAGCACCATTCTTCCAAATGAGAAAAATGGTACGATGATTTTCTGGAGAGGAAAATGTTCTGGATACGAAAAATCCAGTAACAGCCTATTTGTCCAACCCTGAGCCTGTAACAGCTACACATCCCCCCCCCAGGAGCTGCCAGAGCAGCCCACCTGTGAGGCGGCCCGTAACAGCTACACTCCACCTCCCCAGGAGCTGCCAGAGCAGCCCACCTGTGAGGCGGCCCGTAACAGCTACACTCCACCTCCCCAGGAGCTGCCAGAGCAGCCCACCTGTGAGGCGGCCCGTAACAGCTACACTCCACCTCCCCAGGAGCTGCCAGAGCAGCCCACCTGTGAGGCGGCCCGTAGCAGCTACACTCCACCTCCCCAGGAGCTGCCAGAGCAGCCCACCTGTGAGGCGGCCCGTAACAGCTACACTCCACCTCCCCAGGAGCTGCCAGAGCAGCCCACCTGTGAGGCGGCCCGTAACGGCTACACATCGCCACCTCCCCAGGAGCTGCCAGAGCAGCCTACCTGTGAGGCGGCCCGTAACAGCTACACTCCACCTCCCCAGGAGCTGCCAGAGCAGCCCACCTGTGAGGCGGCCCGTAACAGCTACACTCCACCTCCCCAGGAGCTGCCAGAGCAGCCCACCTGTGAGGCGGCCCGTAACAGCTACACATCGCCACCTCCCCAGGAGCTGCCAGAGCAGCCCACCTGTGAGGCGGCCCGTAACAGCTACACTCCACCTCCCCAGGAGCTGCCAGAACAGCCCACCTGTGAGGCGGCCCGTAACAGCTACACTCCACCTCCCCAGGAGCTGTCAGAACAGCCCACCTGTGAGGCGGCCCGTAACAGCTACACCCACCCCAGGGCCCGAGCAGCCCACCGTGAGGCGGCCCGTAACAGCTACACCTCGCCACGGCCAGAACTGCCGCATGGCGAGCGCATCGATCTGGTGTTCGTCGGCACCCGTGGCGCATGTCGTCTCCACCACGTGCACTACAGACAGCCACTGCTGAAGCGCGTGCCGGGCACCACGTTCAGCTACTCGGACCACGAGGCGGTGGATGTGACGCTCGGGCTGGTCACCACGCCAGGTGAGGGCCACGTCAGGTGTTGGACCGGGTACCGGTCCAGGTGTTTCAGTATCTTTTTAGGCACTAATAATAGGGTAGTATTGATTTGGGTGTTTCAGTGTCTTTTTCGTCTTATAGTGTCTTCCCTGTATAGGCTTAACACAGATGGGCCCCTTTGGCTTTTTAGCCACGTCACTTTCTTGCTTTATTATGTGATGTTGGTACACCTCGGCTGGATGTCCCTGGATGGATGTGATGATTGGTTGGAAATCATGGTGACATCCCCCAGCTGGATGTGATGGTGGGAGTTGGTGACTGGATGTGATGATATTCCCCAGCTGGATGTGATGGTGGGAGTTGGTGACTGGATGTGATGATATTCCCCAGCTGGATGTGATGGTGGGAGTTGGTGACTGGATGTGATGATATTCCCCAGCTGGGTGTGATGGTGGGAGTTGGTGACTGGATGTGGTGATATTCCCCAGCTGGATGTGATTGTGGGAGTTGGTGACTGGATGTGATGATATTCCCCAGCTGGATGTGATGGTGAGAGTTGATGGTGGCACTCGACTGACAGATCTGACCTGCCCTCTGGCGGCAGGCTTGGCCACCAAGTGGAGTTTTTATCCGTGCTGTTCCCGCGACAAGGTGCTGAGCGAGTCGCTGGACGTCTGCGAGACGTACCTCAAGTCGCTGCACGGGGATCAGGTATGCGCCCGGACCGACTGCTCACCGTTCGGAATATCAGCGCTGATTAGGTGCCTACACTCGACCGCAGTTGCTGGGCGGACCAAATCCGCTGACGTGCTGCGAGTCATGCAAATGCGAGTTATCATATGTTGCGTATTTTGCCTGTCGCCTACCAGCTTGGTCATGATGCCTTCACGGAGCGACGGTGCGGCAGCGTGACACCGTCAGCCGTCTCCGGCAGATCTTCCACCTGGTGGTGTCGCTGGTGCTGCTGACGGCGCTGGTGGCCACGCTGGGCGTGTCCGAGCTGCACGGCTGGGGTCAGGGCCTGCTGCGGCTGGTCGGCACGCTCATGTTCGGCTACACCGTCTTCATGGCCACCGTCTGGAACCGCGTGGAGCGAGCTGGCATCACGGCAGGTACTGTGCTATCAAATTACAACAGTTTTGTGCAAATTGGCACCAAACACAGCTTTTTCTTACATCGTTTCTGATATCCTTTTGGCACCCTGATACGAAGTTACTCGTTACATGTTCAAACGCCATAGTGTATCACCATTGATGATAAGTATTATAAATATCGATAGAAAATTCATCCAGAAACATCCCTCAGAATTCCACACTAAATACATTTGAAATATCGCCATGATACTTCCATCCACTGTGTCAATCCAGCCTGATAGCGGTTCTGGTGCCAAAGACTTATAGACCACAACACAACCATCTGCGCCATAACCGTATAATTCCCAGCGGCTATAATTAGCAGGCTGACTATAAACAAACACATTCCAGAATCTTTAAGCGATTGCCATCTAGCGAGATCGAAGTGAAACAGAGCTTAACTGGATGAAGTGAGGTAAAACCAGGGATGTGCCTTCGACATCCAACTGGCACCTAACTTTCGAGCTAACTTATAGATTAAAGAGAATCCCAATGAGGTGCAGAGGACTATGAATTGAAGCAGAATACAATTTTCTGTTATTCCATGTAATTTTTTGGTGCTATTTTATGCAGTGAAGCGATGCAGATTTAGAAGTTTGATTGATTGATTTGAAGTTTGATTGAATTTTGGAGTTTTTGAAGTTCGATTGTCCATGGTAGTGAAGAGAAATACACGCGAAAAGCACCTTGAATTCGATTGATCATATTACAAGTACCTACAGACTTAAAATTTTGCAACTTGGCTTACAGAGCAATAAATCCATGCACTTAATTTGCATCAAGTGGAAGGAGTTTTGCTACTTTCGTTTTGTGACTTAAATTTAATACAAAAAAATAACCTCATCGCTGGTGGGTCGCGAAGCACAACGACACCTAACTTAATCAATGTGGTGTATGGAAATATGCTACCTACAGGATTCGAATTTGGCCCGGCTGAGCATATCGAATTTTCTGAATTGATGTATGACAATTTTGCATGACTTGGAAGCTCTCATTCGGCGTTCATGAACCTTTCCATTCGTAGGATTTCTCGTCCAGTAATTATAGGATGTGCTCAATAAGCCGTTCTAATTTAGTATCCGGAACCCGGATGCAACCCGGTAAGTAGCAATTTCAAGACCATGAATATTTTAACCGGCGGCACGACGCGCCGGGAAGCAAAAATCGTTGAGCATTGGAGGGGTACACTCGAGCATCCTGAGTATAGTCTTTCGTCTGAAAAGATGGCCTTTGGCTGAATAAAAAAAATCCTCTGAGCGGGCAGGGGGTGCGTGCACTTGAGCTTTCCTGAAGTGGCGCTTTTCCTAACCAGAGGGGAGCCGCCATTCCATGGGAAGGGGAGTGCATATGCCCCTAATGCCGCCGCCGCCGCCCCCCCCTGTAGCGACCATGGATAGGCAAGGCATCCTGTTTCATTGAGGGGACCTGAACCCGTAGTTGTTGATTTAGGCAGGCAGGTTTAAGGGTGGATCCAGGTTTCAGGCGGGGAAGGGGGCAACATCCGATAAGGTGTGAAATGTTCCCCGATAAATTCCCCAAATGTTAGCCGATGTGCACACAGGCTGGGAAAATTGTGTTGAGTGGTGGGAGATGCGCGCGCTCCGCAATCCCATATCCTTTGTTGAGTGGAGATGTGGACTCGAGCACACTGACTGGCTCCTTTTCCTGTCAATGGAAAAGGAGCATGCAATGAGCTCGCCCCCGGTTCCCGCACTCTGAATCCACCAATAAGCAATGGGTCCTGACAGCCTCCCAGCCACCCTTCCTATTTGGAAGTGGATGAGCAGGCGCAATGCCATGATTCTTCCAGAGATGGAAACCCTGGAATAAAGGATGGGCCATGATTTGATGATTAAGCAGCTGGGGGATATGGGCATCACTTCAGGGGAGGGATATGAATTTTGACATGGTATCTTATGCAAATTTCATGGGGGTAATGTAAAGCATCATCCTATTGTGTGGTGTTAGACGGGAAGGTAGATGCTCCCTACGTGTGTCGTCGCCCCCCCCCCCCCAGGTGTCAATTTGTATCTGAGGGCTCTCCAATATTTGTATAGCTTAACATGGCATCCGATGGCCGAGTCTCGTGAATGGTTTCGCCCCCTGGCCCAATCCAGTGTTTCCACAAAATAATTGTAATGAACAGACATCCCTGCTCTTTGTGTGACGCACCTTCCTCTTACGCCGCTGCAGCGGCGTAAGAGGAAGGTGCGCTAAGGCAGCTGTTGATCATAGCAGACCGGCCGGGCCCGGGCTTCGATCACAACGTTTTGTGGATTTGCTACCTTTAGTTCACACGTAGCTTGATCGTACCTAATGAGCGCGATAACAGATGAGATACCTCCCATCCTGTTAGCATCCAGCCAGCAAGCGTTGAATAGAGAGCACGTGCTAACATTATTGTTATTTGTTAAGAAATGACTTAAGAAAAAATGTAGGAAAACGGGCTGCTGAACTACTTGGTCTTTCGCCATGAACAGCTGCTTCCAGCGCGCTGGAAGCAGCCGTTCATGGCGAAAGACCAAGTGTTCTCAGCTCGGGCCATTGCTTCTTAGGTGGGGATAACTTTTTCCTTGCCTTTCCCTCCTTTGGCTGTGCTACTGTTTGAGGTGGTTGGATCACAGCCGAGATACCACTAAATTGCTAGAGCATCGATGTAGAGTATGGAAATGCATTAGCATATTGTGTCGTGTGTGCGTCGCCAGCCTTAACCCCATGTTTCCAAATAATTGCTGCTGTGTCCCTCACGGCATTAGTGTAGCGATGCATACAAGTTGCGGGGCTATGCTACCCGGAAGGTTCAAAAGACTCGTGGAATGTGCAGTCCTGACATAAACGCTATGCTTTTCATGTACATAAAGGACCTAACCTTGTTGTTAACATCAGCTAGGACCAGCAGTAGTCCTATTAGCGAGTCCAGTATTTTTTCCCAAAGTGACTCCGCCTGCTATGAGCGCCAAAATTCACAACATTATTAAACTGCAGATGAGCAGCCAGATCGAACTGCAGTCGCCCTCTGAAGCCGCGGAAACGAACAGGAGTCCGAAATCGCCTGGGTAACCTGGAATCTTTTTGTAAACGAAAATCGCGAAAATGGCAGACATGAGCCCGATAGTTAGTCAAGAAAAGCCGCAAGAATCCCAAATGGAATGCCAAAATCGGTTCCAAAAGGGCACAATAATAGGGGAGTGGTTGATCTCGCCCTTTTACACCTTTTGGTCCATCCCGACCGACCCACCGAGCTGGTTTTTGTTTTTTAAGCTCTACGTGTGGATTGCATAATTCGCCTGAGAATTCAGAAGTGAATTCCGACCAAGCCGCCCAAAGTAGCCGATTTTCAAGCATAGACCTGAATATTGTTTTCATGTCTTGGCAGCTTTATGCATGCTTTTGAACGACATATGTACATGGTATGCCGAAAATGGAACTCTTTTCTCGTGATTACATACTGCATGGTGTTATCATGAAAATCGTATATAACTGATGGAGAATCGCATTCTAACCATAATTGTCATGCCTTTCCTGACTCGCCAGATACTTAATGGTCACGTTTTCCTACATTTTTTCTTACGTCATTTTTGACAAATATTAATGTTAGCACGTGCTCTCATTCAACGCTTGCTGGCTGGATGCTAACAGGATGGGAGGTATCTCATCTGTTATCGCGCTCAATAGGCACGATCAAGCTACGTGTGACCTAAAGGTAGCAAGTCCCCAAAATGTTGTGATCGAAGCTTGGGCCCAGCCGGCCTGCTATGATCAAGCCTGGTTGAGGTCCTGTCAAAATATACTGAAACCCAATTAAAACATCGGTTTTGTAATATATTGTGTCCTATTCGGTAGTGCAATCATGTTTTTTCGTTACATTAGGGTCATATATACCTATGTGGTAGTATATCTGCCTTGGTCTCGCCTCCAGGTATGTGTGATCTGCGGGTGGCCCTCAGCAAGTATGAGTCGCGCCAGTCGCCGCCCACCAGCCGCGGAGACGACGCCGACCCCGACGTGCAGGGTCTGGAGGGCTGCGGCGGCGCCAACGGTGTCCTGTAGCGGCTCTCTCAGACTCGTGCCGGCTCCGGCGCCACTCCGTTCATTGGCCGACGATGTTACGAGCCTCTGCAGTGATTGGCCGGCCGGTGCTTGCAGTCTCCCGGTGCGTGGTTGGTCGAGTGACCGCTGGGCGGCGCTGGCGCTGCTTGGTGTACGGTGTTCGGCCGAGATGTGTGACCGTTCCACGGTGGGGTGGTCGGACACGACACATTTAGTCACATTGGTTCTCGTGCGACTGTCAGGCTGGGTGAGCTCGAAATTCCCATGCGAATAGCATGTTTGGTATGCGTGCATTACAGGTCAGCCACTGCCAGAAATTATATCATTCCTCGAATGATAGTGTGATTTTCCATGGATACGTGCATACTAGAACGGTGATATTAGCGGTAGCATCACTGGTCCCCAGTGTGTGACTACCAGTTGACATGAGGGGGGGGGAGCAAGTTGCGACGGAGATGACGTGATCCACTGTGCTCCATGTCTGCCCACGAGTCAGCTCATTAAGGCAGCTCAAAGACTGGAAATAGTCACCAGTGGGAGAGCTGACTTACAGCTTTGCGATGTTTAGCGCTTTCGTATGTTCCTGATCCGAAGCACCCGATGTTATCCCATGTGCAGTGATATATATTGCAGTATTGCTATTTATAGTGGCATGGTGTACGGTAGTGGTGTTATTCACCAGTCGGATATTTGTTGAAGCCGCTTTAGCTGTGCCGCATCCCAGCTATTCCGTGCTGTGCCGAACGGTGTTATGGGAAGCTTGTCACAAAAGCCGTAGTCTGGGATAACAATGGAGCTGTGTTGGGGCTATGGTACGGACGCCGTGTGTTCCCGTGTGCTCCGGTGGAGGGTGTGGCGGTGCTGCTGTGGTGCGGACGCCGTGTGCTCTCGCGTGCTCCGGTGGAGGGTGTGGTGGTGCTGCTGTGGTGCGGACGCCGTGTGCTCTCGCGTGCTCCGGTGGAGGGTGTGGTGGTGCGGACGCCGTGTGCTCTCGCGTGCTCCGGTGGAGGGTGTGGTGGTGCGGACGCCGTGTGCTCTCGCGTGCTCCGGTGGGGGTGTGGCGGGCCGACAGACGTGTCGATGCCTTCCACGGGCTCCGGTGGAGGGTTCGCGCCGCTCGCCCGGTGGAGGGTGCTGGTGCGGACGCCGTGTGCGCCGCGTGCACCCGGTGGAGGGTATGGTGGTGGATGCCGTTTGTGCTCGGGTTCCAACAGCGAGGCTTCGTCGGCGCCGATCAGTCGAGAAAGGCGGCGCCCGGGCCGACGGGTATTCAAATCAGGATCAGGTCGTCCGTGTGGTGTGGGGCTGGTACCTGGTGTTGAACGTGTGCCGAAGGCTTACCGACTGGGCGCATCGATAGCTTACGATAACACGACGAACGGTGATTGGTTAGTTCACTCTGATCGCTCTGATACAGATCGAAAGCCGGAAGAGGTATTGCTTATTCGTGTGATCGCCATGGATGTAATTCCAGAAATATACAAGCATGTTTAGCCTGCTGCTGTGCATTAACGGACTCTTATTTCGTCCGAAGATGATGAAAGAAAACCCATGCCGCCAAGCCGTCACATTGTGTGATGCTTTACGAAGGGAAGCAACGTCACGCCCACGTCCATTCCTTCGGCGAAACTCTTTCTTTGCTTGTTGCCCGACATAGAGCTGCCATGTGGTACGGGAAGCGGTTGTTTGTCCGGTGCCGTCCGCACCAGGATGTCGTCGCCTCTTCAAACACGTCGGCTGTGTCGACGTGTGGGTCGGCGCTGACGTAACCGTCGCCACCGTTCGCGGCAGAACAGCGCGCCGCGTCACCGGGCGCCAATCGATACCGGCGGCGTCCGACCGGTGACGGGGCGACTTCACCGCCTCCGATCACAGCCTGGGATGGACGGTGTGTGGGTGGTAAAGGACCCGGGCATCTGTCTGTGTACAGTCGCCTTGTCATTTTGTCGAGTCCTACCCGACACCCGCTGGTCCTTGTGCCCGACACCCGCTGGTCCTAGTGTCCCGACACCCGCTGGTCCTAGTGTCCCGACACCCGCTGGTCCTAGTGCCCCGACACCCGCTGGTCCTAGTGCCCCGACACCCGCTGGTCCTAGTGCCCCGACACCCGCTGGTCCTAGTGTCCTGACATCCACTGGTCCTAGTGTCCCGACACCCGCTGGTCCTTGTGTCCTGACATCCACTAGTCCTAGTGTCCTGACATCCACTGGTCCTTGTGCCCCGACACCCGCTGGTCCTTGTGCCCCGACACCCGCTGGTCCTAGTGTCCTGACATCCACTGGTCCTACTGCCCGACATCCACTGGTCCTTGTGCCCCGACACCCGCTGGTCCTAGTGCCCGACACCCGCTGGTCCCAGTGTCCTGACATCCACTGGTCCTAGTGCCCGACACCCGCTGCCTCCTAGTGTCCTGACATCCACTGGTCCTACTGCCCCGACATCCACTGGTCCTAGTGTCCCAGCCCCGACACCCACTGGTCCTGTGGTCCTAGTGCCCCGACACCTGCTGGTCCTAGTGCCCCGAAATCAGCTTGTCCTAGTGTCCTGACATCCACTGGTCCTTGTGCCCCGACACCCGCTGGTCCTGGTGCCCGACACCCGCTGGTCCTAGTGTCCTGACATCCACTGGTCCTAGTGCCCGACACCCGCTGGTACTTGTGCCCCGACACCCGCTGGTCCTAGTGCCCCGACACCCGCTGGTCCTTGTGCCCCGAAACCCTTGGTCCTAGTGTGAGAACTGAAGACTGCGAGAAGGACCCCCAACTCAACGCTGGTAGATGGTGCGATGCCGTAGCAAATGAGCCAGTTCAACTTGCCCATTTTGTCTTTCGTTGGGTCATTACTGGCACCCCTGGCAGATACTTAATGGTCACGTTTTCCTACATTTTTCTTACGTCATTTTTGACAAATATTAATGTTAGCACGTGCTCTCATTCAACGCTTGCTGGCTGGATGCTAACAGGATGGGAGGTATCTCATCTGTTATCGCGCTCAATAGGTACGATCAAGCTACGTGTGAACTAAAGGTAGCAAGTCCCCAAAATGTTGTGATCGAAGCTTGGGCCCAGCCGCCCTGCTATGATCAAGCCTGGTTGAGGTCCTGTCAAAATATACTGAAACCCAATCAAAACATCGGTTTTGTAATATATTTTGTCCTATTCGGTAGTGCAATCATGTTTTTTTCGTTACATTAGGGTCATATATACCTATGTGGTAGTATATCTGCCTTGGTCTCGCCTCCAGGTATGTGTGATCTGCGGGTGGCCCTCAGCAAGTATGAGTCGCGCCAGTCGCCGCCCACCAGCCGCGGAGACGACGCCGACCCCGACGTGCAGGGTCTGGAGGGCTGCGGCGGCGCCAACGGTGTCCTGTAGCGGCTCTCTCAGACTCGTGCCGGCTCCGGCGCCACTCCGTTCATTGGCCGACGATGTTACGAGCCTCTGCAGTGATTGGCCGGCCGGTGCTTGCAGTCTCCCGGTGCGTGGTTGGTCGAGTGACCGCTGGGCGGCGCTGGCGCTGCTTGGTGTACGGTTTTCGGCCGAGATGTGTGACCGTTCCACGGTGGGGTGGTCGGACACGACACATTTAGTCACATTGGTTCTCGTGCGACTGTCAGGCTGGGTGAGCTCGAAATTCCCATGCGAATAGCATGTTTGGTATGCGTGCATTACAGGTCAGCCACTGCCAGAAATTATATCATTCCTCGAATGATAGTGTGATTTTCCATGGATACGTGCATACTAGAACGGTGATATTAGCGGTAGCATCACTGGTCCCCAGTGTGTGACTACCAGTTGACATGACGGGGGGGGCAAGTTGCGACGGAGATGACGTGATCCACTGTGCTCCATGTCTGCCCACGAGTCAGCTCATTAAGGCAGCTCAAAGACTGGAAATAGTCACCAGTGGGAGAGCTGACTTACAGCTTTGCGATGTTTAGCGCTTTCGTATGTTCCTGATCCGAAGCACCCGATGTTATCCCATGTGCAGTGATATATATTGCAGTATTGCTATTTATAGTGGCATGGTGTACGGTAGTGGTGTTATTCACCAGTCGGATATTTGTTGAAGCCGCTTTAGCTGTGCCGCATCCCAGCTATTCCGTGCTGTGCCGAACGGTGTTATGGGAAGCTTGTCACAAAAGCCGTAGTCTGGGATAACAATGGAGCTGTGTTGGGGCTATGGTACGGACGCCGTGTGTTCCCGTGTGCTCCGGTGGAGGGGTGTGGCGGTGCTGCTGTGGTGCGGACGCCGTGTGCTCTCGCGTGCTCCGGTGGAGGGTGTGGTGGTGCTGCTGTGGTGCGGACGCCGTGTGTTCCCGTGTGCTCCGGTGGAGGGGTGTGGCGGTGCTGCTGTGGTGCGGACGCCGTGTGCTCTCGCGTGCTCCGGTGGAGGGTGTGGTGGTGCGGACGCCGTGTGCTCTCGCGTGCTCCGGTGGGGGGTGTGGCGGGCCGACAGACGTGTCGATGCCTTCCACTGGCTCCAGTTCGCGCCGCGCCCGAGCGCCGGTGCGATGCCGTCTGTGCTCGGGTTCCAACAGCGAGGCTTCGTCGGCGCCGATCAGTCGAGAAAAGCGGCGCCCGGGCCGACGGGTATTCAAATCAGGATCAGGTCGTCCGTGTGGTGTGGGGCTGGTACCTGGTGTTGAACGTGTGCCGAAGGCTTACCGACTGGGCGCATCGATAGCTTACGATAACACGACGAACGGTGATTGGTTAGTTCACTCTGATCGCTCTGATACAGATCGAAAGCTGGAAGAGGTATTGCTTATTCGTGTGATTGCCATGGATGTAATTCCAGAAATATACAAGCATGTTTAGCCTGCTGCAGTGCATTAACGGACTCTTATTTCGTCCGAAGATGATGAAAGAAAACCCATGCCGCCAAGCCGTCACATTGTGTGATGCTTTACGAAGGGAAGCAACGTCACGCCCACGTCCATTCCTTCGGCGAAACTCTTTCTTTGCTTGTTGCCCGACATAGAGCTGCCATGTGGTCCGGGAAGCGGTTGTTTGTCCGGTGCCGTCCGCACCAGGATGTCGTCGCCTCTTCAAACACGTCGGCTGTTTCGACGTGTGGGGCGGCGCTGACGTAACCGTCGCCACCGTTCGCGGCAGAACAGCGCGCCGCGTCACCGGGCGCCAATCGATACCGGCGGCGTCCGACCGGTGACGGGGCGACTTCACCGCCTCCGATCACACCCTGGGATGGACGGTGTGTGGGTGGTAAAGGGCATCTGTCGGTGTACAGTCGCCTTGTCATTTTGTCGAGTCCTACCCGACACCCGCTGGTCCTTGTGCCCGACACCCGCTGGTCCTAGTGTCCCGACACCCGCTGGTCCTAGTGCCCCGACACCCGCTGGTCCTAGTGCCCCGACACCCGCTGGTCCTAGTGCCCCGACACCCGCTGGTCCCAGTGTCCTGACATCCACTGGTCCTTGTGCCCCGACACCCGCTGGTCCTAGTGTCCTGACATCCACTGGTCCTAGTGCCCGACACCCGCTGGTCCTTGTCTCCTGACATCCACTGGTCCTAGTGCCCGACACCCGCTGGTCCTTGTGTCCTGACATCCACTAGTCCTAGTGTCCTGACATCCACTGGTCCTTGTGCCCCGACACCCGCTGGTCCTTGTGCCCCGACACCCGCTGGTCCTAGTGTCCTGACATCCACTGGTCCTAGTGCCCGACACCCGCTGGTCCTAGTGTCCTGACATCCACTGGTCCTACTGCCCCGACATCCACTGGTCCTTGTGCCCCGACACCCGCTGGTCCTAGTGTCCCGACACCCGCTGGTCCTAGTGTCCTGACATCCACTGGTCCTAGTGCCCGACACCCGCTGGTCCCAGTGTCCTGACATCCACTGGTCCTAGTGCCCGACACCCGCTGCTCCTAGTGTCCTGACATCCACTGGTCCTACTGCCCCGACATCCACTGGTCCTTGTGCCCCGACACCCGCTGGTCCTAGTGCCCCGACACCTGCTGGTCCTAGTGCCCCGAAATCAGCTGGTCCTAGTGACCGACACCCGCTGGTCCTAGTGTCCTGACATCCACTGGTCCTTGTGCCCCGACACCCGCTGGTCCTGGTGCCCGACACCCGCTGGTCCTAGTGTCCTGACATCCACTGGTCCTAGTGCCCGACACCCGCTGGTACTTGTGCCCCGACACCCGCTGGTCCTAGTGCCCCGACACCCGCTGGTCCTTGTGCCCCGAAACCCCTTGGTCCTAGTGTGAGAACTGAAGACTGCGAGAAGGACCCCCAACTCAACGCTGGTAGATGGTGCGATGCCGTAGCAAATGAGCCAGTTCAACTTGCCCATTTTGTCTTTCGTTGGGTCATTACTGGCACCCCTGGCAGAGTTTCGCGACTGGATAGGTTGCAAAATGGTGGCCGCTACTCCGTGCTCTGGTTGCATGCAAGCGTACTTTTGGTGCTGCCGGACAGCCGTCTGGTGGGGTGGGTTTCCTTGTTTAATTCTGCTTCTTACTCACGAAGAGCTGGTTTTTAATTTCCCTGTCATTTTTCATTATAGTAGTAAGTCTCCTCCGGCCGTCGAAGTCGAAGTAACGTCTCCGTCCCTCCTCGAAGTTCGCGCAAGAGAACAGTATGTGCCGAACTGCGATAGGTATGTACATCACGTCGGGGACAGTGGTCTCGCCTCCCTCCTCAAAAGGTGGCCGTGTGTGACGCATCGTGCCTATTCGCAGGTGCGCCACAACCACCTCCCCCAGGACTCACCGACGATGGTCACGATGACAGAGCATGCTTCGCAGACAGAAGTTCGTTGGGAAACTGATAACTCCAGCTTGCCTGCCACTCCTTGCAGAAAAGTAACTGTTTCTGAATGGTAATCTCTGGCCAGGAGGGACAAAGCTATTAGCTGGAGTGCCGCTCCACTGTGCGGCACGCTCAGCAAAAGCATCGGCCAATTATGTTGCTTGTCCGCGATACCGGTATGACTTCAAGATTATACCCAACAAAGAAAAATCCTCTTACCCGTCCTATCCAATGTCGTTAGACTGGTTAGGATCTCATGAATAAATTGGTTCGAAGGCGAAGAGCCTGAAGGATCATAAGGATGCTCAACCAGTCTGTTGCAATAACATATGGTGGTGGTTGTGTCTACGATGCACTCAGCAGATAATGCCACATGACGTCGCCTGACTCTCACCCTGGCAGGAAGGGCGGACACTGCGGATAATCGAACCTCGTAACTCTGGCATGCCAGACGGTCGGTTTAACTAGAGCTACCGACGCCCTTGTTGCAATAACATGCAAGTGTTAATCTCCAACCGCAATAATAAAACACATAGCCGTAATAACCACCCCCAACTCGGCGGCGTACACAGGCGCGTGTGGTGCTCAAGCAAATAACCTAGTGACCGTTCCACACACAAATGGACAACCAGTTTCATGGACAATCTTGGATCCCTCTGTAGGTTCGGGAGTAACATCGACAATACTCCAGCAGTTCTAAAAAGCTCTCTGAAATCAGAGTGAAATCCGAGCCTCTTGGAAGAGCGAAGGGGTAAGATCCCGAATAAGCATGTTTCCACCCTCCGATGACTTCTTGAAGGCATACAAATAAGAACAAGGAAAATGTTTTTTCTTCTGTATTCTTTTCAACACAAAGCAGTGTTGCAATCAGGGACATGACTTTATCCTGTCTATCAGGCGCTTTTCGGTGCACGTTTGCACCTTTTGCGAACGACTTATTCTATGGCTGCATATCTGCACTCTGATATCGACTCGCAAGTTTGCAGAGGTTGGAGTTTGACCGAGCTTCCCTGAAGGTAAGGTGATCAAGCATGGATATGTATTATTAGGATTATAAGCAATATTGCTTATACTTATATATGGCTATTGCTATCGCAATAATCGTGCAACAGCGAAGGGCATGTCGGTGTACCCAGTTTCCATGTACTGGATAAATCGGTGACCAGATTTCGGCACAGATTGCTTTTTTCTCATAAAATTCCTCCAGGTGTTTCGGCCAAGTTCCATGCCAGGAGATAAGTGAAGTGCACATAGGTATGCTGACGGTGTTCGGCACGCTGCTTTATGACCTTCAATCACACTTAGTTGCTCCGCATAGCTGACGGTGGTGGTTGGGCGCAGCAGAGGGTCGACTACGTTACCAGGTGGCTGTCGCGCATGCCGCGTGTGCAGGCTTGTTCGCGAAGCAGAGCCGTACGTGTTAGTGACGTGACAAGAGCTAATATCACATGGACAATGCAGACAGACACGCGCAGGCGCAGCGTTGCTGTCGTTGACCCAAACAAAAATATCAATCAATGTTTTGTTGGTTGCACAGCGCAAGTCCACCATCGCCCGTCCAGTTTCGACACCCTATAAGTGCGGCATGAGCACGAAATGTTCAAGCCTGGTCCATACATCCTGTGGTGGATTCAGAGGGCAACGGGCCATACCCCCTCCCAAGAAACCGATTTTTGCGGAATGTGGTTCTAAAATGGCATTTTCTCGAAATCTACGAACATTGTATGATACAAATATTGTCCTTAGCAGCTCCGACGAATGTTACGTGTTGAATTCTGATCAGATTTTTCGAAATTGAATACAATATTCTGACATTGCCCCCCCCCCCCATGCCAAGCTTCTGGATCTGCCCCTGCTTGCGCCCTGAACCTCATATAACTAGCCGACACTTTGGTACGGCATGGTTGACCGGAGCCAACACACACTGTTTTCCCCGGAGGGTCATGAAGATGTAACATTAAATGCACTTAGTATCTGGGACGTGTAGCAGGCGGATGCAACGCTCCTTGCATGTGCAAATGTTCATCGGATCCACTAGCGGATCCAGGGAGGGGCCATTCCGGCCATCCCACCCCCCAGAAGCGCTTAAAAGGTGGGGGCATAGTGTCTTCCCCCCCCCCCGAAACCAACAGAAGTAAATTAAATTAAAATGCAATAACCTTTGCCGAGGTTAAAAAATAGCGTCGGAATGAAAGAATCTCCAATTTTAAAGGTATTTTTTATAATTGTTATTTTGTATAATTGTATACTTTTATAAAATGGGAGGGGGGTGAGGGGGAACTGACGCCGAAAACCGAAAGTTGTCCCCCCCAAACCGTCGGGCTAGATCCGCCAGTAATCGGATCAGGTCAGGTCAGGCCGAGCTGGTTCAGCACTGGCCGTAATTGCATCAGGATAGTTTGATCGGATCGGATCAGTTTTAGTCCATAAAAATTGAGTACAGCCGGGCCGAGTCAATTCAAGTTGGATTGATTATGGTAAAGTCTAGTTGGGTGAGTTCTGGTTAGTTAGGATCAGACTAGCTTGATTCGAGTCAATTCAGCTTGGGTTGGTTGGGGTCAGGTCTGGCTGTGTAAGTTCTGGTCATTGTGGATCAGGTCAGCTTGGTTCGAGTCAACATGGGCTGGCTGGGCTGGTCCTCTTCACACTGTAGGGGTGTCTGTCTGCTGATTGCAGTTGGGTGCCCCTCTGCAGACCGTTCCGGGTGCTCCTACAACAGCTACAACGGCTGTGGTGACCCTCTCTACAGACTGCAGGGGTGTCCCTATATCGGCACCAGTGGCCCTCCCCACAGGTGTAGCATTGTATGATTTTGGGAGGGCACTTACCCCCTGCACACCACAGCGGTGTCTAAACAATGCAACAGCTGGGTGCCCCTCCTGCATACCACAGTGGTGTACATACAATGGCTGGGTGCCCCTTTGCACACCACAGTGGTGTACATACAATGGCTGGGTGCCCCTCTGCACACCACAGGAGTGTCCATACAATGGCTAGGTGTCCATAAAACGTCCGAGGGGACCAGTGGCCCGTGCCTCCTGTCTGCGACGTTGTTATTCATAGCCTTATCTTATACTTCTAGTATACCTATTTTCTCATACCTGATCTCAATTGAAAAATTGTTAAAGATGTATTTTCTCTATACCTATTACTAATGATTAGTATCTAATAATTATTCCTATCCTATATGTTTACGATGCGGATTAGATTGACTCACATGGATGCAAATTAGGACGGAATTAAACATTTGAATCCATGTTAGGCTCTCGACAAAACCCATGTTATCACCCTCTGTAGTCGGATCTGACATGCATTTGAGCCATCGGTTGATTATCTTACTGACACAGTTTATCGCTCCCAGCGATTCGCCGATCATCCCCAGTCAAAGACTCCTATGACGTACGCTGCACTGACGTCAGAGACGAATGCGCGTACTTGGGCAAGTTTCGTTGTCAATACGGTGGATAACGCGACTGTGCCACGCCCATCTGCTCGCTACTCCGGGGCGAGACGTAGCGGAGCAGCGCGTGTGAGCAGGCTGAGACACCGTGTGCTGTTTACTGTACCCCGGACGCGTCGTGACGGCTCGGACTGTCGAAAGCAGACGACACACCCTCCGACCCATCAATGACCTAACATGGAAATCCGCATCGATTTCGCGTGATGACGTCACACATCCGTCGGCGGTTACGTCATTGTTGACAGTGGATGGCCAGCACGACCTTTGTCCGGGCCTGAAACGTGCTCCGCCATGCACATCGGAACGGAAGCCCGGTGATTACCTCTGTTGGCTCACCGGCGGCCCATGTGCAACATGCATGACTGGTCTGTGTGGGAAACCCCGAAAACCCCGCGAGATCAGAGGGCGGTGGCGCCGCGCGGGCGTTCGTGACGTCACAGATAACACATAACGCACGCACCGTGACCCACGTGCAACACGAGTGACCTCGGTGGGCCTCCCTTAGTCTGGCCGAACGACCTCAGCTACTCACTGTGACCCAAGTCAAGGCAATTAACTTCTGCTATTATTAACATGGTTTGATCTCAATTGACCTCACCCTCTGGCGGATTCAAGGGGGTTGGGGAAGATGCTTCCAAAAGGGTTAGCTTTTTCAAGCAAGATATCGACGTATCAAGCCGGTGACAACTTCGAGGTCATGAAGCCAGTAAGAAGGCTGGAACAACCACTATCATATTCATCGGAAAATACTCATTTTATTTATAGCTTTTGTTTGCAACAGTTCTTACACCCATAGCTATCGGAATCCAATGAGTTTGTTTTTAAATTTAAATTTTGTGCTGCTGTTAGCTGTTTATTTTAACAGAACTGAAAAGCTGCTACAACTTTGTAGCAGCTTCTCCGTTCAATTGATCACCACCAACCAGATGGAAGCGAGGTCTGGACCCGCAAGCGATTTCGCCCCGCTCTGCTGCGCCACAGGGTCTATATGTTCGTTAATCATTACAGCAACCAATTCACAGCGAAGCATCAGTTTAACCAGCATCGGATGGATGAAAAATGTAGAGGCCAGATTGAGGCATGGCTAAAGGAAGGAGCACAGCATTAAATGGATGGAAGTCTAAATGGAAGGATGCTATAACTGGGATTTCACAGGACTCCGTTCTTGGTCAACTTTACTTTGTCAACTTTGTGAGCAACATTGAGGCGGGACTGAAAAATAGGGTGCTTAAATTTGTTGATATCAAGCTGGGAGGAATGGCAAAGAATAGATGCGAATGTGGTAATATTCAACTAGATTTAGAGGACTTTAACTCTGGGTGGATAAATAGCAGATGGGGCATTCTATGGCAGATCGACCAATTACTTTCCAAGTTTGCATCCTCAAGATTTGTATTTCGACACAAATTTTCTTACGAGGTAGTTTACACCCTCAATATTTGTATTTCAACCAAATTTTGCATATGAGGTAGTCTTCTTGATAGTCTTCTTGGCTTCTCAACACGTCTGAACCAGTTTCAGCTCGATTTGACTGACGGTTTTGGAGCAATAGCCATCGGCGGTTTTTATGTTCAGTTGCGTGGGTAGGTTTGGACGATGAATGGAAGGATCCGAGGCATATATATATTCATATTTTCCATGTAATTTCCCAAATAAATGTCATGTCACTGGATTGATCCATTATGAAAATTAAATATTTCAGCATGCCCGAAAATAACGACGTAAGCTGTGATATGTACTCTAAGCTTCATTGGCTTGCCAATAAAATTTCCCCTGTGTCTCTAACATGCATTGCTTAGAAGCCTATTGTCCAGCCTGATTCTGACCCGACCGAACCTACATTGCCTGTAACCGCTTTTTTACTATGATCAATATGAATGGATGTTATGAATATATGTGGATGAATATATGTTACTTTTTGAGATTAAAAAAACAATGCTTAAATTAGGCAAGTTCTGCTTACAAAAATGCAAAATATTTAAGTCAAGGCACGTATATTGACATAATATGATCTTTTGGAACCTCGTTATCGGCTAAAATGCAAACGTAATGTACGCTTGTGAATCTCCATGACCAGAGCTTTCCAGCGGTGTTCAGGATTTTATCATAGCTTACGAAGATCTAACGCCAATGTGGGGGCTTTCGAGACCCCCTGCCCGGCAAAGTGGATTTGTCAGCCGGCCTGGCGGGGGTTAACAAAGGTTGCAAAGTTCCTTGTCACTGATAGTGTCGTGGCTGAGCTCCGTGTATCCACATAAGTTTACTTCGAAACATCTGGTGGTGGTAGGTCGGTCATAGACACCAGAGCACTCATTTAAGATATCGGAGCCGATAAATGAACCCCATCATAACATTAAAGCCTTATGCATGCGAGGAACGCTGCCAATAATGACGAGACCAGGTATGCTTGGCAGTACTTGGTTGAAAGATTTGGCCCACATAGCTTCCAAAATAGAGCAATGGTCAGCCGATATGGGTGTTTGTGCACCGCCCGGTGAGGGGGGAGGGGGGTGGCAGGCGCCAAATTGTGGACCAAGCAATTTCTGTTAATTAATACGGAGCGAATGGATGGGACGAGCGAATGTGAGCGAATGAGAATGATGAATGTGTGTTAGGTAGCATTAAGGACGAGCGGAATCCGCTTCCGGCTCAACACAGGCACCCATTTCGGGCGGCACATTGCACAAAAGCCCCTGGGAACCCGTCGTCGGTCGTCGGTCTGGTCGTCGATCGGTTCGTCTGGTCCATGCTCTGTGAAAAGCATGGGCCTCCTCTACCACGCAAGGGGTCCCTGTGCGGATTCGGTTTCCTCCGTTGGTTGGTTATTGGTTTTATGACACGTCGACCGTTGAGCCATATAGCGTCGCCTCGGTTTCCTCCGTCGGCCCAGAGGCCCTTCATACCGGCTCTGAGCCCACTCCGACGGCCCATGGTCCTTCCGTGGCTAAAGGTCCTCTCCGTCGGCGCAGGGGCCCTCCTTGGCGATCCAGGTCCTCCTCCGTCAGGCCGGAGGCCCTCTTTCAACATATTGATGCCCTTCCATCAAGGCAGAGGCAATTGTACGGTTTGGGCCCTATCCGTTGGCTGAAGAGCCCTTTCTGACGGCCCGAGGTCTTGTGGGCCCCCTACACAGACGCTTTGAGGGGCCCTTGCGGGCCCCCAAGAAGGTTGTCTAGAGGGCCTCCTCCGACCCTCCAGTGGGAGGGTGGCTGTCCCCTTTGCCCCTTTGGCTACGCTACTGGTCTTCACATACTGTCAATATTTCATTCACTAGGTGTCTCGGGAAACCTCGATAACTATGGATTGAGTGCCACATACTGCGGACGAACATCCCCCCATCAGATACATGTCCTCTTTGCCCTCCACGACCCGAGCACATGACTGTTGACACGTCTAGCCGGCCCACATGACTTCACTGTTTGGTGAGAACCACCAGACACCCGCCGACCCACGCTTCACATTGTATCCAGGCCGCTTCAGTTTCAGCTGTGGCGCCACGCGTGGGCCGCACCTCGAGTTACGACTGTTGACTCGGCTCGGTGTTGCCGGCGGCGGCAAATGTCGCCGAGTGGCGCGCGCCACTTCCGTCACCGTTGCTGGTGGGCCGATAGCGCTGTCGTCCCGCCGGGACTGGGATACCGGCCCGTCATAAGCAGGCGGCGTTAAAGTCCTCGGCGGCAAATGCGGCCGGACGACTGCAGCGGTACACAAGAGGCGAACACCGCTGTATGATTCGCTGTAATTCGCGTGATTATGAACGAGTGCACATCATATAGTACATTGTTATGACGAATTTCTTCGGGGAGCTACTAGTCAATTAGGATGTCAGTGCCTGCTATCACAATGGCTGCAAACAAAAAGAGATTTGCTCCCCCTATTACAATTTTACACTCTCATCATTGTACGCGCGCCGTGCCTTCGAGACCTTCGAAATTGTTTTGATTCCTCAACCTTTTGATACCGTATGGCAAGCCACGTCGAATGACATGCACTTGATGCAAATTGAAGCCATACCGACGAAACGCGAGGACTTTGAAAAATTCAAACTAATCTTTGACCCTGACATGTCCCGGTTTGAAATGTTACTGAAGGTTTACCACGGGCTACCGCTTGACACAAATTTTGGGTAGTTTTGGGAGAAAACGAAGAAACGCGAGGCGACCGAAGAAATGAGTTTGGCCTTTGACCGTGACAATTCATTTGATTTCTGAACAGTCTGCTAGTTCAGAATCGACCTCACGCAGGTCGATTGACATCCACTTTATGGAAATTGAAGCCATAGCAACGAAGCGCAAGAACTTTGAAGAACTTCAAACTAAGCATTGACTTTGAGGTTTGATATGGTCATGTCACGGATTCAAATGCTACTCGAGATTCACGATGCGCTATTGCTGATACCAGCACGGTTGTAGGCTTGGACGACAAAAATGCGAGGCAGCCGAGAAAATCGGCTTGACCTTTGACCTTTGAAATTACTTCGGATTCTTAACTTTCTAATACGGCACAACAAGCCACGTCAAACGACACCCACTGGGTGCAAATTAGGCCCATAGCGACGAATCGCGAGGACTTCGAAAAAATCAAAATAACTGTTGACGTTGAAGTTTGATCTCGACATGTCCCGATTTCAAAATGTTACTCGAGTGTTTACCACGGCCTATCGCTTGATAGTGGATCTGGGTAGGCTTGGGCGAAAATGAAAAATGCGAGCTGACAGAAGAAATCAGTTTGACCTTTGGCCGTCGAAATTATTATTTCGAAATTATTTTGAATTCTCATCTTTCTAATACCGCACAAGCGACGTCGAATGACACTCATTTTCTGCACTTTGAAACCATAGTGACGAAACGCAAGGACATCGAAGAACTCAATCAAACCTTTGACCTCGACATGTCCCGGTTTGAAATGCGACTGAGTGTTCTCAACGTGCTATGGCGTGATATCAGGTTTGGGTTGGTTTGGGCGAAGACGAAAAAAATGCGAGACGACAGAATAATCAGCTTGACCTTGACCTTGAAATTATCTAGATTTATCAACTTTCTGACCTCATATGGCAAACCAAGTCGAATGACACCCACTTGGTGCAAATTGAAGCCCTAGCGACGAAACGCGAGGACTTCGAAAAAGTCAACCTAACTTTTGACCTTGAGGTCTGACCTTCACATGTCCCGGTTTGAAATGCTACACGAGGGTTCACCACAGGCTATCGCTTGATACTATATTTGTGTGTGTATGAGCGAAAACGAAAACAAAATGCAAGCGACCGGATAAATCAGCTTCATCTTTGACCTTCGAAATTATTTCGATTTCTCACTTCCTGATACAGCGAAACAAGCCACGTCAAATGCCTCCCATTTTATGTAGCCTGAAGGCATAGCGACCAAATATGAGACCATCGAAGAAGTCAAACGAACCTTTGGCCTTGAGGTTTGACATTGACATGTCCCGGTATGAATTGTTAGTCGAGGGTTGACCACGAGCTATCCCTTGATACGAGGTTTGGGTATGCTTGGGCGGAAACGAAATAATATGCGAGGCGACCAAAGAATTCACTTTGGTCTTTGACCTTGAAAAAAAACAATTCGATTGCTCAATTTTCGGATACCACACAACAAGCTAGGTTGGATGACTCCCATTTGATGGAAATTGATGCGATGATCACCGAACCTCGCGTTCGGTCACTGTCGGTTCAATATCGTCATCTAAAAAATCACGCTAGCCTATGACCATGAGGTTTGACCTCGACATGCACCGGTTTGAAATGCAACACCAGGGTTCACCACGGGCTATCGCTTTATGCCAGATTTGGACAGGTTTGGGTGAAAAAAATGCGGGGCGACCAAAGAAATCGGTTTGCGTCGGACCTTGGCCGTAAAAAGGTGGTCATGTGAGACCTATGTAGTTGCTTTCAGTGTGTTCAGTACAGGCAGAAGCAGTTGCGGTAATTGATTCGATTGAACATGAATCCAGAGCTAAATGCGAATACGTCTCTGGCGAACTCGTTACTTAATACGAATATGAGGACGACGTTAACTTGACGTACGCACGTAAGGTTGCCCAAGGCTCCTGCCTCCCCATGGCCTTGAAAATACCCAAGGACATCCAGAGTCACGTTTGCTCAAGATATATCGATATATGCACAGAGGAAGGCATCCTAAGACGCATAAGGCCATGTAATAGTGCAACTTCGGTGCTTCGCAAAGCACAATTCTCCGCTCACGCGAGAACACCAGATGGTTCACGTCATTCAAGAATAGTCTGGAAGCGAAAATTTCGAACGCTTGCTGATTTCCCATCCGGATGTTTTGTGACGACAGACCTGTGAAGCTCATTGATTGGCTCGATCGGCTGCCAATCAATGGCAGCCGATCATTGATCGGCTGCAAGCAGTTTTTGGTGATATTCTTGCATAAATGACTCCTGCATAAATGTTCAGTGCATAAATGACTGAGTATAATTTTGTGGGGACCATACACAGGTATTTTAATAGCCAAGGCTTATGGAAGGACACGAAAGAAATTGAGGGGACAAATCGCCACTTCAAAAAATTAGGGGAGGGACATGTCCCACAGGGATTGCACCCATGCATATATATATATATATATATATATATATATATATATATATATATATATATATATATATATATATGTGTGTGTGTGTGTGTGTGTGTGTGTGTGATGTGTGTGTGTTTATTCACCGCTGGGATGGTTATGGTCGCTGAAACGGTCACCTCTGATGAAGTGGCTGTGGCGGCCTTCGCCGCTGTGGCGGCCGTGGCCACTGGGACAGCCGTGGCCGCTCGGGCGACAGCCATCGGTGTTGGTGTGAAGTCCCCTGGCAAAGGTATCTCTTTGTCCTCAAGAAACAGCAGGTGGCGGCACTTCTTCAGGAGGAATGCGCATCATAGCGAGAGCGCTCAGACGAACCTCGCCTATTTGTTCCCCTTATTAAGGGTTTCCTACCTGCAGCCCCCCCCACCCTGGCACTCGGGCTCTCTTCATCCTCATAGCCCTATCTGGCTTTTAGAGGACCTTCGCAGTCGTCGACAGCATGTATGGATCTCAAGGACATCTTACCTTTGAAGCTGGCCCTGAGTATTCCTCTCGCCTATCGCCAGTTTTCATGGACTCTCTTAGCTCTCAGGGGGTCCGATCCCTCAGGCGCCCATCCAAAAGCTCATGCACATCCCAGTACAGTCCTATTTAACATCCCAGTACAGTCCTATTTAACTTTCAGGGGCCCTATTCATTCATGAGGGGCCCTCTTTAACTTATATGGTCCATTCTCAATCCTTGACAAACTTGTCTTAGCTCAGTGGCATCCTGCAGATGCGAGACAGGCCTCACAATTTCTGACAAGCATTGCCAGCCCTCCGCGAACTCTCCTTAGCTCTTAGGTGGCTCTGTTCATCCCTCAGGATTTCTCTCAAGTTTCAGGAGCATCACAGTCCAGCCCGTTCTAGCTACCAAGGGTCCCTCCCAGATCTCGACAACCTATCGGGCTATCAAGGACAAATTAGCTCGGAAACCGGAACTCAGTATTATCCTTACAGCCATCGGCAGCCTTGAGAGACTCTTCAGATCTCTGGAGCCGTTTTTCTCATCGGGGCCCTTCCAAGCCTCTTGAAGTCCAAATCAGTCCCCTCTAGCGCTCGGTGACTCTTTTCGATCGTCAGGGGCCCTCTCTAGCTGTTAGGGGCCCTTCCCAGTCCTTGACGGTCGTTCTAGCGTCAAGGGCTAGCATGCTTTTGTGAGGACATTCCCCTAATGTTGGCTTTACTACCCCTCCCCCCAATAATTTCAACTTTTATCAAGGGACCCTATGTGGTATGCCCCCCCCCCCCTTTCAATCCATATGGGCCCGCTCTTTACCTTCATGTATAGGCATTGTATCCTAAAAAAAAAAATTAAAGAAGAATTTACACCTATGTTCGTTGGCAGATACCAATGGACAGGTCAGCTTGCACTAAACCAGAGAGGAAATAGTTTTAGGTACATGTTCCAGCAACACTTTTCTGGCTCCCAGGACCCAGTAAGCAATTGCTTACCATGTACTAAGTAAATAAGCTATGGTAATTAGTGAAGATACGAACCCTCTTTTATGAACCTGCATGCCCATTCGCTTGAACACTGCCAATTAGTGCAGCCAAATTCAGAGCTCGACCACCACCGTACCTGGTTGCCGTCCATGTGACTCGATCAGAGGGGCCGACTCCCGCGCCGGTGGGCCAGCAGATCGGCCGCCCGTCTCGCAGTCAGGAGATTGGCCGCCCGTCCCGCGGCCAGGAGATCGGCCCTTCCCCGGCCAGGATCGGCCTCCTCCCGCGGCCAGAGATCGGCCCCCGCGCCAGGAGTCGGCCGCCCTCCTCGCCAGGAGATCGGCCGCCCGTCCCGCGGCCAGGAGATCGGCCTCCTGTCCCGCGGCCAGGCGCATGTCTCCGGCCGCCATCTGGCGGCAGACCGCCAGGCGTGTCGCTCCATCTGCCGCCAGGTTCCGCCAGGTGGCATCTCTCGCCAGACGTCGTCAGCCCTACCGACCGCGCCCGGCCAGCTCCGCAACTGTCCACCGTCAGATGTTGAGCACTGAGGACGCTCCAGCGGCGGTGTGGAGTGGGCCCAATTCCCTGGCCACCGGATGCCCTGGGTCCAAAGAACTTAGGCGCAGCTGCCGCGTTTCGCACACCGGAGTTTCGATGTTGCACCGACAGATGCGAGTGGAAGCCGCGTTGATCACCTGCACCAACTGTAGACCCACCTCACCCAGCACACCGTCCTTCGAGCCGGCTCAGGTGCCCAGCTCTGGCATCTCGCGCACATTAGATTTTCCGGCTCCGATGGCCGTCATGAGACGGAAATAGCCCATGGGCACTCACTCGTAAGTGGACGAGCACCATGCCGCTCCTGGGCCGCGGCGCGGAGCAGCACGTCACGTCACGTAACGTCGCGTCACGTCACCGACGACTCCTATTGTGTCCAGTCAACGGTCGACCGCGGCCGCCTCCACAACACCGACTGAAGTCACATCGTGTTTATATATTCTGCGGCTGCGCCGCGACCTGTGACCATCCCAAAACCGCCGCAGGTCATATTCATGTCAGCAGAGGAGGCGCACTCAGGTACACAACATGGGCTGACAAGTCCCTGTAAATGAAAATGGATAAACTTAACCAGAATGCTCCCAGATGTACACTGCTTTCGTTTTCTTTTTTGCTTGGTTGTAATTGTGTTTTACAACTAGCAGTGTCAAAATGTCCACAGAAACATATTAGCAGATAAATAGTAGACGCATACTAATAGTAAAGGAAGTTTCAGGGTGGGCAAATGCAATATAAAGACCTTTGCAATTGGTATGCATCTCGCAATTTATGATGCCTATCAAATGAAACGCTTCTTTCATCCAGTCAAACACCATTAGTGTTGTAACGTAACCTGACACGGTTCTGATCAAAGGCGTCTTCTGGATGATGTGTATGTTCGGATAGACGATGAGGATCTGGATGTCCGTCTCCGACACTTTTGCTTGTCGCATGCACACAGGCGTAGTTCTGCGGCGCGACCACGCGTTATCAAGTCGAGCGGGCGATGGCAGGACGGGCTCGATAAACTCGCTTCCTTGGCAGAGGCAGATCCAATGGGAATGGGGCACAAGGGCCATGTGTCCTCATGGAAGGGCGAAGTCCCCTGACTGAAAAAAAGCGCTTCTATATTAACGCTCAATTGCACCCCCGTCCTGCAATGTTCCAGTCGAAAGCGCCCCTCTGAGTAGAACAGGTGCCCTCTAGGTAATCTTGAGTGCATCTTCCTTGAAATATTATGAGGCGCCCCTCTGAGTAGACCAGGCTACCAATCTAGGTATGCCTGAGTGCCCCCTCCTCGAAATGTCCTGAGGAAACCCTCCGGGGAAATGGGACCTCTCCAGGCAGGTGACACCTGATCATAATTCCCAGATCCGACCCTGTCAAAAAAGGTTCACATATGGCCCAAAGCTATGGGTCGCCGTTGCTCAGTCTGTAGGATGTTTGACTCCTGATTGCAAAATCCTGGGTTCGAATGCCACCAGTTGCGGGATTGCCGGGCTCACTCGCGACCAATGAGCGTGAGATGACGCTGTGACGACGCTATGTGACCCAGCAGTCGAATGAGCCTAGGACCATCGTAAACGAACCTAGGACTCTCCAGTGACTCAAAGTTAGCGTTGACAGGAGACATTATTTTATTATGAAATTGCGTAAGATTATTTATGAGTCATTGGAGATCACAATAAATCGATGATTTAATGTCCGTACATGACATTTTCCCATCCTTCCTAATGCAGGGGGTTGTTGGGACACCTAGCGGTTCAAAGCGGACAATACTAACGACATACATGAGAGCCAGCCAGTTGTGCGTGACTGACCTCGCGGTTGACACCAAGTCATTGTGTTTATAGTTACTAGTTGGTCTTTCATGTCGGTTTAGAGGTGTTTATCTCGCAGAGATCAAACATTTTCAGGTTTACTCGCTCCCGATGTAACCAAGTTAACCCTCCCAGTCATTCCGGTTAGCTCCTCACACCCTGTATCGGGAGGTCATTATACACCCACTAATCTGCAAACTAAGCATCGCACGAAAACAAAGAGGTGTCATCGGACAGTGCTCGACGGTTAGGGCTAGAAATCACCACCAAAATGTTATCCCCTCAAAAAGTGACGCCACTAGGGGTTTATGTGGTCACGGTTGACGTCGTGTTTTTGGCTCTGGGAGTTCATTTTGGAGAAGATTTGAAAAACAAAGCTTATTTCGAATTATATAAGGACGATGAAATGGACCGTTGCCCCAAAATGTTCCCGCACCCCATTTGTTTAAATTTGCAAAATCTATAGTTTTTGAATTTTCCATTCTCTAATTGATAGAACACGCCGAGAAACGTTGCTTTCAGTAAATTTAGCCTCACACAAATTGCTTACCCTAGCCAGAATCTTCGATTTTGGCCATAATAGGCAATTATGTAAAACAAGTAAGTCATGACAAACGCAAAAATTCTAAAATTCCTCCGATGCGTTTTGTTGCGTCCCTAAAGACAAATAAACGCTGACAGTTTCATTCCAATGTCTTTCTCCGCTGAAGCGTGACGACTGGTTGAACTTGTTTTGGAGGTGACCTCACTCGACCTTGATTAACTCGGTGACCGTGGATGACCTGACCTCAAAATTTTCACACAACATGCCAAATTGATGTGGGAAGAGGTATGCCAAATTTCGCATTCAAAGAATTTCAATTTAAAGAACTGTATCCTGGTTGCCGCAGGCTCAATCCTGGCTGCCACGGACTCTATCCCTGCCGCTGCGGACCCAGTCTTCACCGCCGCGGACTCAGTCTTCACCTCCACGGACTCAATCTTCACCTCCGCGGACTCAGTCTTTACCTCCGCGGACTCAGTCTTCACCTCCACGGACTCAATCTTCACTGCCGTGGACTCAGTCTTTACCTCCGCGGACTCAGTCTTCACCTCCGCGGACTCAGTCTTTATCTCCGCGGACTCAGTCTTCACCTCCGTGGACTCAGTCTTCACCTCTGCGGACTCAGTCCTCACCTCCGCCGACTCTATCCCGGCAGGCGCGGACTCAGTCTTCACCGCCGTGGAGTCAGTCCTCACCGCCGCGGACTCAGTCCTCACCGCCGCGGACTCAGTCCTCACCGCCGCGGACTCAGTCCTTACCTCCGCGGACTCAGTCTTTATCTCCGCGTTCTCAGTCCTCACCTCCGCCGACTCAGTCCTCACCTCCGCCGACTCTACCCCGGCCGCCGCGCCCGGCCGTCGGCGTGGCCGGCCGCCGCGAGATAAAAGGTGCTCCGGCGGCGGACCGGTCAGTCGAGCTGTGACGGTGCCGGCGCCATGAGGAGTCTGCTGTTGGCCGTGCTGCTGGCCGCCGCCGTGCTGGTGGCGGCTGCCAGTGGGGGGCGCCGCACACGTGCCGACCGAGGGCCAGACGGCACAGCCAGTCGCGGTCGGCGAGGCCGACGGAAGGAGCGCCTCGTCGAGCCAGACGAGTACCAGCTGTGGCTGCGCAGTGGAGGTAAGATCTGGTGCCGGCGGCGAGCAGTGGGTGTCATTGTTTCCGGGTCGGCCAACCGCATCGCTGTGGGGACGTTAGAAAACGGCAATCGATCAACGATCAAAGGCAAACAATGTTGGGCAGTGTGGACAGGTGTGGTGTGAATGGGTACGGGCCCCCACCGCAACAGCAGAGCAGACACGTGTTTACACGGATCCACCGACCCTCCTCCACTCCTGTGGCATAAATGTGCGCTTCCGCCGTGCAAGCTTTCGGACTGTTGGCCAGAATGGTGGAGCACTAATCAAACGGATGTCTCTGACCGCCCTGTCGCCTTTTCCCTACCCGTATGAAAATGCCTGACACGCCACTGTATCGTAGGACCACACCCAATATCACGGCATGCTGGCTGCGCTTTTGTGGATCGGCTGTACCTTCGTGCCGCTGCATGCTATTTCAATATTGATGTCTGTATTAATCGGCAAGGTTGAAAGCATTTGATGAGTTCTCAAACCCAAAAACCCACCTAGAAAGTCAGCCACCCAAACTGCGCCATGATAATGCTGCCAGACAGGATGCCACTTCATAGACAAGATATGCAGTTATAAAGCCATCAAAGCTGTTATAAAAGTGCCATCTGCTTAGATCTGCTCACTCGGATGGTGAATCACACATATGATTGGTGACGCTACACTGGCCGTTGGAAGTGATTGGGCTCCACGGAAGAAAAGTGCACACGTGGATTATAGTCGGCAAATCTCAATTATGTCGACTAGGGAAGCATTTCTGTGGTTTTCGAAAGTCTTACGAGAACTTCAGGTGGTGCTTTTGCATGGTCTTACGGTTTTCCCATATATCCATATACCCAGTGGTGTTTTCCCATATATCCTAAAAGCACTAATGTTGAACTTTTAAAAGCTAGGTGGTGCTCGGCCATTGTAAGGTGGTGCTCAAGCACCACCTGCTAACACTGAAGCTTCACTCATGTATGGAAGGGGAGGTCTGCAGAATTACGGATCTTCTGCCGAATTTTATATGTATACATATTATGGCCCATAAACCACATCCGGTGTTGCATTAGCTTGGTGCTGTACAAGGTTTGGTGCTACACTGGCACCAAAGTAGGGAAACACGTCTGCGAACGTGGCCGCGATGGACGCTCAAGGTTAAGAGGGGTCGAAGACTTAGCAACGTTGAATAATTATGTAAACTAATATGTGTTGTTTCCTCGTAGACACGGAATCTGAAGGTTGGCTCATCTACTTACATAACGTCGTTTGTTAGTTTAAGTATCCCCCAGTAGGTCTAAGCCTTCAGAGCTACATTTGTTTGATGCGCTGAGTATAGGGTATGACTGGACTTGCTTTCTGCAATGTCAAAGGAAGATATCGTGCAATAAGCTAGGAGAGCGTGAAATATCCGCCAGTACACAGATAAAGATCCAGCACGTCATTCAATGGCCTTATGGTCGTTCAATGGTCACATGGTCGTTCATTGAGTAGTTCGCCTTTTCACAATACGTGCATAGAGAGCATAGTTTGCCCAGCACTTGAGATTCCAAGACTAACCGTAAGTGGCCTATCATTCCAAATTCGATATTAACTTTTACAGCGGCAGCTGACCTGACCTGACCTTCCAGCGGCCGACATTGTATGTCAGTGTCAGCTGACCCAACCTGACCTCCCAGCAGCTGACATTAGCTCTGCTAGTGTTAGCCGACCTGATCTAACCTGACCTCCCAGCGTCTGACATTGTCTCTGCCAGCGTCAGCCGACCTGATCTGACCTGACCTCCCACTTCTAGCACGATCTGACCTGACCTCCCAGCGGCTGACATTATCTCTGCCAGTGTCAGCTGACCTGACCTGCCTGACCAGACGTCCCAGCGGCTGACACCGCTACCGTCGGCAGAGTGTGAGCCGTCGCCAGAGGGCGAGGAGCGGTTCTTCTGTCCGACGCCGGGCCCCGAGGGAGACTGGACCTGTGTCGACATGGCGCACGTCTGTGACGGCGTGTTCGACTGCCCCGGAGAGGAGGACGAGCTGCCCTCCGGCTGCTTCTTCTACAAAGTGGTCAGTGCTGCAGGTGGCCGCACCGCCGCCAGGAAAACAGCACCGATCGTCGTCCGTACACAGTAGACAACACAGTCCACTGACCTCTGTAGTCGAAGCGCCCCTGAACCCCAATAACTAACTAACTAACAATCCACAGTACACTCTGGCGACCGGACTCGACTGACGCGATAACTCACTGACACGGTGACTCGCTGACACGGTGACTCGCTGACACTATAACTCACTGACACGGTGACTCGCTGCCACGGTGACTCGCTGACACTATAACTCACTGACACGGTGACTCGCTGACTCGCCGACTCGGCTGACGGCGATGCTGACTTGACAAACACGATAACTCACTGACACGGTGAATCGCTGACACGGTGACTCGCTGACACTATAACTCACTGACACGGTGATTCGCTGACTCGCCGACTCGGCTGACGGCGATGCTGACTTGACAAACACGATAACTCACTGACACGGTGACTCGCTGACTTGCCGACTCGACTGGCATGATGAGGGTGACTCAGCATTCACACACCGACTCAGTGATACTGGCATGCTGAATCTGCAATATTGGTACGCCGGCTCACGGACACTGACATAGTGACTCAGTGACAGTGACATTGTGACTCGATGAGCCTGTCACACTGGCTCAGTGACACTGACGTACCAGTCAAGTGACACTAGCTTACTGACTTGTTGACACGGACACATCCACTCGGCAACACTAATTTACCGATGCAGTGATACTGAAGCACCAACTCAGCGACAATTCACACAGAAACTTTGGGGACTGCCAGGGGTGTAGCTGTGCATGTTTTTGGGAAGGAACTTACCCCCTCCTCCAGTGCTAGCTTTACGTTCTCAATAATGTCAACCTTTAACATGGGACCATATGTGGTATGCCCCCCGACCATTTGGGCTCGCCCATTGTCTTCATGTATTGTGCCCTCCCAATAATTTTTAGAAACCTACACCAGCAGGTGCTGCTTGTATGGCATGATGAGTTCTGCATGCCTTGTTCTAAAAATGTTCATCCACGCGGGTAAGTAATAAAGCATAACTTTCACAAAGGGTACGAAAAGATGATCACTTCTGGTGGTGATCTTTCTCAAGAGCACAAAAGTTTACTCATGCTAGCATGTCGTGTCGGTTTTGACCTTGCACAGCGCGCGGTTGCAAATTAATTCTTAAAATGCTTTGGCGTAATTTTATTCGGTTGACGTTTTACTCACCAGATAAACTTTATTGTTAGGCTGGTCACTGACCGACACACAGAAGCGCAGCCATGCCTCCCCCCACCCCCCTCCCTTAGGAACCAAAAATACACTAGATCGAACGATACATTTTGGGATTTCACTATGCAAAACCCTAAATCTTCGGCGCGCTTCGCGCGCCGCAGGCTTTCCCCGTTTCTTCACATTTTTTTTTGGTCGGGCCCTCCCTTCGGAAAATCCTGTCTGCGCCACTGCCGACACATGACAGGTCATTGGCTAGCTCCTGCGGTCATTGGTCACGGCAGGACTCGGAGTACTCAGTGAGGTCGTAACGGGATTCTCGGCGAGGTCCACGGCGGGTTTCTCTGCATTGCGAACACTCGCCGTACGCCGCCCGTGTGACGTACCCGCCGCCCGCGGCGCTCCGTGTGACGTAATCGTCAATAGTGCTGGCGTCACTCAAGTGTTGACTACTCGACATTCATCTGGCGGCCAACAGCCGACTGACCGTCACCCCCCCCCCCCCACCTCCCACTCAACCTCACCACACACGTCAAACACCCTCAGCGGTCGGTACCTCAGCGGATGGTACCTCAGCGGCCGGTACCTCAGGGGCTGGTACCTCAGCGGCCTATACCTCAGGGGCTGGTACCTCAGCGGATGGTACCTCAGCGGCCGGTACCTCAGGGGCTGGTACCTCAGCGATACCTCAGGGCTGGTACCAGCGGATGGTACCTCAGCGGCCGGTACCTCAGGGGCTGGTACCTCAGCGGTCGGTACCTCAGCGGCTGATACCTCAGCGGCTGGTACCTCAGCGGCCGATACCTCAGGGGCTGGAACCTCAGCGGATGGTACCTGAGCGGCCGGTACCTCAGGGGCTGGTACCTCAGCGGATGGTACCTGAGCGGCCGGTACCTCAGGGGCTGGTACCTCAGCGGATGGTACCTCAGCGGCCGGTACCTCAGGGGCTGGTACCTCAGCGGCTGGTACCTCAGCGGCCGATACCTCAGGGGCTGGTACCTCAGCGGCCGGTACCTCAGCGGCCGGTACCTCAGGGGCTGGTACCTCAGCGGCCGATACCTCAGTGGCTGGTACCTCAGCGGCCGATACCTCAGGGGCTGGTACCCCAGCGGATGGTACCTCAGCGGCTGGTACCTCAGCGGCCGGTACCTCAGGGGCTGGTACCTCAGCGGATGGTACCTCAGCGGCCGGTACCTCAGCGGCTGGTATCTCAGCGGCTGGTACCTCAGCGGCCAGTACCTCAGGGGCTGGTACCTCAGCGGCCGGTACCTCAGCGGCCGGTACCTCAGGGGCTGGTACCTCAGCGGCTGACATTGACCGTCGATGCAGCGTCGACCCAACATTGGCGCAGTATTACCCGGAATCCAACCCCGGACCGGCGACTTGTTTACTGAATACAGGGGTGGAGGTGACAAAAATAACTGCGTCAGGAACATTGGGGTCGGAACAGTTCGTAAAACAACACACATAGGCCCAGTGGAGTTTCGAATAATGTGCCAGAGTTATTTGAGGTTCGTCGAGCTTCCCGGATATCCAAGGCAAGAAAGGCGCTTCATTTATTAAGATAATGGTGGGCAGTGGATAATGTTGGTTCGTTATCAGCTGGTTTCCTAGCTCTGACCCAGCTCGGAACAACGATATTCAACGGAAGATTAAAGAGATGGAGAGATTTAATGAGCGCACCGGAGGGCCTCTCACATAACGCGCACCGGAGGGCCTCTCACATAACGCGCACCGGAGGGGGCAGATTCGCCCCTCAGATATCGGAAACTACGGAAGCCAGAAGCATACAATTTGGCCGGTATATTACAGCTGTAGTGAACTCGCTTCAGTATGACTTCATGAATTTCATGAACCTAGTCAACCTAGTCAATGCCTTCAGGATCAAATTAGGTCGTTATCGGCCACCACACAACGCCGCCACTCCACCGCGAAGCCGAAGCCATTGTGACCTGGAGGCTCGGCTACCGGGCGGCTGGCCGGAGGTCGGTCGCCGCCCGGTCGGTGGACTTTGCACTCCACAGTTCTTATATTTATCAACGGATTTCGATTTTTGCTGCATAGGATGCGCTGATCAATTTTTTACATTCACAAGATGTCCTTGCAACATCTTTGCCCGTTTCTGACATATCGTCGAGAAAAAAACAGGAGGGGTGGACGGAATTCCACCCCCTCCAGTGTGCGTAATAAATTGAGTGGTCATATGAGGCTCTGTCTGTTTGTGGTAACCCAAATTTTCTGTCTGTTGTGTGTGCCCTAAAGTTATGGAACGGGTAACACAAGAGGTGCAGGCGTCCCCCTCCCCAAATCAGTGTGATCGAAGTCGCTGGAGGGCAGAACAGTGGTGGTGGTGGATTTGTGCTTTAGGGCGCGTCGACTGCATTGGTCATTTTGCGCCCATAGGGCAGAACAGTGAGCTAGGAAGATCCGGCACGGGAATCGAATGTTGACGTCACGCCCCTCTGCCGCAGCTCTCCCGGAACATCGAGGTGATAGCTCAAGGTCTGTTGAGACTCACTTCACACCAGAGGAACAGGTTACGTCGGTAGCTTCAGCCTCTCCTCCCGTCGAGAAGGCGGGACCGAACAACGTCGCCGGTCAGACGCACCGCCGCGGCGAGTGGTGTCCGTCGGCGGGGTGTGCACTCCGTGCTCCGGAGTTCTCCCGGATGTTTCGGCAGCCCAATGGCGCTTCGGCACACGCGTCTTGTCGAGTCGTGTCACAACTTGCCGTGTCGTGTCGTGTCATGTCGTGACGCCCCATGTCGGGACGCGTCGTGTCGTGTCGCGACTCGTCATGACGTGCCGTGTCGTGACGCGTCGTGTCGTGTCGTGCCGTGACGCGTCGTGTCGGGACGTGATGTGTTTGCCGCAACACGTCGTGTCGTGGCGTGACGAGTCGTGTCGTGTCTGGCCGTGACGCACCGCGTCGTGCCGTGGCGCAACGTAACGGACAAGCGCGACGGCAGATAAACTCCATGATGATCTCAACTTGGCGTCGTTTCTTGACGGTCCTGGTTAGCAGCCTGTGCCACTGTCCATATCATGCGTGATCCGAGTGTACGTTCGTTTATGCTGGCATCATCGTGTGTTCATCATTTTGCGCGAAGATCATCGAGCTCTGCTGGAGCGACGAGAACCGCGGCTGACTTTTCACCATTGCCCGTGGGCACTGTCCGTCCTCGTGGATATCAAGTTCACCCTTATTTCATAATATTTAAATATTTATATAGCTGTTAGCTAGTCATATATGCGGTTTACCATAGCAACGACCGTGTCCAATGTGAACCGTGTAGTTCACAGTTGTAACAGTTGTAACAACTCGATTGTCGAGTGACTGAGTTCTTGGCGCTGAGTGTAAACAGCGAAATGTAATAAAGCGCTGGCATCATGCGGTAGCAAGTGTTTCGGAGACAAGACTTACTCCGTCAGATCACAACCACATCAGACGACGTCTCCGACAATTTACAGTCGACTCTTTCGACTTTTGACGTTTTCACTCCACTGAACAACTCTGCACTTCGGCACGCACAATGCGGAACCAGATAGGTACCGTAATCGATGAAACCATCCGGAGATCTTGGTAAGATGGAATTAAGATGGAATTTTCGTCATGGAGCAAATCTAGCGAGTGTCTCTGCTACTTTTTTTCTTTTTTTTAAGGTCCGCCACCCAAGATCAGGTGACCAGGAGCGCCCCCTCCTCTTACCCAACGACTGCAAGCACCTTACGTTAACACCATAAAATAAACAGTAAAGTCGCGGCACTCCCAGCTAAGAGATGGAAAACAAATAAATAAGCATACAAAGCACCCGGTATTAGAGCAATCAAACTAATAATAAAGAATGCTGTAAGTAGTCATACCCAAAGGTGGCATATGACTGGCCCTAGATCCATCCCAACAAGAAGTTAAGGTCTAAACTATATTGTTAGTAGCTGGTTAGTGGACAGATGATAGTGAGCACTCCTAATTTCAAATTCATTTTTTTACTTTGGCTCCTCCCACAACTCCATCCAGCTAAGCATAGGCTTGTTGCTGGGTGGAGTGTGGGAGGAACTATGGTTGGGTGTTTTCAACTTTTATATATAGTTAAGCACACACACAACACACAACACACAACGCACAGCGCACGCGCACGCCCACGTCCACACCCACACCCACACACACACACACACACACACACGCGCGCGCGCGCACTCACATGCCAGCACCCCTGCACACACATACACCCAAGGACATGCACACACACAAACACACATACATATGTATGTGTACTCCCTTGGTATCCAACAGGTGTATGCTCAAGTCAGGTAATATCTGCTCAAAAAGTATGCCTTAACGTGATGTTTTAGAACAATCTTAGAATTTGGTATCTCTGTATGCAGAAAATGTTTTGCTATGATAGTATTCCAAAGCTTGGGTCCAAAACATTCAATGGTGAAGAGGGGATAATTTTTGTTTGAATAGCTGTGTTGGAAGTGGTTTCGTAATCTTGTGGAATATGGGGTATTAAGCGATTCTGTGAAAAGGGGTCTAATAGAATGAGGTAGCTGATTATAAATGAATTTTGGCATAATAAGCAACATTTGAAGTTTTGCTATATCTTGGACTTTTAATATTTTGTACTTCTTAAAGATAGGATTTGCACTCTGAGGTGGAAATACACCCTCAATAATACGCATCATTCTTTTCTGAAGTAAGGAGAATTTGTGTGTCTGATTAGCATAGCTTGTACCTCAGAGAAAACAGCAATAGTTGATATATGGGAGAATTAATGCATTATACAATTTTAGGTGATTTTTGCCTAGAAGATATTTTATTTTTTATATCATTCCTATGTTGCGACTTATTATGTTTGAGACACTGCTGATATGGAATGCAAATTTCAAATTTTCATCTATGTATACACCAAGATATTTTACTGGATTTTGATGCAAAATAGGAATTCCATTAAATTCAATATTGATATCAATATCTGCTTTATGATTATTATATAGCTGGTATACAGTTTTTGATTCATTTAAGGACAAAAGATTTGAATGCAGCCATTGTGAAATTTTTGGCAAGGAATTTGTGATCTTGTTATGAAGCTCTGTCAGTCAGTGCTTTTAAAAAAATGGCTGTGTCATCAGCATATAGAAATGTCTCACATTCTACATGCAAATTTACAAAATCATTTACATATATTATAAAGAGTAAGGGGCCTAAAATTGATCCTTGTGGGACACCCATTTCAATTTTTCTGAAAGCATAGGTGCTGTTATTTATTGTGGAGCTTGTGTTCTTCGTGATAAATATGACTATCATTTTGATTGCATTTCCCTTCACAAAATATTTTTCCATTTTTGCACATAATATTTATTTGTCAACAGTATCAAACGACTTTCTCAAATCAAGGTAAATTCCAACAACATATTCATTGTTTTCAAATCCTTTAGTGATCAGGCTCTGTTTTAAGAGAAGAGGCATATATGTGGACCTTTCTTTTCTGAAACCAAATTGCTTATCAGAAAGTAGGTTGTGTGGGGTGAAATGTTCCAAAAGTTAGTTGTAGATTATCTTTTCTAATATTTTTGACATATATGGAAGAATACTAATTGGTCTGTAGTTACTAAATGTTGCTGGGTCACCTTTTTTGTAGATGGGCTTTACAACCGCAATTTTGAATGGCTTGGGGAAGATCCCACTACTCAGGCATAAGTTGATGACATGGGTTAGGTGTGGTAATATGGACCTATATGATTGTTTAAATATCCTAGAATTTATTCCATCAATTCCTGACCCAACATTTCTTAAAGAAGCAATCACTGCATCTAAATTGTTTTCTGTTACTGCTAATAACACCATTGATATATCTGGGTAGGTATGCATATATTCTAAAGCATTGGTGTTGCTTTGAGGAATTTGTTCTCCCAATTTTGGTGCAATTTCTGTGAAATACTTGGCCTCAGTAGCTAGCTACAAGGGTGGAGCTCTCGTTAAGGCAACTTAAACGTTCCTAATATGCACTTACAGCGCTTACGTTTTGTTTTACAACCCGTATTTGCTATCATCGGAATGAGACACGGCTTAATGTTCAACTGATCTAGTGTATATCCTGATAACAGGGATAACCCCCTTTTTCCCAGCGATCAATTCTCAAGTATGAAACCAGTTCGATCAGCAGCATATGGCAGTTGCAGTAGTAGGCATCCTGTACCGAACAAGGTGGCGGAGTTATACTGGATTAAGTGACTGGACTTGAACAAGTCGTATGCTACTTCACCTGATTTATGCGCTGCTACTTTCTATGTTTATGGCCACGAAGTGTGCTTGATGGTATCTAGAATCCAAGTAATGAAAAAAGAGCAAATACTTTTAGCAAAGTAAAACATTCAGTATTGTTGTGGACATTGGATGCAATGGTGGCACTCCGGCGACCCACAGGTTGGTACTTCGCAATCGGCGGACTCACCTTCATGACATGACAGGCCCCAGGGATCAAATGCAACAATAACGGGACTTTTGAGGGTATGTTGCCGTCTTCCTGGCCCAACACTGATGATCTGACGCCCGACATAGCGTAAAGCAGCCAGAGCGAATCGAGGTATGAGGGTACCTATTAGCTATGCTTGGCTTCTGATCATCAATGAAGGACTACTTACGGCATATTGCTCGAGAAAGTCACATTAATTGACGTGAATTTCTTTACATAACAATATATATTACTATTATCATCAGTTCACATATCCATCCATAGTCCTTGCCCCAGCATAACTACTTCCGTCGTCGTTCCAAATGTGAATTCGTGGTACCGGCGTAACTGAATGTATGCAGCCACATGACAGTTTTAGGTTTTCGGCAGCATCGATTCGTGGTAACTGCGTATCAAGCGGTAATATAGTCTTGTTGCCATGAAAACATTTTGTTGTAGAATGTCGGCAGATGATAGTCGGATAGTCGGAATAGTCGGAACTGAATATTCAGCACGTCAATGCAAGGCCATATATCATGATCAAGGACTGTGTCATATAAGTCGTAGAAAGAGAAGAGCCAAGAGACCACCGAAGAACAAGAGCAACTAGAGCGAAGTTCAAAAACTGATTATGCTATTAAAGCCACCAATTATGAGGTCAGGAAGTTTGTAGATGGGATCGAAGAGAGAAAGAGGGTGTTTGATTTTGCGATGATAGAACCAACCGACCTCATCCAACTTTTGTCTTCAAAGTTCCGGGGTTCAAGGCCCAGTAACTAGATAGGAAACGATGCCCCTATTACAAGACCCAAAGAGAATACTGTATAACAGCGAAAGCTTTCGATCTCGCCATTTATTTGATCACCAGTTATTCCAAGTGGTTATGGACCAGGCAATCTGGAGAATGCGCTGGTATCTCTACTGAAAACCATGCCAGTGAAGGCTGGGATACCACGAAAGCTGATAAAGCATGGTCCTCACAAGTGCACTGTGCAAACGCTGATAGACGGCGATATTTGTGTTAGAAACTATGCCGGTAGCAGGTCAAAAGACCCCGAAGAACATCACCAGCTATTGCATTCCTGGTGAAAAGCGTCTAGACATGACCAGTGACAAGCTCACTGGGATTATAGATCCTCGGACAATCTGAGCGAAGCGGTGACAGAATCAGAACAGACGCTATCGTAATACAATCTCATGATATAATTTAGCCAGCTGACAGTTTTGACAAACCTTCATTTGCTGCGGTGGACACGTACACAGCCGAGAAGCTGGGCATAGAGGCTGGGCATAGATATTGGCTGGGCATAGAGTTCACCAGAGCTTACGGAGTTTTGCCCCAACCTCTGAGGATTCAGAATCTCGCCTGACTAGCTACCCGTGAATGATGTTCCTTGCTCCGTTTTCCGTGACTAATTTTCTGGTGGTCGCTAGCAATGTGGTCAGTGGTCACTACTACCACTAATGTCGCCAGTGTGGTCACACCTACCACAAATGTGGTCAATGTGGTGCGGAACTATTAATCTGGTGCTATTCAGAAGTGGTGAATATAATTTTACAAGTGTAGCGTAGCATATTCTTCTTCACCCTCATAGCCCAGTGGGTTATGGCGCCGGCCCGCATTGATCTATTGCATTGCGTCATTCATCATTCACTGCGCACACTACATTTCCAGCGGCATCCGTATCATTTATCATGAAAAGCAGACATCTCACCAGCCTACCAAGTGCGAAGTAACGGAGTTGCGTTCAGGTCACCCGTAAAACACCCGGAAGTACTTGGAACAACGCAACGGAACCGCATATATATATATATATATATATATATATATATATATATATATATATATATATATATATATATATATATATATATATATATATATATATATATATATCGTGTTTATAAATACATAGGTAAATATGGTTAAATGCGTGGGAAAATAGGGCACACCGCGATGGAGTGGCTAATGTGAGACCTGCAATGAAGGTCCAACAGTCCGGTAATGACCAGATAAATAAACCATTCAGACCCTGAACTGAACCCACCCAAACCGAACCTCCCACCACCTCCTGCACACCCACCCAAACCCACTCCAAAACCTCGTCTGAGGCCAGTACTCAGACTGAACCTACCGCTCCTTCAAAGCCCGTCGAACCCACAACTCCAGACGAACGAATCCCACCCGAACCCACTGTGCCTCCCAAGCGCAAATCACGCCGCCACTCTACCCAATCACCTCCCAGAACCCGTGCGACCAGGTCCAGGCTACCACCCCTGCCTGGGTCACCTCCCAATCCTCTCTCCGTTCACCGGTTCAACCTTTCTCCCAAACTCGACACCGACACGACCCCAGTATAGGAACACCAACAGTCACTAAGCGCGTTCGGCAATGGTACCTTTTCTGCAGTGGAACACCGGAGGCCTTCCAGGCAAGTTCATAGAATTCACATCTGAATTATTGCAACAAAAAACATTACTAGCTGCGCTCCAAGAAACTCACTTTCGAGATTCTGACTCCACTTGGAACAAAATCCCAGATTACACTTGGCATGTCGACAACGTAAACGGCCCAAATAGGAAATGGGGCGCAGCCATACTCATTTCAAACAGCATACCTCACCGTCGAGTAACGTTAATACTCCCCTGAATTGCGTAGCAGTCGGCCTCAAAATTTCCCATTGCCAAACCACAGTAATTTCACTATACATCTCGCCGTCAGCTGCAACCCCCACACCACAGGAGCTGAGCGACTTGCTGCTTCAGGCCCCTCCACCAGTTCTCATCATGGGAAACTTTAATGCTAAACACCCCTCCTGGGGAAGCGACCAGACTGACGCTAGAGGGCGCGAAATTCACCAGTTTCTTTCGGACCACAACCTAGTACTTCTTAACACCGGGGCCGCCACCCGCTACAACCCGACATTAGGAGGATCGGACAGTTGCATTGACTTAACGTGCTGCTCCCAACGACTTAGCTCACTATTTGACTGGTCAGTTTCAGACGTTCCCGGGCTGAGCGACCACTACCCAATCACAATTAGGCCCAGCACGGACGCTATCCACCACACCAAGCTATTTAGACAATCTTGGAACTTGAAAAGAGCGGACTGGGCTAAATTCGAGGAACAGGTGGACCTCAGCCTAACAACTTCAGAGACCAGTAAGATCGAGGCAATCCTAAGGGCCATCAGCTCAGCAGCACGAGACTCAGTCCCAAAAAGTAACAAACCTAGGAAAAAGGCATCTACGCCATGGTGGACTCCGGACTGTCAAAGGGCAATCGCCGCACGGCGCCGTGCCCACAAACAATTCAAAAGATGCGTGTGCGAAGCACACCTATCAGCATACAGACAATCTAAAAAACACTGCCGGTACACTATTCGAACAGCACGACAAAACTGTTGGCAGTCTTTTGCCTCTCAATTCAATAGGTTCACCCCTACCGGCAGAATCTGGGACCTGATGAAGCGTTTCAACCTGAAACGCCCACCACCAGGCCCCTTCCCCCAGCTGACGGTGAAAGGACAGCACATAACTGACCCACAACAAGTCGTAGACCACTTTAAACTACACTACGTCAGCGTATCTGGCAACAGCAACTACGACACCACTATAGTAAGCGCTCTAGACGCCCTTGCCAAATCTACAATCAGTCGTTTACTATGCACGAATTACACCTTGCCCTCAGCAAGTGTGGGCAAACACGTCGGTTGGGCCGGACGACATCCATTACCAGCTTCTTAACCGACTTAGCAAAAACTCTCTAACGTACCTACTACCGGCCATAAATGAACTGTTCGAAAGCGACACGTTTCCCGCATCCTGGCGAGAGAGAGCGTAGTCATTCCATTGCCAAAGTCGCACAAAGATCGCTCCACCCCAAACGGCTATAGACCCATCTGACTTACTAGCTGTGCTAGCAAGTTAGTCGAACGCATGGTCAACACACGATTGAGACAATTTCTGGAACACAACGACCTGCTCGACGAATTTCAGTGCGGCTTCCAGCGTCAAAAATCAACTACAGACAATCTCATTAGATTAGTGCATGACATAAAAAGTGGTCTACGCATCAAACGCACAACAGTAGCTGCCTACTTGGACATCACTGCCACATTCGACCGAGTACACAAATCCGCACTGACACACAAACTCCACAAGATAGGCCTACGCGGACACATGGCACACTTCATTCTCAACTTCCTTAGAGACAGGACCCTTAAGGTCCGATGCGGCAATGTCACATCAAACACCACAACACAGGAGCAGGGCCTGGCTCAGGGGAGCGTGCTCTCACCGAGCCTCTTCATCATCATGATCAACGACATACTTGCTGACCACACTGACATTTCACTTCAATACTCACTTTTCGCGGACGACATAGCCATTTGGACAACATCACAATGCTTCTTTGAAGCTGAAAAAAAAACATTCAAGCAGGACTAGACCACATTGCAAAGTGGTGCAAAACTTGGGGCTTCACCCTGTCCGCAGAAAAATCGGCCACCGTCACATATAGTCGTCTCCGCCCAACACCCACAACTCTACTTAAAATCGATGGCAAAGCCATCGAACAGGTGAAATGCTTCAAGTTCTTAGGAGTACATTTAGACGAAAAACTCAGTTTCAACACCCACATCACCTCCATCTCGAAGCGATGCGCGAAGCGCGTCAACATACTACGTGCACTTGCAGGCACAGACTGGGGCGGAGACAGGAAAACACTACTGCGACTGTACACATCAATCATACGATCCATCCTAGAATACAACAGCATCATTTTTGCCATAATTTCCGAAAGCCAGAGCCGAAATTTAGAAATCGTCAAAAACAGCTGCATCAGAGCAGCCAAAGGTGCCCTCAGTACCACACCGATAGCCAGTCTTCTAGTGGACTCAAACACGCCCCCATTCCACGTCCGGAGGACACAACAGCTGTGCCGCTACCACATCAAAATCAAATCCATTAAAAATCATCCAGCACAGCGCTGTTTTACGCCTGACAGATACGACAAGAGCCGATTTGCGCGCAAACTTCCACAATATAGCATTCAAATTTCCACGGCCCTCTCAGATCTAAACTTCGCAATGCCATCCACTGCAACTCGACCACCCACCAGGCCATTCTGGACTTTCAGTCAACCAAAGATCGAGTACATGCTCTCGGAGAAGAAATCCACTATCACATCGGCGGAAATTCATGGCCTCTTCCACAAGTTCGCCGATGACAACAAACACAAATCACTCGTATTCACGGATGGGTCGAAACACGAGGCAAAGGTAGGCATCGGCATCACTGGACCAGGTCTCAGACTTTCCAAGCGTCTACCGGATAACTTCTCCATCTACCCTGCTGAAGCAATGGCCATTCTGGCCGCTATCACCATTCTCATGAGACGTAAAGCTAGAAACGTAGTAATTTGCTCAGACTCCAAATCTGTCCTCCAGTCAATTAGCAGGACTGTCCACATCACTTCATTGATAGAATCCAACAACTCGTGGCCCATAACGTAAACATGAACTTTTCCTTCCTCTGGATTCCGGGCCACGCCAACATCCCAGGTAACGAAGAAGCAGACCGGCTCGCAAAGCAAGCCTTAGCATTGAACACTTACCCTAGCGTGGAATATTCGGTAGACGATTGCAAAGCACTCCTACAACGCCACATTCGCCAACATCAACAGAACACATGGACACAACACAACTCAACACAACACAAATCCAACCACACCCACGCAATCAAACCAACAATAGGTACATGGAACACATCAAATCAATCTCACCGACAAAAAGAGGTCATCCTCACTAGACTTAGAACTGGTTGCACAAAACTAACACAGCCTCAATTAGAGGGTGACCAATATACAACACCGCACTGCGGCACCTACAACACCACGTTAAGCATAGGCCACATCCTGCTAGACTGTAGTAGCTTTAGCTCTTAAAGACAACCACTTCTGCATTCTGCCAAAAAGAGGGCATCACCCTATCGCTTCCATCGTTTCTCGGTGACAAGCACCCATAACTCCTTCAACTGCTATTTGAATATCTGTATGCCACAAAACTAGCAGGGGCATTGTAGGCACCACACCACCAACACTCACATCAACTCGTAATGCATGACCGCGAAACACTCGTAGGAAACACGTAAATAGCCATCCCCGCATGGCATCGGACGTACATGAGCCGATTTGCTTCTCAATTAGAAATAAATGGCTACCTAGCGGTGCCGTCGGAAGTAGATGAGCCGACTTGCTTTAGGAAAACATAAACAAAAATAAAAATATAAATTAGCATAACGTAAAACGACTACCCAGAGGAGCCATCGGACGTAGATGAGCCGATTTACCCAGCAACTCATTACGTAAACGGCTACCCAAAGGTACAGCGGACGTAGAAGAGCCGAATTGCAAAACACCGTACTAACCCAACTGACAACCCTGCATGGCATGCTTAGACTAACCCGCTACTAACAACTAACACGCGGCGGCCGGCGTGATAGGCGGTGTGAACAATTACCTCCCTGCTCGCACGGGTAAAGATCCCTCGGTGCTCTTCGATAAGAGTAGGCTAAAGCCGGCACCCTGGCAAAATCAACTTCTCGCCACTCTCAAAACACCCACACCCCACCCAAACTACGAATTATTTTGTGGAGGAGTAAAGTAAAACTAAACCATTTAGACATCAGGGAGCTGTCCCCAACCCAGACCCTCGCCTTCAGCACCTAAAATATCACGAAAACTAACGTAAAAATCCTTAACGTAAATGTCCACTTGCCTGCACCTTGATCACAAACGCTCGCTTTATAGACAAGACATGTAACGTACTCGCTTTAAAGGCGGCGCAAATGACCTTCATGGTCCGGCACGCCTAAAACAAATCACTCTCCCCCATGTCTTTTTGACATCCACAGTGACAAATAGGTTCAGTTGTATTGCTTTTCATCGTTGCTGTGTATATTATTTGACCTCTTAAAGTAAAATTCACCCACCACAAATACCTAACACAAGCAATAAACGCAATGCTCACCAAAATGTTCTATTTGGCTCGGAGTTCAGTTGTCTTCGCACACGATGCATGCACAGCAGTGAATCACGGGGTTTTCTAAACATGGCTTTACAAAACGGCGCTATATCTCAGGACACTGAGGACATCTGATAAGGAAGTTCACTCGAAAACGTGCTCAACTAAGCAATACTCAACTGCTGAAAATGTCAAGCTTCCAACCGAAATTGACTTAGTTTCCGCGGAAAACGTCGAGGCGGTGCCGAGTTGGTCGCTTTGTACGTCGACGGCTCAGGTTGCTGGGTGTTGCGAATGCCAGTCACCAGTTGGTCACGAGCCCAGCAGTCCGTGCAGCTTCAAACTCGGAACCGTTCCTTTGCTCGTCCTCCGCTCAGATAGCCGCAGTCATCGAATATCGTCATGGCCCGTGGCGCACGTGCTGGGGCTCTCCGCCAGAGGTGCCCCGGACCAAGATGGCGTGAATAGGGGCAGGTGAGGCCAGTGTACAGGGAGAGATCCGGTGTCGCGCATGGGGAGCGGTGTGGTGTCGCGTACAGGGAGAGGTGTGGTATGGTGTATAGGTAAGGGTAGTGGTGTGGTGTCTTGCACAGGGTGAGGTGTGGTATCATGTACAGGAAGGGTATGGTGTTGTGCATAAGGAGTGATATGGTATCATGCACAGGGAGAGGAATGGGTCGTGTGCAGGGAGAGATATGGTGTTGGGTGCAGGAAGAGTTTGGTGTCGTGTTCAGGGCGTGGTATGGTGTCATGCATAGGGAGAGATGTGGTGGCATGTACAGGAAGGGTATGGTGTTGTGCATTGGGAGTGATATGGTATAATGCACAGGGAGAGGTATGGGTCGTGTGCAAGGAGAGATATGGTGTTGGGTGCAGGAAGAGTTTGGTGTCGTGTTCAGGGCGTGGTATGGTGTCGTGCATAGGGAGAGATGTGGTGTCATGTACAGGGAGTGTAGTGTGGTGTCGGATACAGAGAGAGGTGTGGTGTCACATACAGGGAGAGGTGTGGTGTCGTATACCGGGAAAGATGTGATGTAGTAATTCATGATTTCGTGTCGGCTGTTACACAAACTAAAACACAACGCCTTGCATATTTATTTTCGGAAGGATTCACATCGGCCACCTCATCATTTCTGCAGCTCCACGCGTATCAGCTGATATTCACACGCACAACGGACACAACGGAACGCGAGACGACGTGCAATACCAAAGCTGATTAGAGCCATACCATGATTATCTAGCGAGCACACGCGCTCATGGACGACGTGTGCATAAATATACAGAAAACAAGCCGGCTAAATCACAGCTGAAAGAGAATCAACAGTCACAAAGTCCTCTCGCAAAAGCCTTTAAATAAAGTAAATTAAATTACTTCAAACATCCTCGTCCATATAAGCATCGGAACGTAGCAACCTAAGTAAGGACATGGCGAGTGTGACCACACGGACAAACACATGGGACTGGAACGACTGCTTGGTCACATACTTGTATGTAAAGCAAATTAAACTGATCCAAAACATTCATATGCCATGCAAACGATGGAATGCTGCCACTTAAGCACCCGAAGTACCAGATAAGGCAAGTGCTGGCCACACTGCCAGGCCTGCATCCCTGGGACGGTTACTTTGGTCGAAGGCCACATACAGGCGAGATGCCAGCCGCGGTGAAAAATAGCATGCGGCGAAGCAGGAAGCTATGCAGACGGCAGTTTCACATCCAGCACGGTAGACGTTGCCGGTGCGCCGCTTCGCCACACCGCACCCTTCTTCATCGGTCCGATGGCGGGCTAGTGGGACGACCACAGCCCCCTTCCAGGATTCGAAGGCTCCTCAGTGCATACGCATGTGTGGCGGCGGTGGAGGCGGCCTGACTTGGGCCGCCTCCCGGCTGCTCCGTGGGCGGTGGGGCAGCCCAGCCTGGCCCGATTACTGTCGCGGAGCAAACACGGACCATTGATCGACAAAACGTCGGTCAACACGGCGCCAGCCGAGCCTAATTACGGCCGCACTCGGTCGCGGCCTTTCCCGGCCGGCCGATAACGGCGGCCCGCTCCACGCGGTCATCGTGGCAACGGTGTCGCACCTCGCAGCAGCACCGCACAGCGTCGGCGTCAGTGCGGCGGCGGCGGCGGCGGCGGCGGCGGCGGCGGCGGCGGCGGCGGCGGCGGCGGCGGCGGCGGCGGCGGCGGCGGCGGCGGCGGCGGCGGCGGCGGCGGCGGCGGCGGACGGCGCCGCCGCCGGCGGCGGCCGCGGCGGCCGCGGCGGCGGCGGGGGGGGGGGGGGGGGGGGGGGGGGGGGGGGGGGCTCGGACCGCTCCGGCGGCGACCGCAGTCGCAGCTGCCCAAACTTCAGCTGTCAGCAGGCGGCGCAGCACACACTCGCGGGGCCCACAGTGCTTCTCGACTGGCGCTCACGTGTTTCGTGTTTTCATCTTGCGCCGTTCATATGATCTGGTGTCCGCGTTTCACGCCACTCACCTGGCCGGGCCCCTGCCTTCCGCTACTGCCGTAGTCCAGTCTTTTTGTCGGGTCGCTCGCTTGGTTCGGCGTTTGTCTCCGCCGCTCGACTGGCGTGGCCTCCATCCCCAGCCAAGGTCCATCGGCTAGCCGTTGAACCAAGCTGCTCACATAGATTGACGCTTGTCCCACTCCTTTTCAAACTCAGCTTGCAGAATTTCGGCCCCACGCTTCCGAGTGAGGCCCGTCTCGTTGAGGCTTAGCTCACACATCTGCATGCTGTCCTTGCCTGCAGCAAAAAAAAACAAACATTGGTGACGGGCTGTCCTTTCCACAAATAGAACATCGGTGACAAGGTCTGCCCTTCCAACAAACATGATATCAATGACAGGGTCTGCCCTACCAACATGACATCAGTGACAGGGTCTGCCCTACCAACAAACATGACAACAGTGACAGGGTCTGCCCTTACAACAAGCATGACATCAGTGACAGGATCTTCCCTTCCAAGAAATAGCATATTGGGGACAAGGTCTGCCCTTCCAACAAACATGACAACAGTGACAGGGTCTGCCCTTCCAACAAGCATGACAACAGTGACAGGGTCTGCCCTTCCAACAAACATGACATCAGTGACGGGGTCTGCCCTTCCAACAAGCATGACATCAGTGACAGGGTCTGCCCTTCAAACAAACATGACTTCGGTGACAGGATCTGTCCTTTCAACAAACAGGACATCGGTGACAAGGTCTGTCCTTCCAACAAAAAGGGTCTGTCCTTCGAGCAAACCGAACACGAACTGCATGGACAGACCCGGTACCTGCATTTACCTGCAAACAAATGAGATGGAAAAGTTAGTTTGTTACTTGGAATGCTGAGCGAATCGGCTGCCATGGGTAATGTTGGGAGGGTAATGCTACAAAGTCTACTACCGCCATTCGGAATAATTGCAACATGTCAACACCAAACTCAGAGCATGACGTCCTGTCATCAAGACGATGAACTCTGCTATCTCGGACTTTTCATCAAAGTCAAGGCTACTGACCTGAGTGTAGGTTAAGATCCATGTTTTTTCGTTTTGAGTGAGGAATATAAAATTTTGGGGTAGTGTTTCATGCAGACAATGATAAATAACATGCTACAAACATGCTCCGGTTCCGGTTTAAATATGTCAAACGTCAATGACATGTCCGGTCAATTATCGTGCATATTCTACGTAATGTTACCTTCCAATGTTCCAATGCTACACAATGTCCACCTACATAATGTTGTTGTTCCTCGTGAAGTCATGTCTGAATTCGGTTTCAGCCCCACCTAGGTCCTGCAAACTGGCATTGGGTGACTTCACTAACAATGACTTGAGATGACCCGATTTCGGAAACCGACAAACGTTTGGTTTATTCACTAAGGAAACTCGCTGCGGTAGCACTCCGAGGGGTGCTGGCGAAATACACAAGATCTCCTGGCGAAAAACTGGTTAAGTGGTTAAGCTGCTCACACGGACCAACCACAGCGGCCACCAGTCTCGAGAGAAAGCGCATGCAGATAATAGAGGGCGATGCAAATGCTATGCAAATGAAGACTGAGAGTTTTGTTAACCCTGTACTTCGGGTAGAAGGCTCACTCGCATCTACTGATGCCAATCGCGCAAACGCACCGTATCTCGCTTTTACTGCCACCTTCTCGGATCCCACCGTCACAGTCGACCCATCCCCGCCTGATTACAGTGTACCTGTGCTAAAAAATGTAGCTGTAGCTTGATAAGGCCCGTGCCGTCCTCCGGATCATGCCACCCGCAAAGGCGTGTGGGCCGGGCGTACGACGATCGGTATAAGTGCGAGTATATTCAGAGAATGCTATGCCGATGTCGCTGTGTTGCTGACGAAACTCATCCAACTATGACTCAGCCAGGAAACTTTCCGGCCCGCTGGAAAAGGCTAGCATTGTTCCCATCTACAACAAGAGCGACAAGTTGGACTCTAACAGCTATCGTTTCGTCTGTCTTCTTTTATTCTTAAGCAAGACACTCGAAAAATAGTCTTCGACAGGTTTCTGAGGCATACCCTGTCCTATCCCAACTTCAACATGGCTTCTCACACAGCCACTCTTGCATACCCAATCTGTCTTCCTACCGGCGCACTGCCATCGGCTCGATACCTAACGGACCTCGAACACACTATGCAGACTTCTCCGCCGCCTTCCAGAGCGTAAATCACGGCCTTCTCCTGCGTAAGCTTTCAAAATGATATCATGTCTGTGGCAAACTTCACCAGTGGATCACTTAATACTTGTCAGGTCGCGAACGGAGGGTCAATGTAAACGGCAAAACTTCCAACTGGATCAATGTCACTTCCGGTGTACCTGAAGGGGCCTTACTGGCCGGCTGGGACGCCAGGTCCAGTTGTACATGAAGGGGCCTTACTGGCTGGCTGGGACGCCAGGTCCAGTTGTACCTGAAGGGGCCTTACTGGCTGGCTGGGACGCCAGGTCCAGTTGTACATGAAGGGGCCTTACTGGCTGCCTGGGACGCCAGGTCCAGTTGTACATGAAGGGGCCTTACTGGCCGGCTGGGACGCCAGGTCCAGTTGTACCTGAAGGGGCCTTACTGGCTGGCTGGGACGCCAGGTCCAGTTGTACCTGAAGGGGCCTTACTGGCTGGCTGGGACGCCAGGTCCAGTTGTACCTGAAGGGGCCTTACTGGCTGGCTGGGACGCCAGTTCCAGTTGTACCTGAAGGGGCCTTACTGGCTGGCTGGGACGCCAGGTCCAGTTGTACCTGAAGGGGCCTTACTGGCTGGCTGGGACGCCAGGTCCAGTTGTACGCGTGCCGATCCAAACCATGTCTGCGCCTGGCCAATTGACCGACGCTTAACATTGAATGTTCAGAAGTGCCTGGTCTTCAATCTCACACTGATGGGCGCTGCATGACCATTGCAGTCGATACGCCCCTAAAGCCCAATAACCAACCACCAACCACCATCACACTGAATTCACGCCCAACTGTCCACCGGAACAAAATCAAGAGTTGCGAACTGGAGCATGCCTCAGAAGTTCGTGATCTGGAAGTAACCTTAGACACAAAATTGGCCTCTAGTCGCATAAACCAAATTATCCCAAAGGCAACAGGTCCCTGGGACTTCTGCAGCGATCATTTCAAACAGGACTTCCTGAACAAACACTTAATAGCAGAACCACTCTGGCCGCGTACTGTGCAAATATACGATTGATTCATGAAGATGGTTCTGTATTGTGGGTTGGAGCTGTCTAGACCCACACAAGTCGTAACAGTGTATCTATCAGATTTTGCATGGCTGACAGCTAGGTCCAGAGGTACCGCGAGGCCGACATCGCCCGAATACAAGGTGCTGTTGAAATTCTACAAGGTGTCTCCACTAGACCAAGCGCAAGCAGCATGGCGTGATATTCATGAAGAACCTATTCACTAACAAAACAGCAGTCTGCTGCTGCAATCATGTAAAGTTTTTATCTGTAGGTGTAGGTAGGTTCCTCGCGACAAGCTCGAAATCATCCTGCGCTTGTGATGCTCATCGGGCGAGTGGAAGTGGTAAAACAGTTATTTCAGACTGCCACAAGCATTCATTCAGGCTAGAAGTGTGACTTCTTTGAGTTCATCTTCCATCCATTTAAGAAAGATGAGAGCTTTACATCCTTTGACTAAACTCGCGAGGCACAACTCAGTAATATGTCATGCTGAACGCGTTTGCTTCAGGAGCTTGCATTTATGTTGCCGCGTAATGTGTGTTTCATGTCGGTTTCTACATTTCTCCGTTTTACTGTTCTTCTTCGTGTATATTCTTATAACATACAGTTTCACCAATTAGTGGGACCTCCGGTTCATGAGTTCGGAAATAAATAGACGAAAGATAAAGGTAAAGAAAAAAAGAGAAAACACGATACAAATGTTAATAGAATCATGGATAATGCACGAACCGGTGGAAATACGACTTATGTTATGCTAACTCAGCTAAAACACTATTGGCCAAATATTTCATATTTCATTACATTTTCCTGCCTCTTAGGGCACAACACTGCCCAACGCCATCTACTGCTACCGACTGCCCTATCTGTTCCGCCCGCTCCCAATCCCACACCTAATGCCCCGCGTGCCACAACGCCATCTACTGCTACCGACTGCCCTATCTGTTCCGCCCGCTCCCAATCCCACACCTAATGCCCCGCGTGCCACAACGCCATCTACTGCTACCGACTGCCCTATCTGTTCCGCCCGCTCCCAATCCCACACCTAATGCCCCGCGTGCCACAACGCCATCTACTGCTACCGACTGCCCTATCTGTTCCGCCCGCTCCCAATCCCACACCTAATGCCCCGCGTGCCACAACGCATCGATTTGCTCGTCCGAAGCGGACCTGGCAACCCGAAAAGAAACATCACATCGAACGACATCCCGCAACAAGTACAATCGGCCACAGGAAGCATGGAAAGGCATCAGGCCTAACACAACCACAGTGAGCGCCGGCGAGGTCATCCTACTGGGCAGAGACTGGCGCCGCCGGCCACCCGATGTATCATCACCAAATTGGTAATGCAGTAAGCTACGTGGCTATACTGGCAACGCAGAGACGGTCAGCACTATGCTGGGTTGAGTTAGCTGAGGCGACCACTGTTAAGCCACTGATGAGCTCCTGAGTTTGGCCACCCGAGGCGACCAACATATCTTACTGTGCCAGGCCACCTGAGGCGGTCAGTGATGAGTTACTAACCCGGGCCACCTAGGCGGCCAGTGATGTCTTAATGTGCCAGGCCACCTGACACAGCCAGTGATGAGCTCCTGAGTTTGGCCACCCGAGGCGACCAACATATCTTACTGTGCCAGGCCACCTGAGGCGGTCAGTGATGAGTTACTGACCCGGGCCACCTAGGCGGCCAGTGATGTCTTAATGTGCCAGGCCACCTGACACAGCCAGTGATGAGCTCCTGAGTTTGGCCACCAGGCGACCAACATATCTTACTGTGCCAGGCCACCTGAGGCGGTCAGTGATGAGTTACTGACCCGGGCCACCTAGGCGGCCAGTGATGTCTTAATGTGCCAGGCCACCTGACACAGCCAGTGATGAGCTCCTGAGTTTGGCCACCCGAGGCGACCAACATATCTTACTGTGCCAGGCCACCTGAGGCGGTCAGTGATGAGTTACTGACCCGGGCCACCTAGCGGCCAGTGATGTCTTAATGTGCCAGGCCACCTGACACAGCCAGTGATGAGCTAATGAGTTTGGCCACCCGAGGCGACCAACATATCTTACTGTGCCAGGCCACCTGAGGCGGTCAGTGATGAGTTACTAGCCCGGGCCACCTAGGCGGCCAGTGATGTCTTAATGTGCCAGGCCACCTGACACAGCCAGTGATGAGCTCCTGAGTTTGGCCACCCGAGGCGACCAACATATCTTACTGTGCCAGGCCACCTGAGGCGGTCAGTGATGAGTTACTAACCCGGGCCACCTAGGCGGCCAGTGATGTCTTAATGTGCCAGGCCACCTGACACAGCCACTGATGAGCTAATGAGCCGGGCCACCTGAGATAACCAATATGTCTTACTGCCACCGGCCACCTGAGGTGGCTAGTGATGAATTTCTAAGCCTGGCCACTTTAGGCGGCTAATGATGTCTTACTGTGCCAGGCCACCTGAGACAGCCAGTGATGAGCTACTGACCCGGGCCACCTTAGGCGGTCAGTGATGAGTTACTAAGCCGGGCCACCTGAGGTGGCCAGTTATGAGGTATTGAGCCGGGCCACCTGAGACGGCTAGTGATAGTGAAACAGGTTACCGTCCAGTGACTGTTATTGAGCCGGCCATCTGACACGGCCTGAGGTGGTATGGTGTTGAGGAATTCAAACTTCGTGTTTTTTAAAGCATGCAATGCCTGAAAATGATCATGCCTATATACGTACATCTTAGAGGCAAGACGATTTAGCAGAAATAATACATGATTACGAAAGGTCGGCGTGAGGTATTCAAACACGAGGATACAGCTGTTCAGATGTTATTGATTTATCGAGATAAAAAAATACAGGCTAGGTAAAACGGAAATACCATTACATCATTCAGTAGCCATAACGGTATTACAACTTACCACGCTGTGGAGAAAGCCTTCAGAAAATACGCTACCGCTCAGTGGTATGACATCGATGGACTTCTTGGGGAACGAAAATATTCAAAAAGAAGGTATGGTTGCTAAATCCGAAGTCTCCTTGTACTGATGTGCATTGTGACATAACGTAAAACCAGACATATTCTCATCCTACACGTTAGTGATACGTGAAGCTCTGGATCGCAACAATGACGTTAAACATCTTGGAAAGAAAAACGAATCATGGGAAACCTTCAGTACAATTTCCAGTCATGGGTAGTAATTCTTTACTTATGGGTACCCATTCTCCATTGCAACATTACTCTTTGTTGGGAGCTATTGCTACCCATTCTCTAACGAAACACTGACGCTATATTACTAGATTTTCAGTGGCCAGTAACGACGGAATGACTACATATACTGCCCTGATCCAGACGGACATTGACTGCCTCTCATGAGTAGTCACTTGTCACGCTGTGCAGCCATTCCATATCGTTTGCAGCCATTTCACATTGTCGATATTATATTCATTGATGGATGGTGAAACCTAATTAATCGGGTGCACTCCCGGAAAAGCAAAAATAACAATATTTAAGCCCAGTACTTTATAGTGCAATACAGTTGTAAATGGTTTGGCAAAGGAAGCAAACTAATGTGTCGAAAATGATTTCATTTAGGGATCAGATGTAGCCAAAAGCTTCATGTCTACTCAGAAAATGCAACGAAAAAGTAAGCTTGTACGAAATCGTACATAGGTGCGCAAAATATTATAGCTCTGTGTAGTGCCCAGCATCACTACTTACAACCGAAACAGAACGCAATGAGCATTGACTGCATTTTGTCCCATATATGTAGTGCAGACATAGGTGGACAGTGATAAATTATTCGTGAAATAGGGTGGAATATACCACTTTCTGAGCACTGAAGACATCCTTTCCTAGGACGTATCGACATCGTGCTTGCTGATGTGTGCTTATGATGTCTCCATGACTTGTTCTTAAGAGTATTTAGCGTATAAGTAGCATGCTTATGCGCTGGGCGCTGGACAACCTATGCAGTTGATGCGCCCCTAAACCCCAATAACAACAGCATGCTTATGATCATCATTACAGACTGATTATACAAGCATCTTATGGCATAATTCCAGACACAGAGATCTGCTGATAACATGGCATTGCAATCGATGTCGTTAACATATGTATCCGTATACTAGGTGTCTCCAAAATTAAACCAAAAACATGCACTGATGAGTACACTATTGGCTCAAATGGAGCTTGTCTAACTGAAATTATATTTTAATTGGCATGTTTCCACGGCAAATTTATACATCCTACTGCACCCATTTCGACATCTCACACCTAACGAAAAACCATTATTTTAACACTGTAGGTGGATACACTGCGGATACACTGCACACCGCAGAGAACATCCCCAACACTTCACAGGACTGCAACGCACCCCAGCTTGCAAGTCAGCTTCAATACCCAGCCGCACCTAGACGTGATTCGGCGCGTGTGAGAGACGAGAGATGAGGGCGAGGGGCAGAGGCGGTACTGACCGGCGCGTAGGACGGCAGGCTTGTCCGGGTGCAGCTCCATCTGGACATGATCCAGTGCGCGTGAGATGAGAGATGAGAGATATGCGGGGAGAGGAGGGGGGGGCAGAGGCGGTACTGACCGGCGCGCAGCAGGACGGCTGGCTTGTCCGGGTGCAGCTCCATCTGGCGGCTGATCCACTGGCCGTCGAAGTGGGCATACCACCAGCCGCGCGCCTGGTTGCGCTCCTGGCCGGGCCGCACGAACGGGATGCGGAAGAAGCGGTGCTGCGGTGGCGGCATGCCGGCCTGCAGCGGCGGCGGCGCCACCGTCGCCAGGCCGGCCGCCGCCGCCTGCAGCACCGAGTTGGGCGCCCGCTGGCTATCGTCCATGTGTGCCGAGCTCTTCTGCGGCGAACTGTTGGCCTTCCAGGCGTGGTAGACCTTGAGGCGGCGGTGGAACTCGGTGCGGCACGCCTGTCGGCCGCGGCACGGTCGGTCCCACACCTCACACACGACACCAAGTTGGCACGCACAACACAAGGTAGCTGAGGACCGTCAGCGAGCTGGGTACTTGAACTTGGCGGCTGCCCATTATCCACCGCCCAACCGTTCAACTTTTGGCTCAGCTGCTGTGCAGCGACCGCATAGCGCACAGTCCGTGGTATTTCTCCTGCTGCTGCGCTCACAACACAAACGTAAACATTAAAATAGTGTAGCTGAAAACACACATCAAATTACAACGGTAGAATAGGATGTGGTCGGGAACAAGAACATGATATGATAAATAGTCAGCCATTGTTTCGGATTCGGTCACAAAAATAATTATGCATTTCTCAATTTATTGGCAATACAGCATTTAGAGCATATTGGCTGTATCAAACCACAGGACCACACCAGAGAGTTTCACGGAAACAAACCAGCTGGGCGGGAATAATACCCTCAACATTGAGGCACAACCGACATATTCAGAAGAAAATCGTCCCTTGCTTCAGATCTGCACAACAAATACTAAAACACTTTTAAAATGTGCTATTCATGCAGCCTGGGGATAGTGGTGTAATAGGACCGCATATAGCCGCAATATAACGGCCACCGCAGCCTACTGTGTTGCCACGCGGCAGTGCATAGCGTGCTCAGTTGGCATCAGCCTTCCAGGTCAGGTCAGGTCAGGTTTGTCCTGATCTAGGAGAGTTGCAGCGACACTCGACTCGGCGAGCGGCGTACCTCGAGCAGCTCGATGTCGCAGCTGGTGTTGATGGCGTCGCGCAGCTCAGAGTATTTCCCACTTGGAGAGGTTGTACTTCATGCTGGCCGCCTCGGCGCGTTGCTGCGTCACCAGCGTCGAGCTGATGGACAAAAGTGCAGGCGTTATAGTGCCGTCTGTCGAGCTGATGGACAGAAGTACACGCGTTACAGTACCGTCCGTCGAGCCGATAGACAGACGTACACGCGTTATAGTGCCGTCAGTCGAGCCGATAGACAGACGTACACGCGTTACAGTGTCGTCCACTGCGGGACTTGTCTGCTGCCGTTGGCGGTGCACACAATTAATAAGCTACATACTTAACATATGGCCCCACGTCAAAAGCCACGAGTATCGCGGCTGTCACCGCCTTCATCGGTCACGAGTGAGGATTGCGAACACACAATAAGGACAATGGCGCACCGAAACGTGGCGAGGCCGTTCGAGTAGATTGGTGGCAGCCGGGTGGTAGCCACCGCAGGAAAGACAAGGTCGCCAATACGGTTTCACATGACAATCCATCCGTACCGCGAATCACACTCAGTCAAAACGACACTAATGCGCTCAACGTCACAACAGTCACAGCAGCGCGCTGGTAGCGCCCAACGTCACGTCATCACCACCTAGAGCTGCACAATCGAGTTTACATACGATGGAAGGGCAGATGGTATCTGGACTGTCCATGACAACAGCCCAACACGAGGGATCGTTAACGCCCACACCGCACTGATTACCACCAACGCACCGCCTACAATGTGTGCTTCAATAATACACCGTTTAATTGGGGCGAGTTTGCGTATCCGGCTCGGGAGAGGGGGGACTCCTCTTTGTCAGCTAATTGGTCGGGGTGAGAGGTGCTGTTTGGCGCCACGCCCAGAGGGGTTCGTCACGATTCACGGCAGTGGCGAATGAAGGACTTGCGCCGGGGATGTAAGTACAGTCGTGAGTTCAGTGCCCAACATTGCCGGCTGTCTATCACATCGAGCGCTCATCAGGTCAAAGCCGCTCCTACGGGCCATCCCCTTCCATCCCCTGCTTCCCTTCACCAGGCATGGATGAGGGGAACGGCAGCCCGGGTTCGCAGGTGACAGCATACCGTCAATACTGCTGCTGGATTAACTGCTGACGACACAACTGCTGCTATACTATTGCCCAGCACTGCTCATATGCCGCTCACCACTGTGGCACTACTGATCCATACATTACTTCTACGCGACACGGCTGCTACGAGACATTGCTGTTACACATCACTGCTACAGAGCTCACAGCCGCCTACATTACTTCTGCGTTACATTACGACTACATATTTCACGGCGCATGACATTTCTGCTGCATATTTTGCTGGGCAACTCTTGCCATTACACATCACTGCCACATATTTTATTGATCCCGGCATCACTACTATGCTGTTATCGTACGTGGAAACTTCTGATCCAAGCTGCACTGCTCTTTATATTGCTTATATCCAGTAGATTATTGCGAATAAGCTGGGCGCTACCGGCACGCACAACTATACAACCAGGACCTACTACCAATAATTTTACCTGGTATCCAGCCTTTTGATGAAACAAAACTCCTCGACCTATGACAGGGGTGGACCCAGGACTTGGCAAAAGGATAATTTAGGGGAGCTAGCGATCTCTCCACCAGGCTGACCTTGTCTACGGCCCACCGTGTGCTCAACCAGACAGCAGTGGTCATCACCGCTTACTCTTTGATTTCATTTAAACACGACGGAGGGTCGAGAACAATTCGCCCTGCATCACCAATGCGTATCTTAGCTGCAAAATGCTGTGATACCTACCTTGATAATTTAGCTCTCGGTAAAATTAGACATGTTCAACATCCGAGTCATTTTTGGTACTCGCTAACGCCAAGAAACGGCGTTTCCGGCGTGACATATCTAGGTACGTTAAATAATCACAATAATGCAAAACTTAACCCAATTCCTCACGATGAAAAACCAAGCATCTGCAGTCTTACCAGTATTTCTCGCAATGTAGCATAGCATGACAATTTGCAAACGCTGGTGCAAAGTGGACCAAAGATGATACATTTACGAACAAAACGGATGCAAGACATCTGTAAAGAACGTATGATTAAAAAATGAACTACTGGGAACCTAAAGCAAAGGCACATAATTTTTATCGAACCGTTATTTTACAACTAATCAATGGGAAGGGAAGACTGATAGATGATCTGTTTCGGATCCCTTACAGATCACGTTAAATGTTTCGGACCAGATCCAGTATAGAGCAAGACAACATCACAACCAAGATCCAGTACAGATCCGGTAAATATATCAGCCAAGAATCCGTACTCACCTGGATTCACCTCTATTACATACACATCTAGGTGCAAATCTTTTGCAAATCCTGGTCCAGATCGCGCACATATACAGCAACTATTTTCAGATCCGATGCATATCCCGTACAGATCTGATACAGACCAAGTAAAATCCAGCACAGATCAAGTACAGCTCCGACATAGATCCGGTACAGATCGAATACCAACCCAGTATAGACCCAGCACAGGTCATGGTAAGGTTTCGGTATGGATCAGCCCTATATCCCAGTCCATGTCCATTGCATATTTCGTGTAAATTCGGAACACACAAAGAACAGGTTCAGTACAAATCCGACAGCGGGTGATATCAGCTGACTGGGGGACTGTCGGACAGACGTGGTGCGGCCACGTCACGCCTGCATCCGGCGCACCTGCGCACCCCGCACCGGCAGCGGTACTCGACAGGGATGCTCTCACCGCTTGAGCGGCTGCACGTCCTCGACACCGCCCGACCTGGACTCCTCGGCCAGCCGCAGTGCCAACTCGTAGTCGCGCCGCTCCTGCTCCTGCTGCTCCTGGTAGCACTCGTTCTCCTGAGGAGCGCCAGCGGTGGTGACACGGCGACACGACCGGTAACGCAGACCGACCGGACGGCAGGCGGCAGGTGCACTGCTCTCATGGAGCATCAGGTTGTCAGCCGAGTAGGACTATGCGCGAGTTTTCACGTTGGATGTAGCAGAACCACATACAACACGACTACAAAGTGTAGTGAAATTGACGCAAATTAATTATGCCATAATTAAACAACCTTGCTAATCATATTCTTAATTACATATCAGTTACGTAACCTACGCGATGCGTAATCCATGTTTGCATAATAACCATACGAAGCGTTTCGGCCCATGGTTAATGTATCGGCAACTTTGTGACGGTTGGTAAGCCTGTGACGGTTGGTGCATTTCAGCTATGTGCAAACTCCATATCAACCCAATACAGAACTTTACTGCAGATTGGGTTATTTCTAAAATAAGACAAGTATATGTTCACGCATGTCCTTTACCAGGCAGTTGTCACGGTCGGACGTGCTTTTTCAACTCGGCATCGCATCGTTCCCACTGAACTTCTGGGTAGTGTCAGCTCTCCGACAGACCCCGATGGAAAGATGCTAACAAGCTCCCACGTTACATCGCTCCCACGGTCAAATCACGCCGGAGGTCTCTCTCCTGCCTCTCCCCATTCTGCACACACTCACCAGCCTCTCCTTCTCCCGCTGCTTCTCGAGCTTCAACGCCTCTAGTTTGTCCGCAATCTCCTGCTTCTCCTGCGCCTCCTGCTCCTGCTTGCGACGCTCCTCAATTTCCAGTCGCTTCTTCCTGTTCTCTTCCTCCTGTCGCTGTCTTCGCTCCTCCTCCTCCTGATGGTCAAACCAGGTGCAGACAGACGTCAATTATGCGAGTTTTTGTACTGCGGCATGCTACATACACTATACAAGCACAGTTATAGTTCATGCACATACAAACGGGCGGCGTTTACATTTTACTCTTACTATGCTGTTTATAATTAATTTTCTTATTATATATTTTCTGCACATCACAGCGCCACGAACCTCAATATTGATCCTAGTGCTCACATGGCTCAGAGCACAAACTTCACCTTCATATTCACCGTGCCTACCGTACCGGCGCACCCAGTCAACGACCACCGCATCTACTTGACCCGGCACTGCCTGTCCGTAGTCACCGCTCGCCACGTACCGGCGTCCCCGGTCGGTGATCACTGTATGTCAGCACCCTTCCCCGCCTGCTCACTGTCACGTACGTTCTTCCAGGCTCCGCTAGCCGTCCGCTCTCTTCTCACTTCCCTTCTGGTCTCACGCGCCGTCCGTTGGTCACTCACTCCCGTAGGTGATGCACTTGCCTAGGCTATACGCACTTCCCATGCGCTTGCAAGCATGCTATTTACTTTACTTATGTACTGCACGCTACTTACTTCTATGCAAACAAGCATTAACCCGCCTTGCATTAACCTTATTGTCGAAATTATCACTTCACATCCCTTGTTGAAATATTTTGTTACTTGCACATCTAAGTCCACGTGCCACAGGTAAGCATCCTCCCATGCAGTCAAAATAAAGTTATCATGTGTGAAAAAGTCTCAACACTTCCCTAGGACATCTCCCAACGGCCCTCCCCTTGCGCTCGCCTTGCCCCTCCCTGTTCCCGACTTAAGGTTCTTCCCGACATTGCCTACGCCTTCCTCTGACATTGCTCACATCAAAGACAATAACATCGGCGAACGAAATCACCTGTCACAGTACTACAATGAGTATCATGGCGCTTAGTCATTCTCCAACGCCGCAATTTCCTTCGGCATCCTAGCCGCCGCCAAACCCCCGCCCAGAATGGTCCACCTACAATCCCGGGGCCTGGACCCCTCCCGGCCTGCGCAAGCGGTAAAGTCTTCAATCGACAAACACGTCTCAGTGTTCGGAAAATAACTGTAGAAGATGCATAGTAAATCTGACCTACCTCAGTAAGTATATGCTTTAAACATTCTGTCTACTGACAAACTGAGATTGATCTACAAACCAGGTTGGTTCGGCATTGGCTTTACGACACTTCGACCGTTGAGTCATGTAGCGTCGCCAATCTCTCACGCCCATTGGCCGCGGGTGAAGAGTAGCGACAGGTGAGGCTCGGACCCACAATCTCTCGATTGTGAGACGGGCAACATGCCCCTAGACTACTCACCCCTCGACGCCACACAATCACTACACCACAGCACCACACAGTCACACCGCTGGCAGCCGCAGGCAGTGTCGTCGAGGCAACTCTCTGCGATAGGGAATGCACTTGAAGTGGTTATGATAGCGCCACGTGATTACCTGCCGTGCAGCGGTTGGCGGGAGTAGAGTATGCGGTGGACGTCAGCCAACACGCGCTGGCGGAATTGTCCTTGAGCAATTATTGCTTAGCGTTGGCAGGATGGGTTGCGAACACATCATGACAAGGTTTGCTCAACACTGATCCTGGTAAGAACCATGTGACAGGCTGTGCTCAGCCTGCATTGCGCATACATTGCGCATACATTGCGCATACATTTGCTGGCAAGTCATCCAGGGGGCTTACAAATACTACCCCATACAACTTCGAGTTCCGCCTAATATAACATGCGCTGTATTTCCCTTTCGTGCTTATCGAGTCACAGTCTAATCTCATCAGAAGAACCCGTCCCATCAGGCTGACCAGTTTTCAGCGGGGGAGTCACCTTGAGTCGCCGCTCCCGGTCCATCTCCTCCTGGATACGCCGCATCCGCTCCTGCTCCTCAGCCACCTTCTGCTGCTCCAGCTTGGTTTTCAAGGCGCCGAATTCGCGCGTCAGGGTGCTGGTGAGAGTCGCCACCTCTTTCTCCACCTGAGAATGGACGCCGGTGTCAGACGGTGACACAAGAAGGAACAGGCGAGGATCTCTGCCCCCTCTCACCAGCCACCAGTGGCCACTATCTGTGTCACTATCTGTGCCGCGGTGAGGACAATTTCAGCCGCTTGGTCAGACAACGGGGGCGGTTACGATACGCTTCTGACAGCACTTCAGCAACGGAATCAGCCACACAGCCGGAACAGAAATATGCACACGCCAGCCTTTAAAAACAGTATGCAACAAGATTTCATGTTTGAACACCCACTCGATAGCACATGGCAGTACCCGATCAAACCAGTGTACGAGTTCGATGAATCTCAATGATCGTGCATTTCGGGGATAACAGTGACTTGAACATTAAAATAGATTCATCTGCACAAAACGTGCGGAAATATCAGATACTGTTAGCGGACGTGTCATTACCGAACGTGCTGATGAACTGACTGCTGCTCACGAAACTACTTAAGTGATCCGTGAAAACATGCCAGCATCACATCCAGCTTAAACAAGGGGGGGGGGGGCGAACGCGGAGCCAGATCATCGTCTTTGCTGTCCTCTTTGAGGAAGATACCCGAACTGGTCATGCAGAGTACTATTATGCTATGTTTCTCGTGCATTATATCCAGAACATAACGGTGTTTGTCCCCAAGCGGTCATGTGGTACCAGCATAGCTGAATACTTATATTTTGTATGGTGGCTGTATGGAACGGGTACCCGACATAAACCATTTACGCAGATCATTCAGCCACACTTCTGAGTATAAATCGCACAACCCTCATTCACGATCTAAACAGTCCCATCATTTATAGGCCTAAGCACACAACTGGTTTGTCTATCTTCCCGATAGATCACAGATGTCACATTTCGACACTTGGACACTTACACCAGACACTCGTACCTGCGGCTTTGACATCTGCTGGGTGCGTATCTTATTGAGCACCTGGTTGAACTGGGCCTGCAGCTGCTGCACCTGTCGTTCCGACGACTCGCGGTCGCGCTTCATCTTCCGCACCATCTGAGACATTTGAGTAAGCATGGCCTGCTGACCCTTCACCTGCGCACAGGACCGGAAGTTCATGTCAGAGCCACGCTCAGTCAAATACATTCAATAGAAGAAGAGCCTTGGGTTCTCTTACGACGCATTCGACCGCCAGGCCACATAGCGTCGCTATTCAATATGACGGATGGCCACGGCAGGTCAGTACGCGGTCAGATGCTCCGTTCGAGATCACACTCACTGGCCAGACTGGCCAGTCGGGGCAGGTCACTGCATATCAGCACGCCAGTCCAGCATGAGTGTCTGCATTCAAAGTGTCCGTGGATGTGTGAAATACGTTTGGATTAATGGTAACTCCACTTATATCTGCTCTTATTACAACTGTATGGTGGGCACTATCTTTGTTGTTCGATATATATAGATGCATTGTAGCAGTGCGGTAATGTGTTGTCGATCATTTTGCAGCAATAATAGTCAGGCGAGATTAAACAACGAGCAAGACGATTACATCATTGCAGCAGTCTGATCAACACTAATCGGATGCTTTTCACACCGGAGACAAGAGAAAGAACTCAAAGAAGATGCTCGAGCATTGCTCGAGCATCTGCCATTCCATAATCTTAGTAAAATGTGCTCACCTCATTTATGCCTACCAGACATTATGCACTCCATAATTGCATGAACTCAAGGAAATCATGCCAAATCCATGACCAAGAAGTGAAAATCTAATACCGAGCAGCACCGATCCCAGGCACCGCACCACGGTTACACGCACTTTACCCTGTGCCCTCTCTCTCTCACACACACACGACACACACCCACATGACATACACGCGCATTATCTACAGGGTAAATACCGGTATTGGGAGTCATTGGAATGACTTACCGGACATAGGCCACAATCGAGCCAATTTGAACCTGATATCACTTTGGGCTGCTTTGACACCCTGAACGTCTCGCTTCACAAGAAAGCCTACACACCGTGCGTTGCGATCTTGTAGGAGTAATTACTTTCAGCTTCATACGGACCAACGCAGTCAGTGCCGCCGACCGCCACGTCCCACCTTCAGCACAGCCAGGTAGCGGTGGCGGTGGCGTTTCCTGGCTAGGTAGCCGCGCGTCTGACTCTGCAGCAGCACCAGGTAGGCGCGGCGGTACTGGATCTTGTTCCGCAGCTTGATGACCGACAGCGCGCACCACTGGGCCTTCTTCCAGCGCGACACGATCAGCCACTTGCGCACGCGCGCCACCAGCGACGCCAGGTTCTCCGGGTCGGACTTCATGATCTGGTCGAACTCGGCGAACTTGCCCGGACGGAAGAACAGCTTGGTCATGCCGAACCGGAAGTCGTTCTCGTTCAGGCCGAGCGCGCGCAGCAGCATCTGCCGACACAGGCCGAGGTCAGCCGGACCGCAGACGATTGGAGGAGGGTCGCGAACAGGAGACAAGCGGAACACAATCAAACCAGGCAGGCAGACAGAATTAAAGGAAATGCGAGGTGCGATCAAAAGTTCAATTTCACGAGACTGTCCCTGTTGCGAACAAACTGAGCGCTGGACGGCCATGCGCGAGCAGCAGGAGCGAGCAATAACTGTCGTGGATCAGTATGTCACGTAGCGTCATGCTGTAAACATTAGGACCTGTGTTGCACGAGGTTTTGTGCCCACGTTCACGTGCTCATTTGCGATTTCGGTACGAACCTCAAACTTGAGCAGAGAGCAAACATCAAACTCGGTGTCAAACTCTAGAAATCGGCTACTGATACTCTTGAAACGCTACAGCATGCCTACGGCAATGAAGCAATGAGCTGGAGGAGGCGTTTTGAGTGACACTCGCGCTTCAGAAGAGCTAGAACGTTACTGGAAAATGACGAGAGGTCTGGACGACCCTCAACGAGCACAACCCATGAAAATCTGGAAGAAACTGGGCGAATTTTGGAGCAGAATCCTCGGATCACCATCAATGAAGTTGCTGACATCGCAAACGTGTCATTTGGATCAGTCCACTGGGGTCGGCAACTGAACGCTCCCACTGTGGGGAGGGGTAGATTCTTCCTCTGGCTTAACTTGAAAAGCTACTGGTCAATTGCATAGCTTTTGAAAGCAAATGACAACTGAACTAGATGACCTCAGATAAGTCAAGTTTATTCTCATACATGTTGCCTATGATGTCACAGGTTGGTTTGAAGTCTAAAGCTTGACCAACACCGTGAAGTTTCAATTTTAGTAGAGCACCATAAAACTAAGCAGCACAAAGGCTGAATTTGGGTGTCATCTAGATAAACCACTATTGTTAACCAGTGGTGCACATATGGATGACCAAGAGGCCAATTTCCCTGCTACATGTTCAACATATTCTTGGAAATAAAAGTTTTTTTAACCTTTCCTCCTGGAAATGTGCAAAAAAATTGGCAGCCACAGCTTGCGTGGTAAAGTTCAAGTGTATTATGATCTGCATTTAAATTTCAGCACACCTCACCAAAATGTTCCATGTGTTGAATTGTGTAACCCTGATTTCTCTGCAGGGGCGTACCATTTGTGAAGGACCGCCTGGCCCGTATGGAGGCTATTGGTGACTGGCTAGCCTCAGCTGACTATGACTTTGTGTTCTTACAAGAGGTATGGCTGAAGTCTGACTATGCAGTGATCAGGAACAAGTCGGAGAATAATTTTCGACATGGACACTACTTTTACAGGTATGCTTTTGGCAGCTTAAAGAGTGAGCTCCCATTGTGCCTTTCCCAGAAATGAACAGCGTGTCCTCACCTGTGCAACTCTTGGTAGCTGAGTACATGCTTACTGGTGACAAGTACTGACAAAACCCAACTTATCCTCAGAAGCATTCAAGTTATGTGCATCTTACCAGCTCTTCAAATCACTTTGTAATCAATGTTTTGCAATTCTTATTTTAAAATATGTTGGTCGTGTAGGGTTAGTTAAGTGAACCTGTTCATCATCATGTCAGAAGAGGGCACACGAGGGCCTAGCACGTCACATCAAGCCAGAATCACCGACATGTTCCCCCTTACAAATACCAGTAGGTAGGGCTGAAGTCAGTTGCATCTGACCTGTAACTGGTGCAATGGGCCTGTGGCTGGTGCAGTTGATCTGTAGCTGGTGCAGCTGACCTGTGGTTGGTGCAGCTGACCTATGGTTGGTACAGTTGACCTGTGGATGGTGCAGCTGACCTGTGGCATGTAATATGTGACTGGTGCAGCTGACCTGTGACCGGTGTAGCTGATCTGTGGCTGGTGCTACTGACCTGTGGCCAGTGTAGTTTACATGTGACCGGTGCAACTGACCTGCGGCTGGTATAGTCAGAGTTGGGAAAAAAATATTTGTTGATTTTTTTGCATCCAGATCAGTATCCTCTCCAGAAAATTTACCTGATTTTTCTGATTTGGGAGTTCAATGGTACTGTTTGACCATGAACTGCTCTGTGATTAAGTGCCCGACATTCACTGGAAAGTGCAACCTGAGATTCTGATGCCATGGGCTTGAAGAAAATAATCCTCTCCATATTGGATACTACCAGCACTTTTATCTCCACACCAAGAATTACCAAGCACAAATCCAACCCTGGGTGCAGCTTACATATGGCTGGTGCAGCTGACCCATGACTGATGCAGCTGATCTGTGGCTGGTGTAGCTGATCTGTGACTGGTGCAGCTGACCTGTGACCGGTGCAGCTGACCCGTGACCGGTGCAGCTGACCTGTGACCGGTGCAGCTGACCTGCGGCTGGTGCAGCTGACCTGTGACCGGTGCAGCTGACCTGTGACCGGTGCAGCTGACCTGTGGCTGGTGTAGCTGATCTATGACTGGTGCAGCTGACCTGTGGCTGGTGTAGCTGATCTATGACTGGTGCAGCTGACCTGTGACCGGTGTGGCCGATCTGTGACCGGTGCAGCTGATCTGTGGCTGGTGTAACTGATATATGACCGGTGCAGCTGATCTGTGACTGGTACAACTGACCTGTGGCCGGTGCAGCTGACCCATCACATGTGACCGCAGTGGTGTGATCGGCTCGGGCACGTGCATCCTGTCTCGGCATCCGCTCTCCACCAGTCTGTACCACCGCAGCCCGGTGAACGGATTCGCGCACATGGTGCACCACGGCGACTGGTTCGGCGGCAAGGGCGTCGGCCTCTGCCAGACCAGCTGCCGCGGCCTCACCGTCAACCTCTACATCACCCACGTCAGTGAACGGGCTGTCCAGGTTGCCACCAAGTCCTGGTGGTGGAGTGGCCCACTGTACTGTACAAGCCGTCTTTGGCGGGACGTGGGTCCGGGTGTCATGGGATACCATTGTTCGATCCGAGAAGTCCATCTGGAAACTGGACAGTGACGATCGTCTACCTGGACCGTCTCGACGCATATGCTGCACGCAAAACTCGAGTTAGAAGTGTGCTGTCCAATTGGGCTTGCATGTTCTAGTGGTGGTTCTCGGATATGTGTAGCCAGCTCGGCTTGATTTCATCAAACCATTTCAAGAAATTTTCGGATTAGACTCATGGTGTGAATTATTAGTGGCCCATTGACCTTTGCAATGCTATGTCATAGCACGTTTTCAAGCTTCTGTGAGCTTGTATGTACAAAAGTACAGGCTTATTTATTTGTCAACTTAGCACCACAGCAATGCTTGTAATGTTGCTGTACGTCTATCGGGAACAGTCTCGCAGGTACGTGGGCCGAACTCGCGACATTGCTTCCGCCCAAGGGTGGCCCTGGTCATTGAACTACTGGGCCTCACGCATCACTGCAGATTTTCGGCGTCAGATTGTTGACCATGGGTGGTCAGTTGTGTTCTTTTTATAAGTGTTTACACCACCACCTATCTGGCCGCACGGTGAGCTCACCATGCCCCATATCACACCACCACCACCACTACCACTGGTTTTGCCGCGTGGTGAGCTCACCGTGCCACGCCTCGCACCACCTGTCTGGCCGCACGGTGAGCTCACCGTGACCCACCTCGCACCACCACCACCTGTCTGGCCGTGTGATGAGCTCACCATGCCCTGCCTCACACCACCACCACCTGTCTGGCCGCACGGTGAGCTCACCGTGACCTACCTCGCACCACCACCACCTGTCTGGCCGTGTGATAAGCTCACCGTGCCCTGCCTCACACCACCACCACCTGTCTGGCCGCACGGTGAGCTCACCGTGACCTACCTCGCACCACCACCACCTGTCTGGCCGTGTGATGAGCTCACCATGCCCTGCCTCACACCACCACCACCTGTCTGGCCGCACGGTGAGCTCACCGTGACCCACCTCGCACCACCACCACCGGTCTGGCCGTGTGATGAGCTCACCATGCCCTGCCTCACACCACCACCACCTGTCTGGCCGCACGGTGAGCTCACCGTGACCCACCTCGCACCACCACCACCGGTCTGGCCGTGTGATGAGCTCACCATGCCCTGCCTCACACCACCACCACCTGTCTGGCCGCACGGTGAGCTCACCGTGACCTACCTCGCACCACCACCACCGGTCTGGCCGTGTGATGAGCTCACACCATGCCCTGCCTCACACCACCACCACCTGTCTGGCCGCACGGTGAGCTCACCGTGACCCACCTCGCACCACCACCACCGGTCTGGCCGTGTGATGAGCTCACCATGCCCTGCCTCACACCACCACCACCTGTCTGGCCGCACGGTGAGCTCACCGTGACCCACCTCGCACCACCACCACCGGTCTGGCCGTGTGATGAGCTCACCATGCCACGCCTCGCACCACCACCACCTGCTGACCATACAGCTCCGCTCCGTTCGCCTCTCGACAGCTACACGCCAACTACAACAAGTCGCGCGACGTGTACAGCTGCCACCGACTGGTGCAAAGCTTCGACTGCGCCCAGTTCGTGCGCATGACGTCACTGGGAGCAGACCTGGTCATCCTGGCGGGCGACTTCAACGCCAACCCTGACGAGCTGCCCTACAAGGTGGTGACCCACTGCGCCGGCCTTCAGGATGCCTACTACCTGGACCCCGACACCAGCAAGGTCAGCGGGCTCAGCGGCTCGCACGTGGTCCCAACAGCTGGCCTCCTGGCAGCGGTGAGGGCGCTGGGATGGCATCAAAGTGCCCAGTAGATGACCATACTGGATATTTGTGACACAGCTGTTGAACATGGCTGGACAGTTGTGGTGACTATTGGTGGGTGCGTCGTTGGGTTGTATTATTAGTCTGGCCGGTAGGTGGAACCTGCTATCCACTGCGCTAACGGCACGGAGTTGCGCGGCAAGGCAGAGGGCCTCTGCTGCACATGGCGTGTTCTGTTTTCAGACTGGCACATTAGCGGTTTGCTGCCGGTGTGGCGTTTGATGGCGGTGGTGGTGGTACAGGTTGGCGGTGGTGATAGTACAGGTTGGTGGTTGGTGACGGTACAGGGCGTCGCTGCTGCTACCGGTACCCGATTCCGAGGAGCCATCCAAGCAGTCCACCTCTAAGACGACCCGTAACAACCACACCTGGCCACCTCTCCAGGAGCTGCCAAAGTAGTCCATCTGTGAGGTGGCCTGTACAGGCTTTGATTTACTCTGTGAAATTATGGATGTGGAGAGGATAGTTTTGGCATATTTGAATATGGAGAGGATATTTTATTTAAATATGTGACATCAGAATCTCTGCTTGCACTTTCCAGTGAATCTTGAGTACATTATCCCAGAGCAGTTCATTGTCAAACAGCACCATTCTTCCAAATGAGGAAAATGGTACGATGATTTTCTGGAGAGGAAAATGTTTTGGATACGAAAAATCCAGTAACAGCCTATTTGTCCAAACCTGAGCCTGTAACAGCTACACATCACCCCCCCCCCAGGAGCTGCCAGAGCAGCCCACCTGTGAGGCGGCCCGTAACAGCTACACATCGCCACCTCCCCAGGAGCTGCCAGAGCAGCCCACCTGTGAGGCGGCCCGTAACAGCTACACATCACCCCCCCCTCACCCCCCACCCCCCAGGAGCTGCCAGAGCAGCCCACCTGTGAGGCGGCCCGTAACAGCTATACGTCGCCACCTCCCCAGGAGCTGCCAGAGCAGCCCACCTGTGAGGCGGCCCGTAACAGCTACACTCCACCTCCCCAGGAGCTGCCAGAGCAGCCCACCTGTGAGGCGGCCCGTAAAAGCTACACTCCACCTCCCCAGGAGCTGCCAGAGCAGCCCACCTGTGAGGTGGCCCATAACAGCTACACTCCACCTCCCCAGGAGCTGCCAGAGCAGCCCACCTGTGAGGCGGCCCGTAACAGCTACACTCCACCTCCCTAGGAGCTGCCAGAGCAGCCCACCTGTGAGGCGGCCCGTAACAGCTACACGTCGCCACCACCCCAGGAGCTGCCAGAACAGCCCACCTGTGAGGCGGCCCGTAACAGCTACACTCCACCTCCCCAGGAGCTGCCAGAGCAGCCCACCTGTGAGGCGGCCCGTAACAGCTACACTCCACCTCCCCAGGAGGTGCCAGAACAGCCCACCTGTGAGGCGGCCCGTAACAGCTACACGCCACCTCCCCAGGAGCTGCCAGAACAGCCCACCTGTGAGGCGGCCCGTAACAGCTACACTCCACCTCCCCAGGAGCTGCCAGAGCAGCCCACCTGTGAGGCGGCCCGTAACAGCTACACCTCGCCACGGCCAGAACTGCCGCATGGCGAGCGCATCGATCTGGTGTTCGTCGGCACCCGTGGCGCATGTCGTCTCCACCACGTGCACTACAGACAGCCACTGCTGAAGCGCGTGCCGGGCACCACGTTCAGCTACTCGGACCACGAGGCGGTGGATGTGACGTTCGGGCTGGTCACCACGCCAGGTGAGGGCCACGTCAGGTGTTGGACCGGGTACCGGTCCAGGTGTTTCAGTATCTTTTTAGGCACTAATAATAGGGTAGTATTGATTTGGGTGTTTCAGTGTCTTTTTCGTCTTATAGTATCTTCCCTGTATAGGCTTAACACAGATGGGCCCCTGTGGCTTTTTAGCCACGTCACTTTCTTGCTTTATTATGTGATGTTGGTACACCTCGGCTGGATGTCCCTGGATGGATGTGATGATTGGTTGGAAATCATGGTGACATCCCCCAGCTGGATGTGATGGTGGGAGTTGGTGACTGGATGTGATGATATTCCCCAGCTGGATGTGATGGTGGGAGTTGGTGACTGGATGTGATGATATTCCCCAGCTGGATGTGATGGTGGGAGTTGGTGACTGGATGTGATGATATTCCCCAGCTGGGTGTGATGGTGGGAGTTGGTGACTGGATGTGGTGATATTCCCCAGCTGGATGTGATTGTGGGAGTTGGTGACTGGATGTGATGATATTCCCCAGCTGGATGTGATGGTGAGAGTTGATGGTGGCACTCGACTGCCAGATCTGACCTGCCCTCTGGCGGTAGGCTCGGCCACCAAGTGGAGTTTTTATCCGTGCTGTTCCCGCGACAAGGTGCTGAGCGAGTCGCTGGACGTCTGCGAGACGTACCTCAAGTCGCTGCACGGGGATCAGGTATGCGCCCGGACCGACTGCTCACCGTTCGGAATATCAGCGCTGATTAGGTGCCTACACTCGACCGCAGTTGCTGGGCGGAGCAAATCCGCTGACGTGCTGCGAGTCATGCAAATGCGAGTTATCATATGTTGCGTATTTTTCGCGTCGCCTACCAGCTTGGTCATCATGCCTTCACTGAGCGACGGTGCGGCAGCGTGACGCCTTCGGCCGTCTCCGGCAGATCTTCCACCTGGTGGTGTCGCTGGTGCTGCTGACGGCGCTGGTGGCCACGCTGGGCGTGTCCGAGCTGCACGGCTGGGGTCAGGGCCTGCTGCGGCTGGTCGGCACGCTCATGTTCGGCTACACCGTCTTCATGGCCACCGTCTGGAACCGCGTGGAGCGAGCTGGCATCACGGCAGGTACTGTGCTATCAAATTACAACAGTTTTGTGCAAACTGGCACCAAACACAGCTTTTTCTTACATCGTTTCTGATATCCTTTTGGCACTCTTATACCAAGTTATTCGTCACGTGTTCAAACGCCATAGTGTATCACCATGGATGATAAGTATTATAAATATCGATAGAAATGCATACAGAAACATCCCTCAGAATTCCATGCTAAATACATATGGAATATCGCCGTAATACTTTCTATTCACGTCTCAAACCAGTCTGAGAGCTGTTCCTGAGCCGAAGACTGCTATAGACCACAACAAACCCCTCTGTGTCATAATCGTATAATGCCCAGCGACTCATATTAGCCATCTGACTTTGTGAACAAACACGTTCCAGAATCTCTGAGCGATTGCCATCTAGCGAGAATTAAGTGAAACAAAAGTGCAACTGTGCAATGCTAAAAAAGCAGGAGGGATGTGATTTCGACACCTAACCGACTCCTAATTTCGGAGCTAACTTGTAGATGAAAGAAAACTCCAGTGATGTGCAGAAGGCCATGAATGGAAGCGGGATGCAAGTTTCTGTTGTTCCACATTCATTTCTTGGTTAGTTTACGCAGTAAAACGATGCAGATATTGAAGTTTAATTATACATAAATCCATCGTAGTGAAGGGCAATAAACGCGAAAAAAAACACCTTGCATTCGTTTCATCACATTACAAGTGATTATTGGACATACAACTTTATAAATTAGCTAAACAGAACGAGACATCCATGCACTTTAACTTACATCAAGTGGAATACGTTCTACTACTTTCGTTTTGTATAGATCGGACTTCAATTTCATAACAAAAATAATCGCTGGTGGTTCGCGGAACACAACGATACCTAACTAAATCAAGGTGGTGTATGAAAATCCGCTATCTATAGGATACAAATTTTGTCCGGCCGAGGATATCGAATTATTCTGTGTTGATGTATCACATTTTTGCATAACGTGGAAGCTCTCATTGGGCATTTATCAACATTTCCATTCGTAGAATTTCTCGTCCAGTAATTATAGGATGTGCTCAATAAGCCGTTCTAATTTAGTATCCGGAACCCGGATGCAACCCGGTCATAGCAATTTCAAGACCATGAATATTTTAACCGGCGGCACGACGCGCCGGGAAGCAAAAATCGTTGAGCATTGGAGGGGTACACTCGAGCATCCTGAGTAGTCTTTCGTCTGAAAAGATGGCCTTTGGCTGAATAAAAAAATCCTCTGAGCGGGCAGGGGGTGCGTGCACTTGAGCCTTCCTGAAGTGGCGCTTTTCCTAACCAGAGGGGAGCCGCCATTCCATGGGAAGGGGAGTGCATATGCCCAACCGGCCGCCAGCGACCATGGATAGGCAAGGCATCCTGTTTCATAGGGACCGAACCCGTAGTTGTTGATTTAGGCAGGCAGGTTTAAGGGTGGATCCAGGTTTCAGGCGGGAAGGGCAACATGATAAGGTGTGAAATGTTCCCGATAAATTCCCCAAATGTTAGCCGATGTGCACACAGGCTGGGAAAATTGTGTTGGTGGTGGGAGATGCGCGCGCCGCAATCCATATCCTTTGTTGAGTGGAGATGTGGACTCGAGCACGACTGGCTCTTTCGTCAATGGAAAAGGAGCATGCAATACTCGCCCCGGTTCCCGACTCGAATCACAATAAGCAATGGGTCTGAGGCCTCCAGCCACCCTTCCTATTTGGAAGTGGATGAGCAGGCCAATGCCATGATTCTTCCAGAGATGGAAACCCTGGAATAAAGGATGGGCCATGATTTGATGATTAAGCACTGGGGGATATGGGCATCACTCAGGGAGGGATATGAATTTACATGGTATCTTATGCAAATTTCATGGGGTAATGTAAAGTATCATCCTATTGTGTGGTGTTAGACGGGAAGGTAGATGCTCCTACGTGTGTCGTCGCCCCCAGGTGTCAATTTGTATCGAGGGCTCTCCAATATTTGTATAGCTTAACATGGCATCCGATGGCCGAGTCTCGTGAATGGTTTCGCCCCGGCCCAATCCAGTGTTTCCACAAAATAATTGTAATGAACAGACATCCCTGCTCTTTGGTGACGCACCTTCCTCTTACGCCGCTGCAGCGTAAGAGGAAGGTGCCTGAAGCAGCTGTTGATCATAGCAGACCGGCCGGGCCCGGGCTTCGATCACAACGTTTTGTGGATTTGCTACCTTAGTTCACAGTAGCTTGATCGTACCTAATGAGCGCGATAACAGATGAGATACCTCCCATCCTGTTAGCATCCAGCCAGCAAGCGTTGAATAGAGCACGTGCTAACATTATTGTTATTTGTTAAGAAATACTTAAGAAAAATGTAGGAAAACGGGCTGCTGAACTACTTGTCTTTCGCCATGAACAGCTGCTTCCAGGCGCTGGAAGCAGCCGTTCAGCGAAAGACCAACTGTTCTCAGCTCGGGCCATTGCTTCTTAGGTGGGGATAACTTTTTCCTTGCCTTTCCCTCCTTTGGCTGTGCTACTGTTTGAGGTGGTTGGATCACAGCCGAGATACCACTAAATTGCTAGAGCATCGATGTAGAGTATGGAAATGCATTAGCATATTGTGTCGTGTGTGCGTCGCCAGCCTTAACCCCATGTTTCCAAATAATTGCTGCTGTGTCCCTCACGGCATTAGTGTAGCGATGCATACAAGTTGCGGGGCTATGCTACCCGGAAGGTTCAAAAGACTCGTGGAATGTGCAGTCCTGACATAAACGCTATGCTTTTCATGTACATAAAGGACCTAACCTTGTTGTTAACATCAGCTAGGACCAGCAGTAGTCCTATTAGCGAGTCCAGTATTTTTTCCCAAAGTGACTCCGCCTGCTATGAGCGCCAAAATTCACAACATTATTAAACTGCAGTTGAGCAGTCAGATCGAACTGCAGTCGCCCTCTGAAGCCGCGGAAACGAACAGGAGTCCGAAATCGCCTGGGTAACCTGGAATCTTTTTGTAAACGAAAATCGCGAAAATGGCAGACATGAGCCCAATAGTTAGTCAAGAAAAGCCGCAAGAATCCCAAATGGAATGCCAAAATCGGTTCCAAAAGGGCACAATAATAGGGGAGTGGTTGATCTCGCCCTTTTACACCTTTTGGTCCATCCCGACCGACCCACCGAGCTGGTTTTTGTTTTTTTAAGCTCTACGTGTGGATTGCATAATTCGCCTGAGAATTCAGAAGTGAATTCCGACCAAGCCGCCCAAAGTAGCCGATTTTCAAGCATAGACCTGAATATTGTTTTCATGTCTTGGCAGCTTTATGCATGCTTTTGAACGACATATGTACATGGTATGCCGAAAATGGAACTCTTTTCTCGTGATTACATACTGCATGGTGTTATCATGAAAATCGTATATAACTGATGGAGAATCGCATTCTAACCATAATTGTCATGCCTTTCCTGACTCGCCAGATACTTAATGGTCACGTTTTCCTACATTTTTTCTTACGTCATTTTTGACAAATATTAATGTTAGCACGTGCTCTCATTCAACGCTTGCTGGCTGGATGCTAACAGGATGGGAGGTATCTCATCTGTTATCGCGCTCAATAGGTACGATCAAGCTACGTGTGAACTAAAGGTAGCAAGTCCCCAAAATGTTGTGATCGAAGCTTGGGCCCAGCCGCCCTGCTATGATCAAGCCTGGTTGAGGTCCTGTCAAAATATACTGAAACCCAATCAAAACATCGGTTTTGTAATATATTTTGTCCTATTCGGTAGTGCAATCATGTTTTTTTCGTTACATTAGGGTCATATATACCTATGTGGTAGTATATCTGCCTTGGTCTCGCCTCCAGGTATGTGTGATCTGCGGGTGGCCCTCAGCAAGTATGAGTCGCGCCAGTCGCCGCCCACCAGCCGCGGAGACGACGCCGACCCCGACGTGCAGGGTCTGGAGGGCTGCGGCGGCGCCAACGGTGTCCTGTAGCGGCTCTCTCAGACTCGTGCCGGCTCCGGCTCCACTCCGTTCATTGGCCGACGATGTTACGAGCCTCTGCAGTGATTGGCCGGCCGGTGCTTGCAGTCTCCCGGTGCGTGGTTGGTCGAGTGACCGCTGGGCGGCGCTGGCGCTGCTTGGTGTACGGTTTTCGGCCGAGATGTGTGACCGTTCCACGGTGGGGTGGTCGGACACGACACATTTAGTCACATTGGTTCTCGTGCGACTGTCAGGCTGGGTGAGCTCGAAATTCCCATGCGAATAGCATGTTTGGTATGCGTGCATTACAGGTCAGCCACTGCCAGAAATTATATCATTCCTCGAATGATAGTGTGATTTTCCATGGATACGTGCATACTAGAACGGTGATATTAGCGGTAGCATCACTGGTCCCCAGTGTGTGACTACCAGTTGACATGAGGGGGGGGGGGCAAGTTGCGACGGAGATGACGTGATCCACTGTGCTCCATGTCTGCCCACGAGTCAGCTCATTAAGGCAGCTCAAAGACTGGAAATAGTCACCAGTGGGAGAGCTGACTTACAGCTTTGCGATGTTTAGCGCTTTCGTATGTTCCTGATCCGAAGCACCCGATGTTATCCCATGTGCAGTGATATATATTGCAGTATTGCTATTTATAGTGGCATGGTGTACGGTAGTGGTGTTATTCACCAGTCGGATATTTGTTGAAGCCGCTTTAGCTGTGCCGCATCCCAGCTATTCCGTGCTGTGCCGAACGGTGTTATGGGAAGCTTGTCACAAAAGCCGTAGTCTGGGATAACAATGGAGCTGTGTTGGGGCTATGGTACGGACGCCGTGTGTTCCCGTGTGCTCCGGTGGAGGGGTGTGGCGGTGCTGCTGTGGTGCGGACGCCGTGTGCTCTCGCGTGCTCCGGTGGAGGGTGTGGTGGTGCGGACGCCGTGTGCTCTCGCGTGCTCCGGTGGAGGGTGTGGCGGTGCTGCTGTGGTGCGGACGCCGTGTGCTCCGGTGGAGGGCGTGGTGGTGCGGACGCCGTGTGCTCTCGCGTGCTCCGGTGGGGGGTGTGGCGGGCCGACAGACGTGTCGATGCCTTCCACTGGCTCCGGTTCGCGCCGCGCCCGAGCGCCGGTGCGATGCCGTTTGTGCTCGGGTTCCAACAGCGAGGCTTCGTCGGCGCCGATCAGTCGAGAAAGGCGGCGCCCGGGCCGACGGGTATTCAAATCAGGATCAGGTCGTCCGTGTGGTGTGGGGCTGGTACCTGGTGTTGAACGTGTGCCGAAGGCTTACCGACTGGGCGCATCGATAGCTTACGATAACACGACGAACGGTGATTGGTTAGTTCACTCTGATCGCTCTGATACAGATCGAAAGCCGGAAGAGGTATTGCTTATTCGTGTGATCGCCATGGATGTAATTCCAGAAATATACAAGCATGTTTAGCCTGCTGCTGTGCATTAACGGACTCTTATTTCGTCCGAAGATGATGAAAGAAAACCCATGCCGCCAAGCCGTCACATTGTGTGATGCTTTACGAAGGGAAGCAACGTCACGCCCACGTCCATTCCTTCGGCGAAACTCTTTCTTTGCTTGTTGCCCGACATAGAGCTGCCATGTGGTCCGGGAAGCGGTTGTTTGTCCGGTGCCGTCCGCACCAGGATGTCGTCGCCTCTTCAAACACGTCGGCTGTGTCGACGTGTGGGGCGGCGCTGACGTAACCGTCGCCACCGTTCGCGGCAGAACAGCGCGCCGCGTCACCGGGCGCCAATCGATACCGGCGGCGTCCGACCGGTGACGGGGCGACTTCACCGCCTCCGATCACAGCCTGGGATGGACGGTGTGTGGGTGGTAAAGGACCCGGGCATCTGTCGGTGTACAGTCGCCTTGTCATTTTGTCGAGTCCTACCCGACACCCGCTGGTCCTTGTGCCCGACACCCGCTGGTCCTAGTGTCCCGACACCCGCTGGTCCTAGTGCCCCGACACCCGCTGGTCCTAGTGCCCCGACACCCGCTGGTCCTAGTGCCCCGACACCCGCTGGTCCCAGTGTCCTGACATCCACTGGTCCTTGCGCCCCGACACCCGCTGGTCCTAGTGTCCTGACATCCACTGCTCCCGACACCCGCTGGTCCTTGTCTCCTGACATCCACTGGTCCTAGTGCCCGACACCCGCTGGTCCTTGTGTCCTGACATCCACTAGTCCTAGTGTCCTGACATCCACTGGTCCTTGTGCCCCGACACCCGCTGGTCCTTGTGCCCCGACACCCGCTGGTCCTAGTGTCCTGACATCCACTGGTCCTAGTGCCCCGACACCCACTGGTCCTAGTGTCCCGACACCCGCTGGTCCCAGTGTCCTGACATCCACTGGTCCTAGTGCCCGACACCCGCTGGTCCCAGTGTCCTGACATCCACTGGTCCTAGTGCCCGACACCCGCTGCTCCTAGTGTCCTGACATCCACTGGTCCTACTGCCCCGACATCCACTGGTCCTTGTGCCCCGACACCTGCTGGTCCTAGTGCCCCGACACCTGCTGGTCCTAGTGCCCCGAAATCAGCTGGTCCTAGTGACCGACACCCGCTGGTCCTAGTGTCCTGACATCCACTGGTCCTTGTGCCCCGACACCCGCTGGTCCTGGTGCCCGACACCCGCTGGTCCTAGTGTCCTGACATCCACTGGTCCTAGTGCCCGACACCCGCTGGTACTTGTGCCCCGACACCCGCTGGTCCTAGTGCCCCGACACCCGCTGGTCCTTGTGCCCCGAAACCCCTTGGTCCTAGTGTGAGAACTGAAGACTGCGAGAAGGACCCCCAACTCAACGCTGGTAGATGGTGCGATGCCGTAGCAAATGAGCCAGTTCAACTTGCCCATTTTGTCTTTCGTTGGGTCATTACTGGCACCCCTGGCAGAGTTTCGCGACTGGATAGGTTGAAAAATGGTGGCCGCTACTCCGTGCTCTGGTTGCATGCAAGCGTACTTTTGGTGCTGCCGGACAGCCGTCTGGTGGGGTGGGTTTCCTTGTTTAATTCTGCTTCTTACTCACGAAGAGCTGGTTTTTAATTTCCGTCATTTTTCATTATAGTAGTAAGTCTCCTCCGGCCGTCGAAGTCGAAGTAACGTCTCCGTCCCTCCTCGAAGTTCGCGCAAGAGAACAGTATGTGCCGAACTGCGATATGTATGTACATCACGTCGGGGACAGTGGTCTCGCCTCCCTCCTCAAAAGGTGGCCGAGTGTGACGCATCGTGCCTATTCGCAGGTGCGCCACAACCACCCCCACCCTTCCACCAACCGCGAGGTACGACAGCATGCCGCAGACAGAGGTGGTCGTGTGCACATGTGCCTATTCGCAGGTGTGCCACAACCACTCCCCAGCCACACGATGGTCACGATGACAGAGCATGCTTCGCAGACAGAAGGTGGTGTGTGAACATGTGCCTATTCGCAGGTGTGCCACAACCACCTCCCCAGACTCACCGACGATGGTCACGATACAGAGCAGCTCAACAGGGGTCTCCTATTCGCAGGTTGACAACCACCTCCCAGACACCGACGATGGTCACGAGACAGAGCATGCTTCCACAAAGGGGTGTGACACATCGTGCCTATTCGCAGGTGTGCCACAACCACCTCCAGGACTCACCGACGATGGTCACGATGACAGAGCATGCTTGCAGACAGAAGGTGGCGTGTGCACGTGCCTATTCGCAGGTGTGCCAAACACTCCCCAGGACTCACCACTGTCACGATGACAGAGCATGCTGACAGGTATGTACTGACAGGTATGTACATCACGTCGGAGACAGTGGTCTCGCCTCCCTCCTCAAAAGGTGGTCGTGTGTGACACATCGTGCCTATTCGCAGGTGTGCCACAACCACCTCCCCCAGGACTCACCGACGATGGTCACGATGACAGAGCATGCTTCGCAGACAGAAGGTGGCCGTGTGTGACACATCGTGCCTATTCGCAGGTGTGCCACAACCACCTCCCCCAGGACTCACCGACGATGGTCACGATGACAGAGCATGCTCGCGTTCCCTCGCTCGTCGGCTTTCGCAGGTTCACAACCACAGGGGTAGTGGTGTTGACACATCGTGCCTATTCGCAGGTGTGCCACAACCACCTCCCCCAGGACTACCGACGATGGTCACGATGACAGAGCATGCTTCGCAGACAGAAGGTGGTCGTGTGTACAATGTGCCTATTCGCAGGTGCAAACCACCCCCCAGGACTCACATGAAAAGAGCATGCTTGCAGACAGAAGGTGGTCGTGTGTGACCATCGTGCCTATTCGCAGGTGTCCAAACCACCTCCCCAGACTACCACGATGGTCACGATACAGAGCATGCTCAAAAGGTGTCGTACATCGTTATTCGCAGGTGTGCCAACACTCCCCAGACACCGACGATGGACGATGACAGAGCATGCTGCAGACAGAGGTGTCGCCTGGAGGAAAATAGACCGAATGGTACGATACAGAGCAGCTCAAGATGTGACATGTGCTATGCAGGTGACCCGCACGACGATGGTCACATACCATCTTAGAAAGGTGTGTGGCCTATTGCAGGTGTGCACATCCAGCTCACGACAGAAAGAAGGGGGGTGTACACATCGTGCCTATTCGCAGGTGCGCCACAACCACCTCCCCTAGACTCACCGACGATGGTCACGATGACAGAGCATGCTTCGCAGACAGAAGTTCGTTGGGAAACTGATAACTCCAGCTTCCCTGCCACTCCTTGCAGAAAAGTAACTGTTTCTGAATGGTAATCTCTGGCCAGGAGGGACAAAGCTATTAGCTGGAGTTCCGCTCCACTGTGCGGCACGCTCAGCAGAAGCATCGGCCAATTATGTTGCTTGTCCGCGATACCGGTATGACTTCAAGATTATACCCAACAAAGAAAAATCCTCTTACCCGTCCTATCCAATGTCGTTAGACTGGTTAGGATCTCATGAATAAATTGGTTCGAAGGCGAAGAGCCTGAAGGATCATAAGGATGCTCAACCAGTCTGTTGCAATAACATATGGTGGTGGTTGTGTCTACGATGCACTCAGCAGATAATGCCACATGACGTCGCCTGACTCTCACCCTGGCAGGAAGGGCGGGCACTGCGGATAATCGAACCTCGTAACTCTGGCATGCCAGACGGTCGGTTTAACTACAGCTACCGACGCCCTTGTTGCAATAACATGCAAGTGTTAATCTCCAACCGCAATAATAAAACACAGCCGTAATAACCACCCCCAACTCGGCGGCGTACACAGGCGCGTGTGGTGCTCAAGCAAATAACCTAGTGACCGTTCCACACACAAATGGACAACCAGTTTCATGGACAATCTTGGATCCCTCTGTAGGTTCGGGAGTAACATCGACAATACTCCAGCAGTTCTAAAAAGCTCTCTGAAATCAGAGTGAAATCCGAGCCTCTTGGAAGAGCGAAGGGGTAAGATCCCGAATAAGCATGTTTCCACCCTCCGATGACTTCTTGAAGGCATACAAATAAGAACAAGGAAAATGTTTTTTCTTCTGTATTCTTTTCAACACAAAGCAGTGTTGCAATCAGGGACATGACTTTATCCTGTCTATCAGGCGCTTTTCGGTGCACGTTTGCACCTTTTGCGAACGACTTATTCTATGGCTGCATATCTGCACTCTGATATCGACTCGCAAGTTTGCAGAGGTTGGAGTTTGACCGAGCTTCCCTGAAGGTAAGGTGATCAAGCATGGATATGTATTATTAGGATTATAAGCAATATTGCTTATACTTATATATGGCTATTGCTATCGCAATAATCGTGCAACAGCGAAGGGCATGTCGGTGTACCCAGTTTCCATGTACTGGATAAATCGGTGACCAGATTTCGGCACAGATTGCTTTTTTCTCATAAAATTCCTCCAGGTGTTTCGGCCAAGTTCCATGCCAGGAGATAAGTGAAGTGCACATAGGTATGCTGACGGTGTTCGGCACGCTGCTTTATGACCTTCAATCACACTTAGTTGCTCCGCATAGCTGACGGTGGTGGTTGGGCGCAGCAGAGGGTCGACTACGTTACCAGGTGGCTGTCGCGCATGCCGCGTGTGCAGGCTTGTTCGCGAAGCAGAGCCGTACGTGTTAGTGACGTGACAAGAGCTAATATCACATGGACAATGCAGACAGACACGCGCAGGCGCAGCGTTGCTGTCGTTGACCCAAACAAAAATATCAATCAATGTTTTGTTGGTTGCACAGCGCAAGTCCACCATCGCCCGTCCAGTTTCGACACCCTATAAGTGCGGCATGAGCACGAAATGTTCAAGCCTGGTCCATACATCCTGTGGTGGATTCAGAGGGCAACGGGCCATACCCCCTCCCAAGAAACCGATTTTTGCGGAATGTGGTTCTAAAATGGCATTTTCTCGAAATCTACGAACATTGTATGATACAAATATTGTCCTTAGCAGCTCCGACGAATGTTACGTGTTGAATTCTGATCAGATTTTTCGAAATTGAATACAATATTCTGACATTGCCCCCCCCCCCCATGCCAAGCTTCTGGATCTGCCCCTGCTTGCGCCCTGAACCTCATATAACTAGCCGACACTTTGGTACGGCATGGTTGACCGGAGCCAACACACACTGTTTTCCCCGGAGGGTCATGAAGATGTAACATTAAATGCACTTAGTATCTGGGACGTGTAGCAGGCGGATGCAACGCTCCTTGCATGTGCAAATGTTCATCGGATCCACTAGCGGATCCAGGGAGGGGCCATTCCGGCCATCCCCCCCCAGAAGCGCTTAAAAGGGGGGGGGCATAGTGTCTTTCCCCCCGAAACCAACAGAAGTAAATTAAATTAAAATGCAATAACCTTTGCCGAGGTTAAAAAATAGCGTTGGAATGAAAGAATCTCCAATTTTAAAGGTATTTTTTATAATTGTTATTTTGTATAATTGTATACTTTTATCAAATGGGAGGGGGGTGAGGGGGGGACTGACGCCGAAAACCGAAAGTTGTCCCCCCCCCAAACCGTCGGGCTAGATCCGCCAGTAATCGGATCAGGTCAGGTCAGGCCGAGCTGGTTCAGCACTGGCCGTAATTGCATCAGGATAGTTTGATCGGATCGGATCAGTTTTAGTCCATAAAAATTGAGTACAGCCGGGCCGAGTCAATTCAAGTTGGATTGATTATGGTAAAGTCTAGTTGGGTGAGTTCTGGTTAGTTAGGATCAGACTAGCTTGATTCGAGTCAATTCAGCTTGGGTTGGTTGGGGTCAGGTCTGGCTGTGTAAGTTCTGGTCATTGTGGATCAGGTCAGCTTGGTTCGAGTCAACATGGGCTGGCTGGGCTGGTCCTCTTCACACTGTAGGGGTGTCTGTCTGCTGATTGCAGTTGGGTGCCCCTCTGCAGACCGTTCCGGGTGCTCCTACAACAGCTACAACGGCTGTGGTGACCCTCTCTACAGACTGCAGGGGTGTCCCTATATCGGCACCAGTGGCCCTCCCCACAGGTGTAGCATTGTATGATTTTGGGAGGGCACTTACCCCCTGCACACCACAGCGGTGTCTAAACAATGGCTGGGTGCCCCCCTGCATACCACAGTGGTGTACATACAATGGCTGGGTGCCCCTTTGCACACCACAGTGGTGTACATACAATGGCTGGGTGCCCCTCTGCACACCACAGGAGTGTCCATACAATGGCTAGGTGTCCATAAAACGTCCGAGGGGGCCAGTGGCCCGTGCCTCCTGTCTGCGACGTTGTTATTCATAGCCTTATCTTATACTTCTAGTATACCTATTCTCTCATACCTGATCTCAATTGAAAAATTGTTAAAGATGTATTTTCTCTATACCTATTACTAATGATTAGTATCTAATAATTATTCCTATCCTATATGTTTACGATGCGGATTGGATTGACTCACATGGATGCAAATTAGGACGGAATTAAACATTTGAATCCATGTTAGGCTCTCGACAAAACCCATGTTATCACTCTCTGTAGTCGGATCTGACATGCATTTGAGCCATCGGTTGATTATCTTACTGACACAGTTTATCGCTCCCAGCGATTCGCCGATCATCCCCAGTCAAAGACTCCTATGACGTACGCTGCACTGACGTCAGAGACAAATGCGCGTACTTGGGCAAGTTTCGTTGTCAATACGGTGGATAACGCGACCGTGCCACGCCCATCTGCTCGCTACTCCGGGGCGAGACGTAGCGGAGCAGCGCGTGTGAGCAGGCTGAGACACCGTGTGCTGTTTACTGTACCCCGGACGCGTCGTGACGGCTCGGACTGTCGAAAGCAGACGACACACCCTCCGACCCATCAATGACCTAACATGGAAATCCGCATCGATTTCGCGTGATGACGTCACACATCCGTCGGCGGTTACGTCATTGTTGACAGTGGATGGCCAGCACGACCTTTGTCCGGGCCTGAAACGTGCTCCGCCATGCACATCGGAACGGAAGCCCGGTGATTACCTCTGTTGGCTCACCGGCGGCCCATGTGCAACATGCATGACTGGTCTGTGTGGGAAACCCCGAAAACCCCGCGAGATCAGAGGGCGGTGGCGCCGCGCGGGCGTTCGTGACGTCACAGATAACACATAACGCACGCGCCGTGGCCCACGTGCAACACGAGTGACCTCGGTGGGTCTCCCTTGGTCTGGCCGAACGACCTCAGCTACTCACTGTGACCCAAGTCAAGGCAATTAACGTCTGCTATTATTAACATGGTTTGATCTCAATTGACCTCACCCTCTGGCGGATTCAAGGGGATTGGGGAAGATGCTTCCAAAAGGGTTAGCTTTTTCAAGCAAGATATCGACGTATCAAGCCGGTGACAACTTCGAGGTCATGACGCCAGTAAGAAGGCTGGAACAACCACTATCATATTCATCGGAAAATACTCATTTTGTTTATAGCTTTTGTTTGCAACAGTTCTTACACCCATAGCTATCGGAATCCAACGAGCTTGTTTTTTAATTTCAATTTTGTGCTGCTGTTAGCTGTTTATTTTAACAGAACTGAAAGGCTGCTACAACTTTGTAGCCGCTTCTCAGTTCAATTGACCACCACCAACCAGATGGAAGCGAGGTCTGGACCCTTAAGCGATTTCGCCCGGCTCTGCTGCGCCACAGGGTCTATATGTTCATTAATCATTACAGCAACCAATTCACAGCGAAGCATCAGTTTAACCAGGATCGGATGGATTAAAAATGTAGAGGCCAGATTGAGGCATGGCTAAAGGAAGGAGCACAGCATTAAATGGATGGAAGTCTAAATGGAAGGATGCTATAAGTGGAGTTCCACAGGACTCCGTTCTTGGTCAACTTTACATTGTCAACTTTGTGAGCAATATTGAGGCGGGACTGAAAAATAGGGTGCTTAAATTTGTTGATATCAAGCTGGGAGGAATGGCAAAGAATAGATGCGAATGTGGTAATATTCAACTAGATTTAGAGGACTTTAACTCTGGGTGGATAAATAGCAGATGGGGCATTCCATGGCAGATCGACCAATTACTTTCCAAGTTTGCACCCTCAAGATTTGTATTTCGACCCAAATTTTCTTAAGAGGTAGTTTACACCCTCAAGATTTGTATTTCAACCAAATTTTGCATATGAGGTAGTCTTCTTGGTAGTCTTCTTGACTTCTCAACACGTCTGAACCAGTTTCAGCTCGATTTGACTAACGGTTTAGGAGCCATAGCCATTGGCGGTTTTTATGTTCAGTTGAATGGGTAGGTTTGAACGATGAATGAAAGGATCCGAGGCATATATATATTCATATTTTCCATGTCATTTCCAAAATAAAGGTCATGTCACTGGATTGATCCATTATGAAAGTTAAATATTTCAGCATGCCCGAAAATAACGACGTCAGCTGTGATATGTACTCTAAGCTTCATTGGCTTGCCAATAAAATTTCCCCTGTGTCTCTAACATGCATTGCTTAGAAGCCTATTGTCCAGCCTGATTCTGACCTGACCGAACCTACATTGTCTGTAACCGCTTTTTTACTATGATCAATATGAATGGATGTTATGAATATATGTGGATAAATATATGTACCTTTTTAGAGAAAAAACAATGCTGAAATTAGGCAAGTTCTGCTTACAAAAATGCAAAAATATTTAAGTCAAGGCCCGTATATTGACATAATATGATCTTTTGGGACCTCGTTATCGGCTAAAATGCAAACGTAATGTATGCTTGTGAATCTCCATGACCAGAGCTTTCCAGCGGTGTTCAGGATTTTATCATAGCTTACGAAGATCGAACGCCAATTTGGGGGACTTTCAAGATCCCCTGCCCGGCAAAGTGGATTTGTCAGCCGGTCTGGCGGGGGTTAACAAAGGTTGCAAATTTCCTTGTCACTGATAGTGTCGTGGCTGAGCTCCGTGTATCCACATAAGTTTACTTCGAAACATCTGGTGGTGGTAGGTCGGTCATAGACAGCAGAGCACTCATTTAAGATTTCGGAGCCGATAAATGAGCCCCATCATAACATTAAAGCCTTATGCATGCGAGGAACGCTGCCAATAATGACGAGACCAGGTATGCTTGGCAGTACTTGGTTGAAAGATTTGGCCCACATAGCTTCCAAAATAGAGCAATGGTCAGTCGATATGGGTGTTTGTGCTCCGCCCGGTGGGGGGAGGGGCAGGCGCCAAATTGTGGACCAAGCAATTTTTGTTAATTAATACGGAGCGAATAGATGGGACGAGCGAATGTGAGCGAATGAGGATGATGAATGTGTGTTAGGTAGCATTAAGGACGAGCGGAATCCGCTTCCGGCTCAACACAGGCACCCATTTCGGGCGGCACATTGCACAAAAGCCGCTGGGAACCAGTCGTCGGTCGTCGGTCTGGTCGTCGATCGGTTCGTCTGGTCCATGCTCTGTGAAAAGCATGGGCCTCCTCTACCACGCAAGGGGTCCCTGTGCGGATTCGGTTCCCTCTGTCGGCCTAGGGGCCATTCATACCGGCTCTGAGCCCACTCCGACGGCCCGGGGTCCTTCCGTGGCTAAGGGTCCTCTCCGTCGGCACAGGGGCCCTCCTTGGCGATCCAGGTCCTCCTCTGTCAGTCTGGAGGCCCTCTTTCAACATATTGATGCCCTTCCATTAAGGCAGAGGCAATTGTACGGTTTGGGCCCCATCCGTTGGCTGAAGGGCCCTTTCTGACGGCCCGAGGTATTGCGGGCCCCCTACACCGACGCTTTGAGGGGCCTTTGCGGGCCCCCAAGAAGGTTGTCTAGAGGGCCCCCTCCGACCCTCCAGTGGGAGGGTGGCTGTCCCCTTTGCCCCTTTGGCTACGCTACTGGTCTTCACATACTGTCAATATTTAATTCTCGAGGTGTCTCGGGAAACCTCGATAACTATGTATCGAGTGCCACATACTGCGGACGAACATCTCCCCATCAGATACATGTCCTCCTCGACCGCACGGTGTGCTCCCTCCACGATCCGAGCACGACCCGAGCACATGACTGTTGACACGTCTAGCCGTCCCACATGACTTCACTGTTCGGTGAGAACCACCAGACACCCGCCGACCCACGCTTCACATTTTCTCCAGGCCGCTTCAGTTTCAGCTCTGGCGCCACGCGTGGGCCGCACCTCGAGTTACGACTGTTGACTCGGCTCGGTGTTGCCGGCGGCGGCAAATGTCGCCGAGTGGCGCGCGCCACTTCCGTCACCGTTGCTGGTGGGCCGATAGCGCTGTCGTCCCGCCGCAACTGGGATACCGGCCCGCCATAAGCAGGCGGCGTTAAAGTCCTCGGCGGCAAATGCAGCCGGACGACTGCAGCGGTACACAAGAGGCGAACACCGCTGTATGATTCGCTGTAATTCGCGTGATCATGAACGAGTGCACTTCTTTCTGAGGGCGCAGTTTACGGCAGGGGCGGGTTTCAAGGTTCGGCAAGGCAAACATTGTTTACCCATGCATGGAAGCAGTGTGATTTGTAGCATTTCTAGGTTATTATTCATTAATTTGTAGTTTGCTATTAGTGTATTATATAACTTAGCTTTACAAACAAGCACAATGCTGCTAAAAGTAAACTGTAGCCTGCCTGATCAGTATCAATGAAGATGGCAAGCCCATCAAAATGTGCACCTGACTTAGCGTCTAGTAAAGACAAATCAACAACTAGTTGGCTGGACTGGGCGGGCGGAGCGCCCGGTCTCCTACAGGTGTGACGCTCTTTGAGAACGGTTGTGTGTTCAGGTGGGGAGTAAATGTTAAGCTCACTTAAGTAAGAATGAGACTATCAGGCTACTGGTAGCTCTCACTGCGTTGCCCGAATAAATATATGTTCACCTTTAGTCAGTGGAGAGGCCGGAAGGTGTGCTCTAAATACTTCAGACTCAACTTTTAGGCCACAACCCACCATTGGAGTTAGTGGAGAAATATTTTGTATCCATTGATGCAATTGCCAACAGGATTATTCCATCTATGAATGAAGCCTTCATCATACAACTAATTCAGACTTTTCGATGTCAGCAATGTCAGCTGACTGACAATGCCAGCTGACTGCAACTATCACCAGCCGTGTGGATCAGGGCGAAGGGTGGAGTTGTCGATTCAGTGACCGCGCCGATAATTTCTCTAGGGGGAGGAGTTGGAGATACGAATTAAGGACTCATTCATGGGCGTCATCAAGAATCTGTCTCGACAGTCTGATGGAGGTGGAGGTTCAAGGCCGTCTCATGTATTTTGTACTTGAAGGATGGTGTACTGATTCATAAGTTCCACCAGGGATTATATTAGTGGTTGAGGTGCCGATTCAGGGATGCCACGAGGGATTTCCATGGGTGGTGAAAGTGCTGATTCAGGGTGTGGCCAGAAAATTGTCCTAAAGTAGGGAGGGGGGGCAATGGGTGGAAATGGTGGATATAGGAAACTTCCCGATGATCCAGAGTATGGTATTGTTTTATACACTTTGAGGGGACATGTGGCTTATGTTGGCCCAACATTGGCTTTGCTCTCCACAATTTCAGCTTCTAACATGGAAGCCTATGCATTGTGCCCCCAATCCATTTGGGCCCGCCCATTGCCTGCAAGAATCTCAGCCCCCTTTAGGTGCCCCGAAGGTAGCCTATATTCACAGGTCAATGGCGTGGCCATAGGCTCCTCGCTGAATGCACTGTTTGAGCAAGCTTACATGTGTACAGTGGCAAGTACGATCCTATTGTGTCCTAACGCCGGTATAGACGCCCTTCCAAGAAGGTTCGAGTGTATCCACTCGAATTTTTCAGCCAGGCGCCCACCTGAGAGAAAGAGGTGCCACCTTAGAAGGAAAGGCGCCCCTCCAGGGACACACGAGTGTACACCCCTCCCCTATTTCTTTTTTTAGCCAGAGGCGCCCCTCCAGGTACTTTCGCAGTGGCGCCCCTCCAAAGAAATGGCACCCCTCCAGACAAACTTATGACAATTCCTGGATCCATCCCTGATTACAGCAGTGCTCTCTCGTGGTTATGAACTCCGGCTGCTTATAGAATCGTGCGCATTTTTCTTGCAAATTTAACAAGTTTCGTTGAGCCATAAAGAAGAAAGCGGCCGACTTGAGAAAAAAAAGGTTCTATATCTTATATGTCCGGAACAGCAATGTAGCAGTGTAAGTTGACCCCATCAATGAAAGTGCCGTCCGAGCAGGTTATGACGAATTTCTTCGGGGAGCTACTAGTCAATTAGGATGTCAGTGCCTGCTATCACAATGGCTGCAAACAAAAAGAGATTTGCTCCCCCTATTACAATTTTACACTCTCATCATTGTACGCGCGCCGTGCCTTCGAGACCTTCGAAATTGTTTTGATTCCTCAACCTTTTGATACCGTATGGCAAGCCACGTCGAATGACATGCACTTGATGCAAATTGAAGCCATACCAACGAAACGCGAGGACTTTGACAAATTAAAACTAATCTTTGACCCTGACATGTCCCGGTTTGAAATGTTACTGAAGGTTTACCACGGGCTACCGCTTGACACAAAATTTGGGTAGTTTTGGGAGAAAACGAAGAAACGCGAGGCGACCGAAGAAATGAGTTTGGCCTTTGACCGTGACAATTCATTTGATTTCTGAACAGTCTGCTAGTTCAGAATCGACCTCACGCAGCTCGATTGACATCCACTTTATGGAAATTGAAGCCATAGCAACGAAGCGCAAGAACTTCGAAGAACTTCAAACTAAACATTGACTTTGAGGTTTGATATGGTCATGTCACGGATTAAAATGCTACTCGAGATTCACTACGCGCTATTGCTGATACCAGCACGGTTGTAGGCTCGGACGACAAAAAATGCGAGTTAGCCGAGAAAATCGGCTTGACCTTTGACCTTTGAAATTACTTCGGATTCTTAACTTTCTAATACGGCACAACAAGCCACGTCAAACGACACCCACTGGGTGCAAATTAGGCCCATAGCGACGAATCGCGAGGACTTCGAAAAACTCAAAATAACTGTTGACGTTGAAGTTTGATCTCGACATGTCCCGATTTCAAAATGTTACTCGAGTATTTACCACGGCCTATCGCTTGATAGTGGATCTGGGTAGGCTTGGGCGAAAATGAAAAATGCGAGCTGACAGAAGAAATCAGTTTGACCTTTGGCCGTCGAAATTATTATTTCGAAATTATTTTGAATTCTAATCTTTCTAATACCGCACAAGCGACGTCGAATGACACCCATTTTCTGCACTTTGAAACCATAGTGACGAAACGCAAGGATATCGAAGAACTCAATCAAACCTTTGACCTTGACATGTCCCGGTTTGAAATCCGACTGAGTGTTCTCAACGAGCTATGGCGTGATACTAGATTTGGGTTGGTTTGGGCGAAGACGAAAAAAATGCGAGACGACCGAATAATCAGCTTGACCTTGACCTTGAAATTATCTAGATTTATCAACTTTCTGACCTCATATGGCAAACCAAGTCGAATGACACCCACTTGGTGCAAATTGAAGCCCAAGCGACGAAACGCGAGGACTTCGAAAAAGTCAACCTAACTTTTGACCTTGAGGTCTGACCTTCACATGTCCCGGTTTGAAATGCTACACGAGGGTTCACCACAGGCTATCGCTTGATACTATATTTGTGTGTGTATGAGCGAAAACGAAAACAAAATGCGAGCGACCGGACAAATCAGCTTCATCTTTGACCTTCGAAATTATTTCGATTTCTCACTTCCTGATACAGCGAAACAAGCCACGTCGAATGCTTCCCATTTTATGTAGCCTGAAGGCATAGCGACCAAATCTGAGACCATCGAAGAAGTCAAACGAACCTTTGACCTTGAGGTTTGACATTGACATGTCCCGGTATGAATTGTTAGTCGAGGGTTGACCACGAGCTATTCCTTGATACGAGGTTGGGGTATGCTTGGACGGAAACGAAATAATATGCGAGGAGACCAAAGAATTCACTTTGGTCTTTGGCCTTGAAAAAAGCAATTCGATTGCTCAATTTTCTGGTACCGCACAACAAGCTAGGTTGGATGACTCCCATTTGATGGAAATTGATGCGATGATCACCGAACGTCTCGTTCGGTCACTGTCGGTTCAATATCGTCATCTAAAAAATCACGCTAGCCTATGACCATGAGGTTTGACCTCGACATGCACCGGTTTTAAATGCAACACCAGGGTTCACCACGGGCTATCGCTTTATGCCAGATTTGGACAGGTTTGGGTGAAACAAAAAATGCGGGGCGACCAAAGAAATCGGTTTGCGTCGGACCTTGGCCGTAAAAAAGTGGTCATGTGAGACCTATGTAGTTGCTTTCAGTGTGTTCAGTACAGGCAGAAGCAGTTGCGGTAATTGATTCGATTGAACATGAATCCAGAGCTAAATGCGAATACGTCTCTGGCGAACTCGTTACTTAATACGAATATGAGGACGACGTTAACTTGACGTACGCACGTAAGGTTGCCCAAGGCTCCTGCCTCCCCATGGCCTTGAAAATACCCAAGGACATCCAGAGTCACGTTTGCTCAAGATATATCGATATATGCACAGAGGAAGGCATCCTAAGACGCATAGGGCCATGTAATAGTGCAACTTCGGTGCTTCGCAAAGCACAATTCTCCGCTCACGCGAGAACACCAGATGGTAAAGGTTCACGTCATTCAAGAATAGTCTGGAAGCGAAAATTTCGAACGCTTGCTGATTTCCCACCCGGATATTTTGTGACGACAGACCTGTGAAGCTCATTGATTGGCTAGATCGGCTGCTAGCAGTTTTTGGTGATTTTCTTGCATAAATGACTCTTGCATAAATGTTCACTGCATAAATGACTGAGTATAATTTTGTGGCGACCATACACAGGTATTTTAATAGCCAAGGCTGATGGGAGGACACGAAAGAAATTGAGGGGACAAATCGCCACTTCAAAAAATTAGGGGAGGGACATGTCCCACAGGGATTGCACCCATGCATATATATATATATAGATATATATATATATATATATATATATATATATATATATATATATATATATATATATATATATATATATATATATATATATATATATATATATGTGTGTGTGTGTGTGTGTGTGTGTGTGTGTGTGTGTGTGTGTGTGTGTGTGTGTGTGTGTGTGTGTGTTTACTCACCACTGGGACGGTTATGGTCGCTGAAACGGTCACCTCTGGTGAAGTGGCCTTCGCCGCTGTCGCGGCCGTGGCCACTGGGACAGCCGTGGCCGCTCGGGCGACAGCCATCGGTGTTGGTGTGAAGTCCCCTGGCAAAGGTATCTCTTTGTCCTCAAGAAACAGCAGGTGACGGCACTTCTTCAGGATGAATGCGCATCATAGCGAGAGCGCTCAGACGAACCTCGCCTATTTGTCCCCCTTATTAAGGGTTTCCTACCTGCAGTCCCCCCCCCCCCCCCCCCTGGCACTCGGGCTCTCTTCATCCTCATAGCCCTATCTGGCTTCTAGAGGACCTTCGCAGTCGTCGACAGCATGTACGGATCTCAAGGACATCTTACCTTTGAGGCTGGTCCTGAGTATTCCTCTCGCCTATCGCCAGTTTGCATGGACTCTCTTAGCTCTCAGGGGGTCCGATCCCTCAGGCGCCCATCCAAAAGCTCATGCACATCCCAGTACAGTCCTATTTAACATCCCAGTACAGTCCTATTTAACATCCCAGTACAGTCCTATTTAACTTTCAGGGGCCCTATTCATTCATGAGAGGCCCTCTTTAACTTATATGGTCCATTCTCAATCCTCGACAAACTTGTCTTAGCTCAGTGGCATCCTGCAGATGCGAGACAGGCCTCACAATTTCTAACAAGCATTGCCAGCCCTCCGCAAACTCTCCTTAGCTCTTAGGTGGCTCTGTTCATCCCTCAGGATTTCTCTCAAGTTTCAGGAGCATCACAGTCCAGCCCGTTCTAGCTACCAAGGGTCCCTCCCAGATCTCGACAACCTATCGGGCTATCAAGGACAAATTAGCTCGGAAACCGGAACTCAGTATTATCCTTGCAGCCATCGGCAGCCTTGAGAGACTCTTCAGATCTCTGGAGCCGTTTTTCTCATCGGGGCCCTTCCAAGCCTCTTGAAGTCCAAATCAGTCCCCTCCAGCGCTCGGTGACTCTTTTCGATCGTCAGGGGCCCTCTCCAGCTGTTAGGGGCCCTTCCCAGTCCTTGACGGTCGTTCTAGCGTCAAGGGCTAGCATGCTTTTGAGAGGACATTCCCCTAATGTTGGCTTTGCCACCCCTCCCCCAATAATTTCAACTTTTATCAAGGGACCCTATGTGGTATGCCCCCCCCCCCCTTCCAATCCATATGGGTTCGCTCTTTGCCTTCATGTATAGGCATTGTATCCTTTAAAAAAAAATTAAAGAAGAATTTACACCTATGTTCGTTGGCAGATACCAATGGACAGGTCAGCTTGCACTAAACCAGAGAGGAAATAGTTTTAGGTACATGTTCCAGCAACACTTTTCTGGCTCCCAGGACCCAGTAAGCAATTGACTAAATAAATAAGCTATGGTAATTAGTGAAGATACGAACCCTGTTTTATGAACCTGCATGCCCATTCGCTTGAACACTGCCAATTAGTGCAGCCAAATTCAGAGCTCGACCACCACCGTACCTGGTTGCCGTCCATGTGACTCGATCCGAGGGGCCGACTCCCGCGCCGGTGGGCCAGCAGATCGGCCGCCCGTCTCGCAGTCAGGAGATCGGCCGCCCGTCCCGCGGCCAGGAGATCGGCCTCCTGTCCCGCGGCCAGGAGATCGGCCTCCTGTCCCGCGGCCAGGAGATCGGCCTCCTGTCCCGCGGCCAGGAGATCGGCCGCCCGTCCCGCGGCCAGGAGATCGGCCGCCCGTCCCGCGGCTAGGAGATCGGCCTCCTGTCCCGCGGCCAGGCGCAGGTCTCCGGCCGCCATCTGGCGGCAGACCGCCAGGCGTGTCGCTCCATCTGCCGCCAGGTTCCGCCAGGTGGCATCTCTCGCCAGACGTCGTCAGCCCTACCGACCGCGCCCGGCCAGCTCCGCAACTGTCCACCGTCAGATGTTGAGCACCGAGGACGCTCCAGCGGCGGTGTGGAGTGGGCCCAATTCCCTGGCGACCTGATGCCCTGGGTCCAAAGAACTTAGGCGCAGCTGCCGCGTTTCGCACACCGGAGTTTCGATGTTGCACCGACGGATGCGAGTGGAAACCGCGTTGACCACCTGCACCAACTGTATACCCACCTCACCCAGCACACCGTCCTTCGAGCCGGCTCAGGTGCCCAGCTCTGGCATCACGCGCACATTAGATTTTCCGGCTCCGATGGCCGTCATGAGACGGAAATAGCCCATGGGCACTCATTCGTAAGTCGACGAGCACCATACCGCTCCGGAGCCGCGACGCGGAGCAGCACGTCACGTCACGTAACGTCGCGTCACGTCACCGACGACTCCTATAGTGTCCATTCACCGGTCGACCGCGGCCGCCTCCACAACACCAACTGAAGTCACATCGTGTTTATATATTCTGCGGCTGCGCCGCGACCTGTGACCATCCCAAAACCGCCGCAGGTCATATTCATGTCAGCAGAGGAGGCGCACTCAGGTACACAACATGGGCTGACAAGTCCCTGTAAATGAAAATGGATAAACTTAACCAGAATGCTCCCAGATGTACACTGCTTTCGTTTTCTTTTTTGCTTGGTTGTAATTGTGTTTTACAACTAGCAGTGTCAAAATGTCCACAGAAACATATTAGCAGATAAATAGTAGACGCATACTAATAGTAAAGGAAGTTTCAGGGTGGGCAAATGCAATATAAAGACCTTTGCAATTGGTATGCATCTCGCAATTTATGATGCCTATCAAATGAAACGCTTCTTTCATCCAGTCAAACACCATTAGTGTTGTAACGTAACCTGACACGGTTCTGATCAAAGGCGTCTTCTGGATGATGTGTATGTTCGGATAGACGATGAGGATCTGGATGATCTGGATGTCCGTCTCCGACACTTTTGCTTGTCGCATGCACACAGGCGTAGTTCTGCGGCGCGACCATGCGTTATCAAGTCGAGCGGGCGATGGCAGGACGGGCTCGATAAACTCGCTTCCTTGGCAGAGGCAGATCCAATGGGAATGGGGCACAAGGGCCATGTGTCCTCATGGAAGGGCGAAGTCCCCTGACTGAAAAAAAGCGCTTCTATATTAACGCTCAATTGCACCCCCGTCCTGCAATGTTCCAGTCGAAAGCGCCCCTCTGAGTAGAACAGGTGCCCTCTAGGTAATCTTGAGTGCATCTTCCTTGAAATATTATGAGGCGCCCCTCTGAGTAGACTAGGCTACCAATCTAGGTATGCCTGAGTGCCCCCTCCTCGAAATGTCCTGAGGAAACCCTCCGGGGAAATGGGACCTCTCCAGGCAGGTGACACCTGATCATAATTCCCAGATCCGACCCTGTCAAAAAAGGTTCACATATGGCCCAAAGCTATGGGTCGCCGTTGCTCAGTCTGTAGGATGTTTGACTCCTGATTGCAAAATCCTGGGTTCGAATGCCACCAGTTGCGGGATTGCCGGGCTCACTCGCGACCAATGAGCGTGAGATGACGCTGTGACGACGCTATGTGACCCAGCAGTCGAATGAGCCTAGGACCATCGTAAACGAACCTAGGACTCTCCAGTGACTCAAAGTTAGCGTTGACAGGAGACATTATTTTATTATGAAATTGCGTAAGATTATTTATGAGTCATTGGAGATCACAATAAATCGATGATTTAATGTCCGTACATGACATTTTCCCATCCTTCCTAATGCAGGGGGTTGTTGGGACACCTAGCGGTTCAAAGCGGACAATACTAACGACATACATGAGAGCCAGCCAGTTGTGCGTGACTGACCTCGCGGTTGACACCAAGTCATTGTGTTTATAGTTACTAGTTGGTCTTTCATGTCGGTTTAGAGGTGTTTATCTCGCAGAGATCAAACATTTTCAGGTTTACTCGCTCCCGATGTAACCAAGTTAACCCTCCCAGTCATTCCGGTTAGCTCCTCACACCCTGTATCGGGAGGTCATTATACACCCACTAATCTGCAAACTAAGCATCGCACGAAAACAAAGAGGTGTCATCGGACAGTGCTCGACGGTTAGGGCTAGAAATCACCACCAAAATGTTATCCCCTCAAAAAGTGACGCCACTAGGGGTTTATGTGGTTACGGTTGACGTCGTGTTTTTGGCTCTGGGAGTTCATTTTGGAGAAGATTTGAAAAACAAAGCTTATTTCGAATTATATAAGGACGATGAAATGGACCGTTGCCCCAAAATGTTCCCGCACCCCATTTGTTTAAATTTGCAAAATTTATAGTTTTTGAATTTTCCATTCTCTAATTGATAGAACACGCCGAGAAACGTTGCTTTCAGTAAATTTAGCCTCACACAAATTGCTTACCCTAGCCAGAATCTTCGATTTTGGCCATAATAGGCAATTATGTAAAACAAGTAAGTCATGACAAACGCAAAAATTCTAAAATTCCTCCGATGCGTTTTGTTGCGTCCCTAAAGATAAATAAACGCTGACAGTTTCATTCCAATGTCTTTCTCCGCTGAAGCGTGACGACTGGTTGAACTTGTTTTGGAGGTGACCTCACTCGACCTTGATTAACTCGGTGACCGTGGATGACCTGACCTCAAAATTTTCACACAGCATGCCAAATTGATGTGGGAAGAGGTATGCCAAATTTCGCATTCAAAGAATTTCAATTTAAAGAACTGTATCCTGGTTGCCGCAGGCTCAATCCTGGCTGCCACGGACTCTATCCCTGCCGCTGCGGACCCAGTCTTCACCGCCGCGGACTCAGTCTTCACCTCCACGGACTCAATCTTCACCTCCGCGGACTCAGTCTTTACCTCCGCGGACTCAGTCTTCACCTCCACGGACTCAATCTTCACTGCCGTGGACTCAGTCTTTACCTCCGCGGACTCAGTCTTCACCTCCGCGGACTCAGTCTTTATCTCCGCGGACTCAGTCTTCACCTCCGTGGACTTAGTCTTCACCTCCGCGGACTCAGTCCTCACCTCCGCCGACTCTATCCCGGCAGGCGCGGACTCAGTCTTCACCGCCGTGGAGTCAGTCCTCACCGCCGCGGACTCAGTCCTCACCGCCGCGGACTCAGTCCTTACCTCCGCGGACTCAGTCTTTATCTCCGCGTTCTCAGTCCTCACCTCCGCCGACTCAGTCCTCACCTCCGCCGACTCTATCCCGGCCGCCGCGCCCGGCCGTCGGCGTGGCCGGCCGCCGCGAGATAAAAGGTGCTCCGGCGGCGGACCGGTCAGTCGAGCTGTGACGGTGCCGGCGCCATGAGGAGTCTGCTGTTGGCCGTGCTGCTGGCCGCCGCCGTGCTGGTGGCGGCCGCCAGTGGGGGGCGCCGCACACGTGCCGACCGAGGGCCAGACGGCACAGCCAGTCGCGGTCGGCGAGGCCGACGGAAGGAGCGCCTCGTCGAGCCAGACGAGTACCAGCTGTGGCTGCGCAGTGGAGGTAAGATCTGGTGCCGGCGGCGAGCAGTGGGTGTCATTGTTTCCGGGTCGGCCAACCGCATCGCTGTGGGGACGTTAGAAAACGGCAATCGATCAACGATCAAAGGCAAACAATGTTGGGCAGTGTGGACAGGTGTGGTGTGAATGGGTACGGGCCCCCACCGCAACAGCAGAGCAGACACGTGTTTACACGGATCCACTGACCCTCCTCCACTCCTGTGGCATAAATGTGCGCTTCCGCCGTGCAAGCTTTCGGACTGTTGGCCAGAATGGTGGAGCACTAATCAAACGGATGTCTCTGACCGCCCTGTCGCCTTTTCCCTACCCGTATGAAAATGCCTGACACGCCACTGTATCGTAGGACCACACCCAATATCACGGCATGCTGGCTGCGCTTTTGTGAATCGGCTGTACCTTCGTGCCGCTGCATGCTATTTCAATATTGATGTCTGTATTAATCGGCAAGGTTGAAAGCATTTGATGAGTTCTCAAACCCAAAAACCCACCTAGAAAGTCAGCCACCCAAACTGCGCCATGATAATGCTGCCAGACAGGATGCCACTTCATAGACAAGATATGCAGTTATAAAGCCGTCAAAGCTGTTATAAAAGTGCCATCTGCTTAGATCTGCTCACTCGGATGGTGAATCACACATATGATTGGTGACTCTACACTGACCGTTGGAAGTGATTGGGCTCCACGGAAGAAAAGTGCACACGTGGATTATAGTCGGCAAATCTCAATTATGTCGACTAGGGAAGCATTTCTGTGGTTTTCGAAAGTCTTACGAGAACTTCAGGTGGTGCTTTTGCATGGTCTTACGGTTTTCCCATATATCCATATACCCAGTGGTGTGTTCCCATATATCCTAAAAGCACTAATGTTGAACTTTTAAAAGCTAGGTGGTGCTCGGCCATTGTAAGGTGGTGCTCAAGCACCACCTGCTAACACTGAAGCTTCACTCATGTATGGAAGGGGAGGTCTGCAGAATTACGGATCTTCTGCGGAATTTTCTATGTATACATATTATGGCCCATAAACCACATCCGGTGTTGCATTAGCTTGGTGCTGTACAAGGTTTGGTGCTACACTGGCACCAAAGTAGGGAAACACGTCTGCGAACGTGGCCGCGATGGACGGTCAAGGTTAAGAGGGGTCGAAGACTTAGCAACGTTGAATAATTATGTAAACTAATATGTGTTGTTTCCTCGTAGACACAGAATCTGAAGGTTGGCTCATCTACTTACATAACGTCGTTTGTTAGTTTAAGTATCCTCCAGTAGGTCTAAGCCTTCAGAGCTCCATTTGTTTGATGCGCTGAGTATAGGGTATGACTGGACTTGCTTTCTGCAATGTCATAGGAAGATATCGTGCAATAAGCTAGGAGAGCGTGAAATATCCGCCAGTACACAGATAAAGATCCAGCACGTCATTCAATGGCCTTATGGTCGTTCAATGGTCACATGGTCGTTCTTTGAGTAGTTCGCCTTTTCACAGTACGTGCATAGAGAGCATAGTTTGCCCAGTACTTGAGATTCCAAGACTAACCGTAAGTGGCCTATCATTCCAAATTCGATATTAACTTTTACAGCGGCAGCTGACCTGACCTGACCTTCCAGCGGCCGACATTGTATGTCAGTGTCAGCCGACCCAACCTGACCTCCCAGCAGCTGACATTAGCTCTGCTAGTGTTAGCCGACCTGATCTAACCTGACCTCCCAGCGTCTGACATTGTCTCTGCCAGCGTCAGCCGACCTGATCTGACCTGACCTCCCAGCAGCTGACATTAGCTCTGCTAGTGTCAGCCGACCTGATCTGATCTACCCCCCCGCGTCTGACATTGTCTCTGCCAGTGTCAGCTGACCTGACCTGCCTGACCAGACGTCCCAGCGTCTGACATTGTCTCTGCCAGCGTCAGCCGACCTGATCTGACCTGACCTCCCAGCGGCTGACATTGTCTCTGCCAGTGTCAGCTGACCTGACCTGCCTGACCAGACGTCCCAGCGGCTGACACCGCTACCGTCGGCAGAGTGTGAGCCGTCGCCAGAGGGCGAGGAGCGGTTCTTCTGTCCGACGCCGGGCCCCGAGGGAGACTGGACCTGTGTCGACATGGCGCACGTCTGTGACGGCGTGTTCGACTGCCCCGGAGAGGAGGACGAGCTGCCCTCCGGCTGCTTCTTCTACAAAGTGGTCAGTGCTGCAGGTGGCCGCACCGCCGCCAGGAAAACAGCACCGATCGTCGTCCGTACACAGTAGACAACACAGTCCACTGACCTCTGTAGTCGAAGCGCCCCTGAACCCCAATAACTAACTAACTAACAGTCCACAGTACACTCTGGCGACCGGACTCGACTGACGCGATAACTCACTGACACGGTGACTCGCTGACACGGTGACTCGCTGACACTATAACTCACTGACACGGTGACTCGCTGCCACGGTGACTCGCTGACACTATAACTCACTGACACGGTGACTCGCTGACTCGCCGACTCGGCTGACGGCGATGCTGACTTGACAAACACGATAACTCACTGACACGGTGACTCGCTGACACTATAACTCACTGACACGGTGACTCGCTGACACGATAACTCACTGACACGGTGACTCGCTGACTTGCCGACTCGACTGGCATGATGAGGGTGACTCAGCATTCACACACCGACTCAGTGATACTGGCATGCTGAATCTGCAATATTGGTACGCCGGCTCACGGACACTGACATACTCAGTGACACTGACATAGTGACTCAGTGACACTGACATTGTGACTCGATGAGCCTGTCACACTGGCTCAGTGACACTGACGTACCAGTCAAGTGACACTAGCTTACTGACTTGTTGACACGGACACATCCACTCGGCAACACTAATTTACCGATGCAGTGATACTGAAGCACCAACTCAGCGACAATTCACACAGAAACTTTGGGGACTGCCAGGGGTGTAGCTGTGCATGTTTTTGGGAAGGAACTTACCCCCTCCTCCAGTGCTAGCTTTACGTTCTCAATAATGTCAACCTTTAACATGGGACCATATGTGGTATGCCCCCCGACCATTTGGGCTCGCCCATTGTCTTCATGTATTGTGCCCTCCCAATAATTTTTAGAAACCTACACCAGCAGGTGCTGCTTGTATGGCATGATGAGTTCTGCATGCCTTGTTCTAAAAATGTTCATCCACGCGGGTAAGTAATAAAGCATAACTTTCCCAAAGGGTACGAAAAGATGATCACTTCTGGTGGTGATCTTTCTCAAGAGCACAAAAGTTTACTCATGCTAGCATGTCGTGTCGGTTTTGACCTTGCACAGCGCGCGGTTGCAAATTAATTCTTAAAATGCTTTGGCGTAATTTTATTCGGTTGACGTTTTACTCACCAGACAAACTTTATTGTTAGGCTGGTCACTGACCGACACACAGAAGCGCAGCCATGCCTCCCCCTCCCTTAGGAACCAAAAATACACTAGATCGAACGATACATTTTGGGATTTCACTATGCAAAACCCTAAATCTTCGGCGCGCTTCGCGCGCCGCAGGCTTTCCCCGTTTCTTCACATTTTTTTTTTGGTCGGGCCCTCCCTTCGGAAAATCCTGTCTGCGCCACTGCCGACACATGACAGGTCATTGGCTAGCTCCTGCGGTCATTGGTCACGGCAGGACTCGGAGTACTCAGTGAGGTCGTGACGGGATTCTCGGCGAGGTCCACGGCGGGTTTCTCTGCATTGCGAACACTCGCCGTACGCCGCCCGTGTGACGTACCCGCCGCCCGCGGCGCTCCGTGTGACGTAATCGTCAATAGTGCTGGCGTCACTCAAGTGTTGACTACTCGACATTCATCTGGCGGCCAACAGCCGACTGACCGTCACTCCCCCCCCCCCCCCCACCTCCCACTCAACATCACCGCACACGTCAAACACCCGCCCGGGGCAGCGGCTGGTACCTCAGCGGTCGGTACCTCAGCGGATGGTACCTCAGCGGCCGGTACCTCAGGGGCTGGTACCTCAGCGGCCTATACCTCAGGGGCTGGTACCTCAGCGGATGGTACCTCAGCGGCCGGTACCTCAGGGGCTGGTACCTCAGCTGCCGATACCTCAGGGGCTGGTACCTCAGCGGATGGTACCTCAGCGGCCGGTACCTCAGGGGCTGGTACCTCAGCGGCCGGTACCTCAGCGGCTGATACCTCAGCGGCTGGTACCTCAGCGGCCGATACCTCAGGGGCTGGAACCTCAGCGGATGGTACCTGAGCGGCCGGTACCTCAGGGGCTGGTACCTCAGCGGATGGTACCTGAGCGGCCGGTACCTCAGGGCTGGTACCTCAGCGGATGGTACCTCAGCGGCCGGTACCTCAGGGGCTGGTACCTCAGCGGCTGGTACCTCAGCGGCCGATACCTCAGGGGCTGGTACCTCAGCGGCCGGTACCTCAGCGGCCGGTACCTCAGGGGCTGGTACCTCAGCGGCCGATACCTCAGTGGCTGGTACCTCAGCGGTCGATACCTCAGGGGCTGGTACCCCAGCGGATGGTACCTCAGCGGCTGGTACCTCAGCGGCCGGTACCTCAGGGGCTGGTACCTCAGCGGATGGTACCTCAGCGGCCGGTACCTCAGCGGCTGGTATCTCAGCGGCTGGTACCTCAGCGGCCCGTACCTCAGGGGCTGGTACCTCAGCGGCCGGTACCTCAGCGGCCGGTACCTCAGGGGCTGGTACCTCAGCGGCTGACATTGACCGTCGATGCAGCGCCGACCCAACATTGGCGCAGTATTACCCGGAATCCAACCCCGGACCGGCGACTTGTTTACTGAATACAGAGGTGGAGGTGACAAAAATAACTGCGTCAGGAACATTGGGGTCGGAACAGTTCGTAAAACAACACACATAGGCCCAGTGGAGTTTCGAATAATGTGCTAGAGTTATTTGAGGTTCGTCGAGCTTCCCGGATATCCAAGGCAAGAAAGGCGCTTCATGTATTAAGATAATGGTGGGCAGTGGATAATGTTGGTTCGTTATCAGCTGGTTTCCTAGCTCTGACCCAGCTCGGAACAACGATATTCAACGGAAGATTAAAGAGATGGGGAGATTTAATGAGCGCACCGGAGGGCCTCTCACATAACGCGCACCGGAGGGGGCAGATTCGCCCCTCAGATATCGGAAACTACGGAAGCCAGAAGCATACAATTTGGCCGGTATATTACAGCTGTAGTGAACTCGCTTCAGTATGACTTCGTGAATTTCATGAACCTAGTCAACCTAGTCAACCTAGTCAATGCCTTCAGGATCAAATTAGGTCGTTATCGGCCACCACACAACGCCGCCACTCCACCGCGAAGCCGAAGCCATTGTGACCTGGAGGCTCGGCTACCGGGCGGCTGGCCGGAGGTCGGTCGCCGCCCGGTCGGTGGACTTTGCACTCCACAGTTCTTATATTTATCAACGGATTTCGATTTTTGCTGCATATGATGCGCTAATTAATTTTTACATTCACAAGATGTCCTTACAACATCTTTGCCCGTTTCTGACATATCGTCGAGAAAAAAACAGGAGGGGTGGACGGAATTCCACGCCCTCCAGTGTGCGTAATAAATTGAGTGGTCATATGAGGCTCTGTCTGTTTGTGGTAACCCAAATTTTCTGTCTGTTGTGTGTGCCCTAAAGTTATGGAACGGGTAACACAAGAGGTGCAGGCGTCCCCCTCCCCAAATCAGTGTGATCGAAGTCGCTGGAGGGCAGAACAGTGGTGGTGGTGGATTTGTGCTTTAGGGCGCGTCGACTGCATTGGTCATTTTGCGCCCATAGGGCAGAACAGTGAGCTAGGAAGATCCGGCACGGGAATCGAATGTTGACGTCACGCCCCTCTGCCGCAGCTCTCCCGGAACATCGAGGTGATAGCTCAAGGTCTGTTGAGACTCACTTCACACCAGAGGAACAGGTTACGTCGGTAGCTTCAGCCTCTCCTCCCGTCGAGAAGGCGGGACCGAACAACGTCGCCGGTCACACGCACCGCCGCGGCGAGTGGTGTCCGTCGGCGGGGTGTGCACTCCGTGCTCCGGAGTTCTCCCGGATGTTTCGGCAGCCCAATGGCGCTTCGGCACACGCGTCTTGTCGAGTCGTGTCACAACTTGCCGTGACGCGTCGTGTCACAACTCGTCGTGTCATGTCGTGACGCGTCATGTCGGGACGTGCCGTGTCGTGTCGCGACTCGTATCGTGTCGTGACGCCCCATGTCGGGACGCGTCGTGTCGTGTCGTGCCGTGACGCGTCGTGTCGGGACGTGATGTGTTTGCCGCAACACGTCGTGTCGTGGCGTGACGAGTCGTGTCGTGTCTGGCCGTGACGCACCGCGTCGTGCCGTGGCGCAACGTAACGGACAAGCGCGACGGCAGATAAACTCCATGATGATCTCAACTTGGCGTCGTTTCTTGACGGTCCTGGTTAGCAGCCTGTGCCACTGTCCATATCATGCGTGATCCGAGTGTACGTTCGTTTATGCTGGCATCATCGTGTGTTCATCATTTTGCGCGAAGATCATCGAGCTCTGCTGGAGCGACGAGAACCGCGGCTGACTTTTCACCATTGCCCGTGGGCACTGTCCGTCCTCGTGGATATCAAGTTCACCCTTATTTCATAATATTTAAATATTTATATAGCTGTTAGCTAGTCATATATGCGGTTTACCATAGCAACGACCGTGTCCAATGTGAACCGTGTAGTTCACAGTTGTAAAAGTTGTAACAACTCGATTGTCGAGTGACTGAGTTCTTGGCGCTGAGTGTAAACAGCGAAATGTAATAAAGCGCTGGCATCATGCGGTAGCAAGTGTTTCGGAGACAAGACTTACTCCGTCAGATCACAACCACATCAGACGACGTCTCCGACAATTTACAGTCGACTCTTTCGACTTTTGACGTTTTCACTCCACTGAACAACTCTGCACTTCGGCACGCACAATGCGGAACCAAATAGGTACCGTAATCGATGAAACCATCCGGAGATCTTGGTAAGATGGAAATTTCGTCATGGAGCAAATCTAGCGAGTGTCTCTGCTACTTTTTTTTTTTTTTTAAGGTCCGCCACCCAAGATCAGGTGACCAGGAGCGCCCCCTCCTCTTACCCAACGACTGCAAGCACCTTACGTTAACACCATAAAATAAACAGTAAAGTCGCGGCACTCCCAGCTAAGAGATGGAAAACAAATAAATAAGCATACAAAGCACCCGGTATTAGAGCAATCAAACTAATAATAAAGAATGCTGTAAGTAGTCATACCCAAAGGTGGCATATGACTGGCCCTAGATCCATCCCAACAAGAAGTTAAGGTCTAAACTATATTGTTAGTAGCTGGTTAGTGGACAGATGATAGTGAGCACTCCTAATTTCAAATTCATTTTTTTACTTTGGCTCCTCCCACAACTCCATCCAGCTAAGCATAGGCTTGTTGCTGGGTGGAGTGTGGGAGGAACTATGGTTGGGTGTTTTCAACTTTTATATATAGTTAAGCACACACACAACACACACACAACACACGCCCACGCCCACGCCCACACCCACACCCACACACACACACACACACACACACACACGCGCGCGCACTCACATGCCAGCACCCCTGCACACACATACACCCAAGGACATGCACACACACAAACACACATACATATGTATGTGTACTCCCTTGGTATCCAACAGGTGTATGCTCAAGTCAGGTAATATCTGCTCAAGAAGTATGCCTTAACGTGATGTTTTAGAACAATCTTAGAATTTGGTATCTCTGTATGCAGAAAATGTTTTGCTATGATAGTATTCCAAAGCTTGGGTCCAAAACATTCAATGGTGAAGAGGCGATAATTTTTGTTTGAATAGCTGTGTTGGAAGTGGTTTCGTAATCTTGTGGAATATGGGGTATTAAGCGATTCTGTGAAAAGGGGTCTAATAGAATGAGGTAGCTGATTATAAATGAATTTTGGCATAATAAGCAACATTTGAAGTTTTGCTATATCTTGGACTTTTAATATTTTGTACTTCTTAAAGATAGGATTTGCACTCTGAGGTGGAAATACACCCTCAATAATACGCATCATTCTTTTCTGAAGTAAGGAGAATTTGTGTGTCTGATTAGCATAGTTTGTACCTCAGAGAAAACAGCAATAGTTGATATATGGGAGAATTAATGCATTATACAATTTTAGGAGGTGATTTTTGCCTAGAAGATATTTTATTTTTTATATCATTCCTATGTTGCGACTTATTATGTTTGAGACACTGCTGATATGGAATGCAAATTTCAAATTTTCATCTATGTATACACCAAGATATTTTACTGGATTTTGATGCAAAATAGGAATTCCATTAAATTCAATATTGATATCAATATCTGCTTTATGATTATTATATAGCTGGTATACAGTTTTTGATTCATTTAAGGACAAAAGATTTGAATGCAGCCATTGTGAAATTTTTGGCAAGGAATTTGTGATCTTGTTATGAAGCTCTGTCAGTCAGTGCTTTTAAAAAAATGGCTGTGTCATCAGCATATAGAAATGTCTCACATTCTACATGCAAATTTACAAAATCATTTACATATATTATAAAGAGTGAAGGGGCCTAAAATTGATCCTTGTGGGACACCCATTTCAATTTTTCTGAAAGCATAGGTGCTGTTATTTATTGTGGAGCTTGTGTTCTTCGTGATAAATATGACTATCATTTTGATTGCATTTCCCTTCACAAAATATTTTTCCATTTTTGCACATAATATTTCTTTGTCAACAGTATCAAACGACTTTCTCAAATCAAGGTAAATTCCAACAACATATTCATTGTTTTCAAATCCTTTAGTGATCAGGCTCTGTTTTAAGAGAAGAGGCATATATGTGGACCTTTCTTTTCTGAAACCAAATTGCTTATCAGAAAGTAGGTTGTGTGGGGTGAAATGTTCCAAAAGTTAGTTGTAGATTATCTTTTCTAATATTTTTGACATATATGGAAGAATACTAATTGGTCTGTAGTTACTAAATGTTGCTGGGTCACCTTTTTTGTAGATGGGCTTTACAACCGCAATTTTGAATGGCTTGGGGAAGATCCCACTACTCAGGCATAAGTTGATGACATGGGTTAGGTGTGGTAATATGGACCTATATGATTGTTTAAATATCCTAGAATTTATTCCATCAATTCCTGACCCAACATTTCTTAAAGAAGCAATCACTGCATCTAAATTGTTTTCTGTTACTGCTAATAACACCATTGATATATCTGGGTAGGTATGCATATATTCTAAAGCATTGGTGTTGCTTTGAGGAATTTGTTCTCCCAATTTTGGTGCAATTTCTGTGAAATACTTGGCCTCAGTAGCTAGCTACAAGGGTGGAGCTCTCGTTAAGGCAACTTAAACGTTCCTAATATGCACTTACAGCGCTTACGTTTTGTTTTACAACCCGTATTTGCTATCATCGGAATGAGACACGGCTTAATGTTCAACTGATCTAGTGTATATCCTGATAACAGGGATAAACCCCTTTTTCCCAGCGATCAATTCTCAAGTATGAAACCAGTTCGATCAGCAGCATATGGCAGTTGCAGTAGTAGGCATCCTGTACCGAACAAGGTGGCGGAGTTATACTGGATTAAGTGACTGGACTTGAACAAGTCGTATGCTACTTCACCTGATTTATGCGCTGCTACTTTCTATGTTTATGGCCACGAAGTGTGCTTGATGGTATCTAGAATCCAAGTAATGAAAAAAGAGCAAATACTTTTAGCAAAGTAAAACATTCAGTATTGTTGTGGACATTGGATGCAATGGTGGCACTCCGGCGACCCACAGGTTGGTACTTCGCAATCGGCGGACTCACCTTCATGACATGACAGGCCCCAGGGATCAAATGCAACAATAACGGGACTTTTGAGGGTATGTTGCCGTCTTCCTGGCCCAACACTGATGATCTGACGCCCGACATAGCGTAAAGCAGCCAGAGCGAATCGAGGTATGAGGGTACCTATTAGCTATGCTTGGCTTCTGATCATCAATGAAGGACTACTTACGGCATATTGCTCGAGAAAGTCACATTAATTGACGTGAATTCCTTTACATAGCAATATATATTACTATTATCATCAGTTCACATATCCATCCATAGTCCTTGCCCCAGCATAACTACTTCCGTCGTCGTTCCAAATGTGGATTCGTGGTACCGGCGTAACTGAATGTATGCAGCCACATGACAGTTTTAGGTTTTCGGCAGCATCGATTCGTGGTAACTGCGTATCAAGCGGTAATATAGTCTTGTTGCCATGAAAACATTTTGTTGTAGAATGTCGGCAGATGATAGTCGGATAGTCGGAATAGTCGGAACTGAATATTCAGCAGGTCAATGCAAGGCCATATATCATGATCAAGGACTGTGTCATATAAGTCGTAGAAAGAGAAGAGCCAAGAGACCACCGAAGAACAAGAGCAACTAGAGCGAAGTTCAAAAACTGATTATACTATTAAAGCCACCAATTATGAGGTCAGGAAGTTTGTAGATGGGATCGAAGAGAGAAAGAGGGTGTTTGATTTTGCGATGATAGAACCAACCGACCTCATCCAACTTTTGTCTTCAAAGTTCCGGGGTTCAAGGCCCAGTAACTAGATAGGAAACGATGCCCCTATTACAAGACCCAAAGAGAATACTGTATAACAGCGAAAGCTTTCGATCTCGCCATTTATTTGATCACCAGTTATTCCAAGTGGTTATGGACCAGGCAATCTGGAGAATGCGCTGGTATCTCTACTGAAAACCATGCCAGTGAAAGCTGGGATACCACGAAAGCTGATAAAGCATGGTCCTCACAAGTGCACTGTGCAAACGCTGATAGACAGCGATATTTGTGTTAGAAACTATGCCGGTAGCAGGTCAAAAGAACCCGAAGAACATCACCAGCTATTGCATTCCTGGTGAAAAGCGTCTAGACATGACCAGTGACAAGCTCACTGGGATTATAGATCCTCGGACAATCTGAGCGAAGCGGTGACAGAATCAGAACAGACGCTATCGTAATACAATCTCATGATATAATTTAGCCAGCTGACAGTTTTGACAAACCTTCATTTGCTGCGGTGGACACGTACACAGCCGAGAAGCTGGGCATAGAGGCTGGGCATAGATATTGGCTGGGCATAGAGTTCACCAGAGCTTACGGAGTTTTGCCCCAACCTCTGAGGATTCAGAATCTCGCCTGACGAGCTACCCGTGAATGATGTTCCTTGCTCCGTTTTCCGTGACTAATTTTCTGGTGGTCGCTAGCAATGTGGTCAGTGGTCACTACTACCACTAATGTCGCCAGTGTGGTCACACCTACCACAAATGTCGTCAATGTGGTGCGGAACTATTAATCTGGTGCTATTCAGAAGTGGTGAATATAATTTTAAAAGTGTAGCGTAGCATATTCTTCTTCACCCTCATAGCCCAGTGGGTTATGGCGCCGGCCCGCATTGATCTATTGCATTGCGTCATTCATCATTCACTGCGCACACTACATTTCCAGCGGCATCCGTATCATTTATCATGAAAAGCAGACATCTCACCAGCCTACCAAGTGCGAAGTAACGGAGTTGCGTTCAGGTCACCCGTAAAACACACGGAAGTACTTGGAACAACGCAACGGAACCGCGTGTATATATATATATATATATATATATATATATATATATATATATATATATATATATATATATATATATATCGTGTTTATAAATACATAGGTAAATATGGTTAAATACGTGGGAAAATAGGGCACACCGCGATGGAGTGGCTAATGTGAGACCTGCAATGAAGGTCCAACAGTCCGGTAATGACCAGATAAATAAACCATTCAGACCCTGAACTGAACCAACCCAAACCGAACCTCCCACCACCTCCTGCACACCCACCCAAACCCACTCCAAAACCTCGTCTGAGACCAGCACTCAGACTGAACCTACCGCTCCTTCAAAGCCCATCGAACCCACAACTCCAGACGAACGAATCCCACCCGAACCCACTGTGCCTCCCAAGCGCAAATCACGCCGCCACTCTACCCAATCACCTCCCAGAACCCGTGCGACCAGGTCCAGGCTACCACCTCTGCCTGGGTCACCTCCCAATCCTCTCTCCGTTCACCGGTTCAACCTTTCTCCCCAACTCGACACCGACACGACCCCAGCATAGGAACACCAACAGTCACTAAGCGCGTTCGGCAATGGGACTTTTTCTGCAGTGGAACACCGGAGGCCTTCCAGGCAAGTTCATATAATTCAAATCTGAATTATTGCAACAAAAAACATTACTAGCTGCGCTCCAAGAAACTCACTTTCGAGATTCTGACTCCACTTGGAACAAAATCCCAGATTACACTTGGCATGTTGACAACGTAAACGGCCCAAATAGGAAATGGGGCGCAGCCATACTCATTTCAAACAGCATACCTCACCGTCGAGTAACGTTAAATACTCCCCTGAATTGCGTAGCAGTCGGCCTCAAAATTGCCCATTGCCAAACCACAGTCATTTCACTATACATCTCGCCGTCAGCTGCAACCCCCACACCACAGGAGCTGAGCGACTTGCTGCTTCAGGCCCCTCCACCAGTTCTCATCATGGGAGACTTTAATGCTAAACACCCCTCCTGGGGAAGCGACCAGACTGACGCTAGAGGGCGCGAAATTCACCAGTTTCTTTCGGACCACAACCTAGTACTTCTTAACACCGGGGCCGCCACCCGCTACAACCCGACATTAGGAGGATCGGACAGTTGCATTGACTTAACGTGCTGCTCTCAACGACTTAGCTCACTATTTGACTGGTCAGTTTCAGACGTTCCCGGGCTGAGCGACCACTACCCAATCACAATTAGGCCCAGCACGGACGCTATCCACCACACCAAGCTATTTAGACAATCTTGGAACTTGAAAAGAGCGGACTGGGCTAAATTCGAGGAACAGGTGGACCTCAGCCTAACAACTTCAGAGACCAGTAAGATCGAGGCAATCCTAAGGGCCATCAGCTCAGCAGCACGAGACTCAGTCCCAAAAAGTAACAAACCTAGGAAAAAGGCATCTACGCCATGGTGGACTCCGGACTGTCAAAGGGCAATCGCCGCACGGCGCCGTGCCCACAAACAATTCAAAAGATGCGTGTGCGAAGCACACTTATCAGCATACAGACAATCTAAAAAACACTGCCGGTACACTATTCGAACAGCACGACAAAACTGTTGGCAGTCTTTTGCCTCTCAATTCAATAGGTTCACCCCTACCGGCAGAATCAGGGACCTGATGAAGCGTTTCAACCTGAAACGCCCACCACCAGGCCCCTTCCCCTAGCTGACGGTGAAAGGACAGCACATAACTGACCCACAAGTCGTAGACCACTTTAAACTACACTACGTCAGCGTATCTGGCAACAGCAACTACGACACCACTATAGTAAGCGCTCTAGACGCCCTTGCCAAATCTACAATCAGTCGTTTACTATGCACGAATTACACCTTTCCCTCAGCAAGTGTGGGCAAACACGTCGGTTGGGCCGGACGACATCCATTACCAGCTTCTTAACCGACTTAGCAAAAACTCTCTAACGTACCTACTAGCGGCCATAAATGAACTGTACGAAAGCGACACGTTTCCCGCATCCTGGCGAGAGAGAGCGTAGTCATTCCATTGCCAAAGTCGCACAAAGATCGCTCCACCCCAAACGGCTATAGACCCATCTGACTTACTAGCTGTGCTAGCAAGTTAGTCGAACGCATGGTCAACACACGATTGAGACAATTTCTGGAACACAACGACCTGCTCGACGAATTTCAGTGCGGCTTCCAGCGTCAAAAATCAACTACAGACAATCTCATTAGATTAGTGCATGACATAAAAAGTGGTCTACGCATCAAACGCACAACAGTAGCTGCCTACTTGGACATCACTGCCACATTCGACCGAGTACACAAATCCGCACTGACACACAAACTCCACAAGATAGGCCTACGCGGACACATGGCACACTTCATTCTCAACTTCCTTAGAGACAGGACCCTTAAGGTCCGATGCGGCAATGTCACATCAAACACCACAACACAGGAGCAGGGCCTGGCTCAGGGGAGCGTGCTCTCACCGAGCCTCTTCATCATCATGATCAACGACATACTTGCTGACCACACTGACATTTCACTTCAATACTCACTTTTCGCGGACGACATAGCCATTTGGACAACATCACAATGCTTCTTTAAAGCTGAAAAAAAACATTCAAGCAGGACTAGACCACATTGCAAAGTGGTGCAAAACTTGGGGCTTCACCCTGTCCGCAGAAAAATCGGCCACCGTCACATATAGTCGTCTCCGCCCAACACCCACAACTCTACTTAAAATCGATGGCAAAGCCATCGAACAGGTGAAATGCTTCAAGTTCTTAGGAGTACATTTAGACGAAAAACTTAGTTTCAACACCCACATCACCTCCATCTCGAAGCGATGCGCGAAGCGCGTCAACATGCTACGTGCACTTGCAGGCACAGACTGGGGCGGAGACAGGAAAACACTACTGCGACTGTACACATCAATCATACGATCCATCCTAGAATACAACAGCATCATTTTTGCCATAATTTCCGAAAGCCAGAGGCGAAATTTAGAAATCGTCAAAAACAGCTGCATCAGAGCAGCCAAAGGTGCCCTCAGTACCACACCGATAGCCAGTCTTCTAGTGGACTCAAACACGCCCCCACTCCACGTCCGGAGGACACAACAGCTGTGCCGCTACCACATCAAAATCAAATCCATTAAAAATCATCCAGCACAGCGCTGTTTTACGCCTGACAGATACGACAAGAGCCGATTTGCGCGCAAACTTCCACAATATAGCATTCAAATTTCCACGGCCCTCTCAGATCTAAACTTCGCAATGCCATCCACTGCAACTCGACCACCCACCAGGCCATTCTCGACTTTCAGTCAACCAAAGATCGAGACATGCTCTCGGAGAAGAAATCCACTATCACATCGGCGGAAATTCATGGCCTCTTCCACAAGTTCGCCGATGACAACAAACACAAATCACTCGTATTCACGGATGGGTCGAAACACGAGGCAAAGGTAGGCATCGGCATCACTGGACCAGGTCTCAGACTTTCCAAGCGTCTACCGGATAACTTCTCCATCTACCCCGCTGAAGCAATGGCCATTCTGGCCGCTATCACCATTCTCATGAGACGTAAAGCTAGAAACGTAGTAATTTGCTCAGACTCCAAATCTGTCCTCCAGTCAATTAGCAACACCCAGGACTGTCCACATCACTTCATTGATAGAATCCAACAACTCGTGGCCCATAACGTAAACATGAACTTTTCCTTCCTCTGGATTCCGGGCCACGCCAACATCCCAGGTAACGAAGAAGCAGACCGGCTCGCAAAGCAAGCCTTAGCATTGAACACTTACCCTAGCGTGGAATATTCGGTAGACGATTGCAAAGCACTCCTACAACGCCACATTCGCCAACATCAACAGAACACATGGACACAACACAACTCAACACAACACAAATCCAACCACACCCACGCAATCAAACCAACAATAGGGGTACATGGAACACATCAAATCAATCTCACCGACAAAAAGAGGTCATCCTCACTTGACTTAGAACTGGTTGCACAAAACTAACACAGCCTCAATTAGAGGGTGACCAATATACAACACCGCACTGCGGCACCTACAACACCACGTTAAGCATAGGCCACATCCTGCTAGACTGTAGTAGCTTTAGCTCTTAAAGACAACCACTTCTGCATTCTGCCAAAAAGAGGGCATCACTATCGCTTCCATCGTTTCTCGGTGACAAGCACCCATAATTCCTTCAACTGCTATTTGAATATCTGTATGCCACAAAACTAGCAGGAGCACTGTAGGCACCACACCACCAACACTCACATCAACTCGCAATGCATGACCGCGAAACACTCGTAGGAAACACGTAAATAGCCATCCCCGCATGGCATCGGACGTACATGAGCCGATTTGCTTCTCAATTAGAAATAAATGGCTAGCGGTGCCGTCGGAAGTAGATGAGCCGACTTGCTTTAGGAAAACATAAACAAAAATAAAAATAAAAATTAGCATAACGTAAAACGACTTCCCAGAGGAGCCATCGGACGTAGATGAGCCGATTTACCCAGCAACTCATTACGTAAACGGCTACCCAAAGGTACAGCGGACGTAGAAGAGCCGAATTGCAAAACACCGTACTAACCCAACTGACAACCCTGCATGGCATGCTTAGACTAACCCGCTACTAACAACTAACACGCGGCGGCCGGTGTGATAGGCGGTGTGAACAATTACCTCCCTGCTCGCACGGTAAAGATCCCTCGGTGCTCTTCGATAAGAGTAGGCTAAAGCCGGCACCCTGGCAAAATCAACTTCTCGCCACTCTCAAAACACCCACACCCCCACCCAAACTACGAATTATTTTGTGGAGGAGTAAAGTAAAACTAAACCATTTAGACATCAGGGAGCTGTCCCCAACCCAGACCCTCGCCTTCAGCACCTAAAATATCACGCAAACTAACGTAAAAATCCTTAACGTAAATGTCCACTTGCCTGCACCTTGATCACAAACGCTCGCTTTATAGACAGACACGTAACGTACTCGCTTTAAAGGCGGCGCAAATGACCTTCATGGTCCGGCACGCCTAAAACAAATCACTCTCCCCCATGTCTTTTTGACATCCACAGTGACAAATAGGTTCAGTTGTATTGCTTTTCATCGTTGCTGTGTATATTATTTGACCTCTTAAAGTAAAATTCACCAACCACAAATCCCTAACACAAGCAATAAACGCAATGCTCACCGAAATGTTCTATTTGGCTCCGAGTTCAGTTGTCTTCGCACACGATGCATGCACAGCAGTGAATCACGGGGTTTTCTAAACATGGCTTTACAAAACGGCGCTATATCTCAGGACACTGAGGACATCTGATAAGGAAGTTCACTCGAAAACGTGCTCAACTAAGCAATACTCAACTGCTGAAAATGTCAAGCTTCCAACCGAAATTGACTTAGTTTCCGCGGAAAACGTCGAGGCGGTGCCGAGTTGGTCGCTTTGTACGGCGATGGCTCAGGTTGCTGGGTGTTGCGAATGCCAGTCACCAGTTGGTCACGAACCCAGCAGTCCGTGCAGCTTCAAACTCGGAACCGTTCCTTTGCTCGTCCTCTGCTCAGATCGCCGCAGTCATCGAATATCGTCATGGCCCGTGGCGCACGTGCTGGGGCTCTCCGCCAGAGGTGCCCCGGACCAAGATTGCGTGAATAGGGGCAGGTGAGGCCAGTGTACAGTGAGAGATCAGGTGTCGCGCATGGGGAGCGGTGTGGTGTCGCGTACAGGGAGAGGTGTGGTATGGTGTATAGGTAAGGGTAGTGGTGTGGTGTCTTGCACAGGGTGAGGTGTGGTATCATGTACAGGAAGGGTATGGTGTTGTGCATAAGGAGTGATATGGTATCATGCACAGGGAGAGGAATGGGTCGTGTGCAGGGAGAGATATGGTGTTGGGTGCAGGAAGAGTTTGGTGTCGTGTTCAGGGCGTGGTATGGTGTCATGCATAGGGAGAGATGTGGTGGCATGTACAGGAAGGGTATGGTGTTGTGCATTGGGAGTGATATGGTATAATGCACAGGGAGAGGTATGGGTCGTGTGCAAGGAGAGATATGGTGTTGGGTGCAGGAAGAGTTTGGTGTCGTGTTCAGGGCGTGGTATGGTGTCGTGCATAGGGAGAGATGTGGTGTCATGTACAGGGAGTGTAGTGTGGTGTCGGATACAGAGAGAGGTGTGGTGTCACATACAGGGAGAGGTGTGGTGTCGTATACCGGGAAAGATGTGATGTAGTAATTCATGATTTCGTGTCGGCTGTTACACAAACTAAAACACAACGCCTTGCATATTTATTTTCGGAAGGATTCACATCGGCCACCTCATCATTTCTGCAGCTCCACGCGGATCAGCTGATATTCACACGCACAACGGACACAACGGAACACGAGACGACGTGCAATACCAAAGCTGATTAGAGCCATACCATGATTATCTAGCGAGCACACGCGCTCATGGACGACGTGTGCATAAATATACAGAAAACAAGCCGGCTAAATCACAGCTGAAAGAGAATCAACAGTCACAAAGTCCTCTCGCAAAAGCCTTTAAATAAAGTAAATTAAATTACTTCAAACATCCTCGTCCATATAAGCATCGGAACGTAGCAACCTAAGTAAGGACATGGCGAGTGTGACCACACGGACAAACACATGGGACTGGAACGACTGCTTGGTCACATACTTGTATGTAAAGCAAATTAAACTGATCCAAAACATTCATATGCCATGCAAACGATGGAATGCTGCCACTTAAGCACCCGAAGTACCAGATAAGGCAAGTGCTGGCCACACTGCCAGGCCTGCATCCCTGGGACGGTTACTTTGGTCGAAGGCCACATACAGGCGAGATGCCAGCCGCGGTGAAAAATAGCATGCGGCGAAGCAGGAAGCTGTGCAGACGGCAGTTTCACATCCAGCACGGTAGACGTCGCCGGTGCGCCGCTTCGCCACACCGCACCCTTCTTCATCGGTCCGATGGCGGGCTAGTGGGACGACCACAGCCCCCTTCCAGGATTCGAAGGCTCCTCAGTGCATACGCATGTGTGGCGGCGGTGGAGGCGGCCTGACTTGGGCCGCCTCCCGGCTGCTCCGTGGGCGGTGGGGCAGCCCGGCCTGGCCCGATTACTGTCGCGGAGCAAACACGGACCATTGATCGACAAAACGTCGGTCAACACGGCGCCACCCGAGCCTAATTACGGCCGCACTCGGTCGCGGCCTTTCCCGGCCGGCCGATAACGGCGGCCCGCTCCACGCGGTCATCGTGGCAACGGTGTCGCACCTCGCAGCAGCACCGCACAGCGCCGGCGTCAGTGCGGCGGCGGCGGCGGCGGCTCGGACCGCTCCGGCGGCGACCGCAGTCGCAGCTGCCCAAACTTCAGCTGTCAGCAGGCGGCGCAGCACACACTCGCGGGGCCCACAGTGCTTCTCGACTGGCGCTCACGTGTTTCGTGTTTTCATCTTGCGCCGTTCATATGATCTGGTGTCCGCGTTTCACGCCACTCACCTGGCCGGGCCCCTGCCTTCCGCTACTGCCGTAGTCCAGTCTTTTTGTCGGGTCGCTCGCTTGGTTCGGCGTTTGTCTCCGCCGCTCGACTGGCGTGGCCTCCATCCCCAGCCAAGGTCCATCGGCTAGCCGTTGAACCAAGCTGCTCACATAGATTGACGCTTGTCCCACTCCTTTTCAAACTTAGCTTGCAGAATTTCGGCCCCACGCTTCCGAGTGAGGCCCGTCTCGTTGAGGCTTAGCTCACACATTTGCATGCTGTCCTTGCCTGCAGCAAAAAAACAAACATTGGTGACGGGCTGTCCTTTCCACAAATAGAACATCGGTGACAAGGTCTGCCCTTCCAACAAACATGATATCAATGACAGGGTCTGCCCTACCAACATGACATCAGTGACAGGGTCTGTCCTACCAACAAACAGGACATCGGTGACAGGGTCTGCCCTTACAACAACCAGGACATCGGTGACAGTATCTTCCCTTCCAAGAAATAGCATATTGGGGACAAGGTCTGCCGTTCCAATAAGCATGACATCAGTGACAGGGTCTGCCCTTCCAACAAGCATGACAACAGTGACAGGGTCTGCCCTTCCAACAAACATGACATCAGTGACGGGGTCTGCCCTTCCAACAAGCATGACATCAGTGACAGGGTCTGCCCTTCAAACAAACATGACTTCGGTGACAGGATCTGTCTTTTCAACAAACAGGACATCGGTGACAAGGTCTGTCCTTCCAACAAAAAGGGTCTGTCCTTCGAGCAAACCGAACACGAACTGCATGGACAGACCCGGTACCTGCATTTACCTGCAAACAAATGAGATGGAAAAGTTAGTTTGTTACTTGGAATGCTGAGCGAATCGGCTGCCATGGGTAATGTTGGGAGGGTAATGCTACAAAGTCTACTACCGCCATTCGGAATAATTGCAACGTGTCAACACCAAACTCAGAGCATGAGTCCTGTCATCAAGACGATGAACTCTGCTATCTCGGACTTTTCATCAAAGTCAAGGCTACTGACCTGAGTGTAGGTTAAGATCCATGTTTTTTCGTTTTGAGTGAGGAATATTAAATTTTGGGGTAGTGTTTCATGCAGACAATGATAAATAACATGCTACAAGCATGCTCCGGTTCCGGTTTAAATATGTCAAACGTCAATGACATGTCCGGTCATGTCGTGCATATTCTACGTAATGTTACCTTCCAATGTTCCAATGCTACACAATGTCCACCTACATAATGTTGTTCCTCGTGAAGTCATGTCTGAATTCGGTTTCAGCCCCGCCTAGGTCCTGCAAACTGGCTAACAATGACTTAAGATGACCCGATTTCAGAAACCGACAAACGTTTGGTTTATTCACTTAGGAAACTCGCTGCGGTAGCACTCCGAGGGGTGCTGGCGAAATACACAAGATCTCCTGGCGAAAAACTGGTTAAGTGGTTAAGCTGCTCACACGGACCAACCACAGCGGCCACCAGTCTCGAGAGAAAGCGCACGCAGATAATAGAGGGCGATGCAAATGCTATGCAAATGAAGACTGAGAGTTTTGTTAACCCTGTACTTCGGGTAGAAGGCTCACTCGCATCTACTGATGCCAATCGCGCAAACGCACCGTATCTCGCTTGTACTGCCACCTTCTCGGATCCCACCGTCACAGTCGACCCATCCCCGCCTGATTACAGTGTACCTGTGCTAAAAAATGTAGCTGTAGCTTGATAAGGCCCGTGCCGTCCTCCGGATCATGCCACCCGCAAAGGCGTGTGGGCCGGGCGTACGACGATCGGTATAAGTGCGAGTATATTCAGATAATGCTATGCCGATGTCGCTGTGTTGCTGACGAAACTCATCCAACTATGACTCAGCCAGGAAACTTTCCGGCCCGTTGGAAAAGGCTAGCATTGTTCCCATCTACAACAAGAGCGACAAGTTGGACTCTAACAGCTATCGTTTCGTCTGTCTTCTTTTATTCTTAAGCAAGACACTCGAAAAATAGTCTTCGACAGGTTTCTGAGGCATACCCTGCCCTATCCCAACTTCAACATGGCTTCTCACACAGCCACTCTTGCATACCCAATCTGTCTTCCTACCGGCGCACTGCCATCGGCTCGATACCTAACGGACCTCGAACACACTATGCAGACTTTTCCGCCGCCTTCCAGAGCGTAAATCATGGCCTTCTCCTGCGTAAGCTTTCAAAATGATATCATGTCTGTGGCAAACTTCACCAGTGGATCACTTAATACTTGTCAGGTCGCGAACGGAGGGTCAATGTAAACGGCAAAACTTCCAACTGGATCAATGTCACTTCCGGTGTACCTGAAGGGGCCTTACTGGCCGGCTGGGACGCCAGGTCCAGTTGTACCTGAAGGGGCCTTATTGGCTGGCTGGGACGCCAGGTCCAGTTGTACATGAAGGGGCCTTACTGGCTGCCTGGGACGCCAGGTCCAGTTGTACATGAAGGGGCCTTACTGGCCGGCTGGGACGCCAGGTCCAGTTGTACCTGAAGGGGCCTTACTGGCTGGCTGGGACGCCAGGTCCAGTTGTACCTGAAGGGGCCTTACTGGCTGGCTGGGACGCCAGGTCCAGTTGTACCTGAAGGGGCCTTACTGGCTGGCTGGGACGCCAGTTCCAGTTGTACCTGAAGGGGCCTTACTGGCTGGCTGGGACGCCAGGTCCAGTTGTACCTGAAGGGGCCTTACTGGCTGGCTGGGACGCCAGGTCCAGTTGTACGCGTGCCGATCCAAACCATGTCTGCGCCTGGCCAATTGACCGACGCTTAACATTGAATGTTCAGAAGTGCCTGGTCTTCAATCTCACACTGATGGGCGCTGCATGACCATTGCAGTCGATACGCCCCTAAAGCCCAATAACCAACCACCAACCACCATCACACTGAATTCACGCCCAACTGTCCACCGGAACAAAATCAAGAGTTGCGAACTGGAGCATGCCTCAGAAGTTCGTGATCTGGAAGTAACCTTAGACACAAAATTGGCCTCTAGTCGCATACACCAAATTATCCCAAAGGCAACAGGTCCCTGGGACTTCTGCAGCGATCATTTCAAACAGGACTTCCTGAACAAACACTTAATAGCAGAACCACTCTGGCCGCGTACTGTGCAAATATACGATTGATTCATGAAGATGGTTCTGTATTGTGGGTTGGAGCTGTCTAGACCCACACAAGTCGTAACAGTGTATCTATCAGATTTTGCATGGCTGACAGCTAGGTCCAGAGGTACCGCGAGGCCGACATCGCCCGAATACAAGGTGCTGTTGAAATTCTACAAGGTGTCTCCACTAGACCAAGCGCAAGCAGCATGGCGTGATATTCATGAAGAACCTATTCACTAACAAAACAGCAGTCTGCTGCTGCAATCATGTAAAGTTTTTATCTGTAGGTGTAGGTAGGTTCCTCGCGACAAGCTCGAAATCATCCTGCGCTTGTGATGCTCATCGGGCGAGTGGAAGTGGTAAAACAGTTATTTCAGACTGCCACAAGCATTCATTCAGGCTAGAAGTGTGACTTCTTTGAGTTCATCTTCCATCCATTTAAGAAAGATGAGAGCTTTACATCCTTTGACTAAACTCGCGAGGCACAACTCAGTAATATGTCATGCTGAACGCGTTTGCTTCAGGAGCTTGCATTTATGTTGCCGCGTAATGTGTGTTTCATGTCGGTTTCTACATTTCTCAGTTTTACTGTTCTTGTTCGTGTATATTCTTATAACATACAGTTTCACCAATTAGTGGGACCTCCGGTTCATGAGCTCGGAAATAAATAGACGAAAGATAAAGGTAAAGAAAAAAAGAGAAAACATGATAAAAATGTTAATAGAATCATGGATAATGCACGAACCGGTGGAAATACGACTTATGTTATGCTAACTCAGCTAAAACACTATTGGCCAAATATTTCATATTTCATTACATTTTCCTGCCTCTTAGGGCACAACACTGCCCAACGCCATCTACTGCTACCGACTGCCCTATCTGTCCCGCCCGCTCCCAATCCCACACCTAATGCCCCGCGTGCCACAACGCCATCTACTGCTACCGACTGCCCTATCTGTTCCGCCCGCTCCCAATCCCACACCTAATGCCCCGCGGGCCACAACGCCATCTACTGCTACCGACTGCCCTATCTGTTCCGCCCGCTCCCAATCCCACACCTAATGCCCCGCGTGCCACAACGCCATCTACTGCTACCGACTGCCCTATCTGTTCCGCCGGCTCCCAATCCCACACCTAATGCCCCGCGTGCCACAACGCCATCTACTGCTACCGACTGCCCTATCTGTTCCGCCCGCTCCCAATCCCACACCTAATGCCCAGCGTGCCACAACGCGATCTACTGCTACCGACTGCCCTATCTGTTCCGCCCGCTCCCAATCCCACACCTAATGCCCCGCGTGCCACAACGCCATCTACTGCTACCGACTGCCCTATCTGTTCCGCCCGCTCCCAATCCCACACCTAATGCCCCGCGTGCCACAACGCATCGATTTGCTCGTCCGAAGCGGACCTGGCAACCCGAAAAGAAACATCACATCGAACGACATCCCGCAACAAGTACAATCGGCCACAGGAAGCATGGAAAGGCATCAGGCCTAACACAACCACAGTGAGCGCCGGCGAGGTCATCCTACTGGGCAGAGACTGGCGCCGCCGGCCACCCGATGTATCATCACCAAATTGGTAATGCAGTAGGCTACGTGGCTATACTGGCAACGCAGAGACGGTCAGCACTATGCTGGGTTGAGTTAGCTGAGGCGACCACTGTTAAGCCACTGATGAGCTCCTGAGTTTGGCCACCCGAGGCGACCAACATATCTTACTGTGCCAGGCCACCTGAGGCGGTCAGTGATGAGTTACTGACCCGGGCCACCTAGGCGGCCAGTGATGTCTTAATGTGCCAGGCCACCTGACACAGCCAGTGATGAGCTCCTGAGTTTGGCCACCCGAGGCGACCAACATATCTTACTGTGCCAGGCCACCTGAGGCGGTCAGTGATTAGTTACTGACCCGGGCCACCTAGGCGGCCAGTGATGTCTTAATGTGCCAGGCCACCTGACACAGCCACTGATGAGCTCCTGAGTTTGGCCACCCGAGGCGACCAACATATCTTACTGTGCCAGGCCACCTGAGGCGGTCAGTGATGAGTTACTGACCCGGGCCACCTAGGCGGCCAGTGATGTCTTAATGTGCCAGGCCACCTGACACAGCCAGTGATGAGCTCCTGAGTTTGGCCACCCGAGGCGACCAACATATCTTACTGTGCCAGGCCACCTGAGGCGGTCAGTGATGAGTTACTAACCCGGGCCACCTAGGCGGCCAGTGATGTCTTAATGTGCCAGGCCACCTGACACAGCCAGTGATGAGCTCCTGAGTTTGGCCACCCGAGGCGACCAACATATCGTACTGTGCCAGGCCACCTGAGGCGGTCAGTGATGAGTTACTGACCCGGGCCACCTAGGCGGCCAGTGATGTCTTAATGTGCCAGGCCACCTGACACAGCCACTGATGAGCTAATGAGCCGGGCCACCTGAGATAACCAATATGTCTTACTGCCACCGGCCACCTGAGGTGGCTAGTGATGAATTTCTAAGCCTGGCCACTTTAGGCGGCTAATGATGTCTTACTGTGCCAGGCCACCTGAGACAGCCAGTGATGAGCTACTGACCCGGGCCACCTTAGGCGGTCAGTGATGAGTTACTAAGCCGGGCCACCTGAGGTGGCCAGTTATGAGGTATTGAGCTGGGCCACCTGAGACGGCTAGTGATAGTGAAACAGGTTACCGTCCAGTGACTGTTATTGAGCCGGCCATCTGACACGGCCTGAGGTGGTATGGTGTTGAGGAATTCAAACTTCGTGTTTTTTCAAGCATGCAATGCCTGAAAATGATCATGCCTATATACGTACATCTTAGAGGCAAGACGATTTAGCAGAAATAATACATGATTACGAAAGGTCGGCGTGAGGTATTCAAACACGAGGATACAGCTGTTCAGATGTTATTGATTTATCGAGATAAAAAAAATACAGGCTAGGTAAAACGGAAATACCATTACATCATTCAGTAGCCATAACGGTATTACAACTTACCACGCTGTGGAGAATGCCTTCAGAAAATACGCTACCGCTCAGTGGTATGACATCGATGGACTTCTTGGGGAACGAAAATATTCAAAAAGAAGGTATGGTTGCTAAATCCGAAGTCTCCTTGTACTGATGTGCATTGTGACATAACGTAAAACCAGACATATTCTCATCCTACACGTTAGTGATACGTGAAGCTCTGGATCGCAACAATGACGTTAAACATCTTGGAAAGAAAAACGAATCATGGGAAACCTTCAGTACAATTTCCAGTCATGGGTAGTAATTCTTTACTTATGGGTACCCATTCTCCATTGCAACATTACTCTTTTGTTGGGAGCTATTGCTACCCATTCTCTAACGAAACACTGACGCTATATTACTAGATTTTCAGTGGCCAGTAACGACGGAATGACTACATATACTGCCCTGATCCAGACGGACATTGACTGCCTCTCATGAGTAGTCACTTGTCACGCTGTGCAGCCATTCCATATCGTTTGCAGCCATTTCACATTGTCGATATTATATTCATTGATGGATGGTGAAACCTAATTAATCGGGTGCACTCCCGGAAAAGCAAAAATAACAATATTTAAGCCCAGTACTTTATAGTGCAATACAGTTGTAAATGGTTTGGCAAAGGAAGCAAACTAATGTGTCGAAAATAATTTCATTTAGGGATCAGATGTAGCCAAAAGCTTCATGTCTACTCAGAAAATGCAACGAAAAAAGTAAGCTTGTACGAAATCGTACATAGGTGCGCAAAATATTATAGCTCTGTGTAGTGCCCAGCATCACTACTTACAACCGAAACAGAACGCAATGAGCATTGACTGCATTTTGTCCCATATATGTAGTGCAGACATAGGTGGACAGTGATAAATTATTCGTGAAATAGGGTGGAATATACCACTTTCTGAGCACTGAAGACATCCTTTCCTAGGACGTATCGACATCGTGCTTGCTGATGTGTGCTTATGATGTCTCCATGACTTGTTCTTAAGAGTATTTAGCGTATAAGTAGCATGCTTATGCGCTGGGCGCTGGACAACCTATGCAGTTGATGCGCCCCTAAACCCCAATAACAACAGCATGCTTATGATCATCATTACAGACTGATTATACAAGCATCTTATGGCATAATTCCAGACACAGAGATCTGCTGATAACATGGCATTGCAATCGATGTCGTTAACATATGTATCCGTATACTAGGTGTCTCCAAAATTAAACCAAAAACATGCACTGATGAGTACACTATTGGCTCAAATGGAGCTTGTCTAACTGAAATTATATTTTAATTGGCATGTTTCCACGGCAAATTTATACATCCTACTGCACCCATTTCGACATCTCACACCTAACGAAAAACCATTATTTTAACACTGTAGGTGGATACACTGCGGATACACTGCACACCGCAGAGAACATCCCCAACACTTCACAGGACTGCAACGCACCCCAGCTTGCAAGTCAGCTTCAATACCCAGCCGCACCTAGACGTGATTCGGCGCGTGTGAGAGACGAGAGATGAGGGCGAGGGGCAGAGGCGGTACTGACCGGCGCGTAGGACGGCAGGCTTGTCCGGGTGCAGCTCCATCTGGACATGATCCAGTGCGCGTGAGATGAGAGATGAGAGATATGCGGGGAGAGGAGGGGGGGGCAGAGGCGGTACTGACCGGCGCGCAGCAGCACGGCTGGCTTGTCCGGGTGCAGCTCCATCTGGCGGCTGATCCACTGGCCGTCGTAGTGGGCATACCACCAGCCGCGCGCCTGGTTGCGCTCCTGGCCGGGCCGCACGAACGGGATGCGGAAGAAGCGGTGCTGCGGTGGCGGCATGCCGGCCTGCAGCGGCGGCGGCGCCACCGTCGCCAGGCCGGCCGCCGCCGCCTGCAGCACCGAGTTGGGCGCCCGCTGGCTATCGTCCATGTGTGCCGAGCTCTTCTGCGGCGAACTGTTGGCCTTCGAGGCGTGGTAGACCTTGAGGCGGCGGTGGAACTCGTTGCGGCACTCCTGTCGGCCGCGGCACGGTCGGTCCCACACCTCACACACGACACCAAGTTGGCACGCACAACACAAGGTAGCTGAGGACCGTCAGCGAGCTGGGTACTTGAACTTGGCGGCTGCCCATTATCCACCGCCCAACCGTTCAACTTTTGGCTCAGCTGCTGTGCAGCGACCGCATAGCGCACAGTCCGTGGTATTTCTCCCGCTGCTGCGCTCACAACACAAACGTAAACATTAAAATAGTGTAGCTGAAAACACACATCAAATTACAACGGTAGAATAGGATGTAGTCGGGAACAAGAACATGATATGATAAATAGTCAGCCATTGTTTCGGATTCGGTCACAAAAATAATTATGCATTTCTCAATTTATTGGCAATACAGCATTTAGAGCATATTGGCTGTATCAAACCACAGGACCACACCAGAGAGTTTCACGGAAACAAACCAGCTGGGCGGGAATAATACCCTCAACATTGAGGCACAACCGACATATTCAGAAGAAAATCGTCCCTTGCTTCAGATCTGCACAACAAATACTAAAACACTTTTAAAATGTGCTATTCATGCAGCCTGGGGATAGTGGTGTAATAGGACCGCATATAGCCGCAATATAACGGCCACCGCAGCCTACTGTGTTGCCACGCGGCAGTGCATAGCGTGCTCAGTTGGCATCAGCCTTCCAGGTCAGGTCAGGTCAGGTTTGTCCTGATCTAGGAGAGTTGCAGCGACACTCGACTCGGCGAGCGGCGTACCTCGAGCAGCTCGATGTCGCAGCTGGTGTTGATGGCGTCGCGCAGCTCAGAGTATTCCCACTTGGAGAGGTTGTACTTCATGCTGGCCGCCTCGGCGCGTTGCTGCGTCACCAGCGTCGAGCTGATGGACAAAAGTGCAGGCGTTATAGTGCCGTCTGTCGAGCTGATGGACAGAAGTACACGCGTTACAGTACCGTCCGTCGAGCCGATAGACAGACGTACACGCGTTATAGTGCCGTCAGTCGAGCCGATAGACAGACGTACACGCGTTACAGTGTCGTCCACTGCGGGACTTGTCTGCTGCCGTTGGCGGTGCACACAATTAATAAGCTACATACTTAACATATGGCCCCACGTCAAAAGCCACGAGTATCGCGGCTGTCACCGCCTTCATCGGTCACGAGTGAGGATTGCGAACACACAATAAGGACAATGGCGCACCGAAACGTGTCGAGGCCGTTCGATATCCAGATAAGGCAAGTGCTGGCCACACTGCCAGGCCTGCATCCCTGGGACGGTTACTTTGGTCGAAGGCCACATACAGGCGAGATGCCAGCCGCGGTGAAAAATAGCATGCGGCGAAGCAGGAAGCTGTGCAGACGGCAGTTTCACATCCAGCACGGTAGACGTTGCCGGTGCGCCGCTTCGCCACACCGCACCCTTCTTCATCGGTCCGATGGCGGGCTAGTGGGACGACCACAGCCCCCTTCCAGGATTCGAAGGCTCCTCAGTGCATACGCATGTGTGGCGGCGGTGGAGGCGGCCTGACTTGGGCCGCCTCCCGGCTGCTCCGTGGGCGGTGGGGCAGCCCGGCCTGGCCCGATTACTGTCGCGGAGCAAACACGGACCATTGATCGACAAAACGTCGGTCAACACTGCGCCAGCCGAGCCTAATTACGGCCGCACTCGGTCGCGGCCTTTCCCGGCCGGCCGATAACGGCGGCCCGCTCCACGCGGTCATCGTGGCAACGGTGTCGCACCTCGCAGCAGCACCGCACAGCGTCGGCGTCAGTGCGGCGGCGGCGGCGGCGGCTCGGACCGCTCCGGCGGCGACCGCAGTCGCAGCTGCCCAAACTTCAGCTGTCAGCAGGCGGCGCAGCACACACTCGCGGGGCCCACAGTGCTTCTCGACTGGCGCTCACGTGTTTCGTGTTTTCATCTTGCGCCGTTCATATGATCTGGTGTCCGCGTTTCACGCCACTCACCTGGCCGGGCCCCTGCCTTCCGCTACTGCCGTAGTCCAGTCTTTTTGTCGGGTCGCTCGCTTGGTTCGGCGTTTGTCTCCGCCGCTCGACTGGCGTGGCCTCCATCCCCAGCCAAGGTCTATCGGCTAGCCGTTGAACCAAGCTGCTCACATAGATTGACGCTTGTCCCACTCCTTTTCAAACTCAGCTTGCAGAATTTCGGCCCCACGCTTCCGAGTGAGGCCCGTCTCGTTGAGGCTTAGCTCACACATCTGCATGCTGTCCTTGCCTGCAGCAAAAAAAAAACAAGCATTGGTGACGGGCTGTCCTTTCCACAAATAGAACATCGGTGACAAGGTCTGCCCTTCCAACAAACATGATATCAATGACAGGGTCTGCCCTACCAACATGACATCAGTGACAGGGTCTGTCCTACCAACAAACAGGACATCGGTGACAGGGTCTGACCTTACAACAACCAGGACATCGGTGACAGTATCTTCCCTTCCAAGAAATAGCATATTGGGGACAAGGTCTGCCGTTCCAATAAGCATGACATCAGTGACAGGGTCTGCCCTTCCAACAAGCATGACAACAGTGACAGGGTCTGCCCTTCCAACAAACATGACATCAGTGACGGGGTCTGCCCTTCCAACAAGCATGACATCAGTGACAGGGTCTGCCCTTCAAACAAACATGACTTCGGTGACAGGATCTGTCTTTTCAACAAACAGGACATCGGTGACAAGGTCTGTCCTTCCAACAAAAAGGGTCTGTCCTTCGAGCAAACCGAACACGAACTGCATGGACAGACCCGGTACCTGCATTTACCTGCAAACAAATGAGATGGAAAAGTTAGTTTGTTACTTGGAATGCTGAGCGAATCGGCTGCCATGGGTAATGTTGGGAGGGTAATGCTACAAAGTCTACTACCGCCATTCGGAATAATTGCAACATGTCAACACCAAACTCAGAGCATGACGTCCTGTCATCAAGACGATGAACTCTGCTATCTCGGACTTTTCATCAAAGTCAAGGCTACTGACCTGAGTGTAGGTTAAGATCCATGTTTTTTCGTTTTGAGTGAGGAATATTAAATTTTGGGGTAGTGTTTCATGCAGACAATGATAAATAACATGCTACAAGCATGCTCCGGTTCCGGTTTAAATATGTCAAACGTCAATGACATGTCCGGTCAATTATCGTGCATATTCTACGTAATGTTACCTTCCAATATTCCAATGCTACACAATGTCCACCTACATAATGTTGTTGTTCCTCGTGAAGTCATGTCTGAATTCGGTTTCAGCCCCGCCTAGGCCCTGCAAACTGGCATTGGGTGACTTCACTAACAATGACTTGAGATGACCCGATTTCAGAAACCGACAAACGTTTGGTTTATTCACTTAGGAAACTCGCTGCGGTAGCACTCCGAGGGGTGCTGGCGAAATACACAAGATCTCCTGGCGAAAAACTGGTTAAGTGGTTAAGCTGCTCACACGGACCAACCACAGCGGCCACCAGTCTCGAGAGAAAGCGCATGCAGATAATAGAGGGCGATGCAAATGCTATGCAAATGAAGACTGAGAGTTTTGTTAACCCTGTACTTCGGGTAGAAGGCTCACTCGCATCTACTGATGCCAATCGCGCAAACGCACCGTATCTCGCTTTTACTGCCACCTTCTCGGATCCCACCGTCACAGTCGACCCATCCCCGCCTGATTACAGTGTACCTGTGCTAAAAAATGTAGCTGTAGCTTGATAAGGCCCGTGCCGTCCTCCGGATCATGCCACCCGCAAAGGCGTGTGGGCCGGGCGTACGACGATCGGTATAAGTGCGAGTATATTCAGAGAATGCTATGCCGATGTCGCTGTGTTGCTGACGAAACTCATCCAACTATGACTCAGGCAGGAAACTTTCCGGCCCGTTGGAAAAGGCTAGCATTGTTCCCATCTACAACAAGAGCGACAAGTTGGACTCTAACAACTATCGTTTCGTCTGTCTTCTTTTATTCTTAAGCAAGACACTCGAAAAATAGTCTTCGCCAGGTTTCTGAGGCATACCCTGCCCTATCCCAACTTCAACATGGCTTCTCACACAGCCACTCTTGCATACCCAATCTGTCTTCCTACCGGCGCACTGCCATCGGCTCGATACCTAACGGACCTCGAACACACTATGCAGACTTTTCCGCCGCCTTCCAGAGCGTAAATCACGGCCTTCTCCTGCGTAAGCTTTCAAAATGATATCATGTCTGTGGCAAACTTCACCAGTGGATCACTTAATACTTGTCAGGTCGCGAACGGAGGGTCAATGTAAACGGCAAAACTTCCAACTGGATCAATGTCACTTCCGGTGTACCTGAAGGGGTCTTACTGGCCGGCTGGGACGCCAGGTCCAGTTGTACATGAAGGGGCCTTACTGGCTGCCTGGGACGCCAGGTCCAGTTGTACATGAAGGGGCCTTACTGGCCGGCTGGGACGCCAGGTCCAGTTGTACCTGAAGGGGCCTTACTGGCTGGCTGGGACGCCAGGTCCAGTTGTACCTGAAGGGGCCTTACTGGCTGGCTGGGACGCCAGGTCCAGTTGTACATGAAGGGGCCTTACTGGCTGGCTGGGACGCCAGTTCCAGTTGTACCTGAAGGGGCCTTACTGGCTGGCTGGGACGCCAGGTCCAGTTGTACCTGAAGGGGCCTTACTGGCTGGCTGGAACGCCAGGTCCAGTTGTACCTGAAGGGGCCTTACTGGCTGGCTGGGACGCCAGGTCCAGTTGTACCTGAAGGGGCCTTACTGGCTGGCTGGGACGCCAGGTCCAGTTGTACGCGTGCCGATCCAAACCATGTCTGCGCCTGGCCAATTGACCGACGCTTAACATTGAATGTTCAGAAGTGCCTGGTCTTCAATCTCACACTGATGGGCGCTGCATGACCATTGCAGTCGATACGCCCCTAAAGCCCAATAACCAACCAACCAACCACTATCACACTGAATTCACGCCCAACTGTCCACCGGAACAAAATCAAGAGTTGCGAACTGGAGCATGCCTCAGAAGTTCGTGATCTGGAAGTAACCTTAGACACAAAATTGGCCTCTAGTCGCATAAACCAAATTATCCCAAAGGCAACAGGTCCCTGGGACTTCTGCAGCGATCATTTCAAACAGGACTTCCTGAACAAACACTTAATAGCAGAACCACTCTGGCCGCGTACTGTGCAAATATACGATTGATTCATGAAGATGGTTCTGTATTGTGGGTTGGAGCTGTCTAGACCCACACAAGTCGTAACAGTGTATCTATCAGATTTTGCATGGCTGACAGCTAGGTCCAGAGGTACCGCGAGGCCGACATCGCCCGAATACAAAGTGCTGTTGAAATTATACAAGGTGTCTCCACTAGACCAAGCGCAAGCAGCATGGCGTGATATTCATGAAGAACCTATTCACTAACAAAACAGCAGTCTGCTGCTGCAATCATGTAAAGTTTTTATCTGTAGGTGTAGGTACGTTCCTCGCGACAAGCTCGAAATCATCCTGCGCTTGTGATGCTCATCGGGCGAGTGGAAGTGGTAAAACAGAGTTATTTCAGACTGCCACAAGCATTCATTCAGGCTAGAAGTGTGACTTCTTTGAGTTCATCTTCCATCCATTTAAGAAAGATGAGAGCTTTACATCCTTTGACTAAACTCGCGAGGCACAATTCAGTAATATGTCATGCTGAACGCGTTTGCTTCAGGAGCTTGCATTTATGTTGCCGCGTAATGTGTGTTTCATGTCGGTTTCTACATTTCTCCGTTTTACTGTTCTTGTTCGTGTATATTCTTATAACATACAGTTTCACCAATTAGTGGGACCTCCGGTTCATGAGCTCGGAAATAAATAGACGAAAGATAAAGGTAAAGAAAAAAGAGAAAACATGATAAAAAATGTTAATAGAATCATGGATAATGCACGAACCGGTGGAAATACGACTTATGTTATGCTAACTCAGCTAAAACACTATTGGCCAAATATTTCATATTTCATTACATCTTCCTGCCTCTTAGGGCACAACACTGTCCAACGCGATCTACTGCTACCGACTGCCCTATCTGTTCCGCCCGCTCCCAATCCCACACCTAATGCCCCGCGTGCCACAACGCGATCTACTGCTACCGACTGCCCTATCTGTTCCGCCCGCTCCCAATCTCACACCTAATGCCCCGCGTGCCACAACGCGATCTACTGCTACCGACTGCCCTATCTGTTCCGCCCGCTCCCAATCCCACACCTAATGCCCCGCGTGCCACAACGCGATCTACTGCTACCGACTGCCCTATCTGTTCCGCCCGCTCCCAATCCCACACCTAATGCCCCGCGTGCCACAACGCATCGATTTGCTCGTCCGAAGCGGACCTGGCAACCCGAAAAGAAACATCACATCGAACGACATCCCGCAACAAGTACAATCGGCCACAGGAAGCATGGAAAGGCATCAGGCCTAACACAACCACAGTGAGCGCCGGCGAGGTCATCCTACTGGGCAGAGACTGGCGCCGCCGGCCACCCGATGTATCATCACCAAATTGGTAATGCAGTAGGCTACGTGGCTATACTGGCAACGCAGAGACGGTCAGCACTGTGCTGGGTTGAGTTAGCTAAGGCGACCACTGTTAAGCCACTGATGAGCTCCTGAGCCTGGCCACCCGAGGCGACCAACATATCTTACTGTGCCAGGCCACCTGAGGCAGTCAGTGATGAGTTACTAACCCGGGCCACCTAGGCGGCCAGTGATGTCTTAATGTGCCAGGCCACCTGACACAGCCAGTGATGAGCTCCTGAGTTTGGCCACCCGAGGCGACCAACATATCGTACTGTGCCAGGCCACCTGAGGCGGTCAGTGATGAGTTACTGACCCGGGCCACCTAGGCGGCCAGTGATGTCTTAATGTGCCAGGCCACCTGACACAGCCAGTGATGAGCTCCTGAGTTTGGCCACCCGAGGCGACCAACATATCTTACTGTGCCAGGCCACCTGAGGCGGTCAGTGATGAGTTACTAACCCGGGCCACCTAGGCGGCCAGTGATGTCTTAATGTGCCAGGCCACCTGACACAGCCAGTGATGAGCTCCTGAGTTTGGCCACCCGAGGCGACCAACATATCTTACTGTGCCAGGCCACCTGAGGCGGTCAGTGATGAGTTACTGACCCGGGCCACCTAGGCGGCCAGTGATGTCTTAATGTGCCAGGCCACCTGACACAGCCAGTGATGAGCTCCTGAGTTTGGCCACCCGAGGCGACCAACATATCTTACTGTGCCAGGCCACCTGAGGCGGTCAGTGATTAGTTACTGACCCGGGCCACCTAGGCGGCCAGTGATGTCTTAATGTGCCAGGCCACCTGACACAGCCACTGATGAGCTCCTGAGTTTGGCCACCCGAGGCGACCAACATATCGTACTGTGCCAGGCCACCTGAGGCGGTCAGTGATGAGTTACTGACCCGGGCCACCTAGGCGGCCAGTGATGTCTTAATGTGCCAGGCCACCTGACACAGCCACTGATGAGCTAATGAGCCGGGCCACCTGAGATAACCAATATGTCTTACTGCCACCGGCCACCTGAGGTGGCTAGTGATGAATTTCTAAGCCTGGCCACTTTAGGCGGCTAATGATGTCTTGCTGTGCCAGGCCACCTGAGACAGCCAGTGATGAGCTACTGACCCGGGCCACCTTAGGCGGTCAGTGATGAGTTACTAAGCCGGGCCACCTGAGGTGGCCAGTTATGAGGTATTGAGCTGGGCCACCTGAGACGGCTAGTGATAGTGAAACAGGTTACCGTCCAGTGACTGTTATTGAGCCGGCCATCTGACACGGCCTGAGGTGGTATGGTGTTGAGGAATTCAAACTTCGTGTTTTTTCAAGCATGCAATGCCTGAAAATGATCATGCCTATATACGTACATCTTAGAGGCAAGACGATTTAGCAGAAATAATACATGATTACGAAAGGTCGGCGTGAGGTATTCAAACACGAGGATACAGCTGTTCAGATGTTATTGGTTTATCGAGATAAAAAAATACAGGCTAGGTAAAACGGAAATACCATTACATCATGCAGTAGCCATAACGGTATTACAACTTACCACGCTGTGGAGAATGCCTTCAGAAAATACGCTACCGCTCAGTGGTATGACATCGATGGACTTCTTGGGGAACGAAAATATTCAAAAAGAAGGTATGGTTGCTAAATCCGAAGTCTCCTTGTACTGATGTGCATTGTGACATAACGTAAAACCAGACATATTCTCATCCTACACGTTAGTGATACGTGAAGCTCTGGATCGCAACAATGACGTTAAACATCTTGGAAAGAAAAACGAATCATGGGAAACCTTCAGTACAATTTCCAGTCATGGGTAGTAATTCTTTACTTATGGGTACCCATTCTCCATTGCAACATTACTCTTTTGTTGGGAGCTATTGCTACCCATTCTCTAACGAAACACTGACGCTATATTACTAGATTTTCAGTGGCCAGTAACGACGGAATGACTACATATACTGCCCTGATCCAGACGGACATTGACTGCCTCTCATGAGTAGTCACTTGTCACGCTGTGCAGCCATTCCATATCGTTTGCAGCCATTTCACATTGTCGATATTATATTCATTGATGGATGGTGAAACCTAATTAATCGGGTGCACTCCCGGAAAAGCAAAAATAACAATATTTAAGCCCAGTACTTTATAGTGCAATACAGTTGTAAATGGTTTGGCAAAGGAAGCAAACTAATGTGTCGAAAATGATTTCATTTAGGGATCAGATGTAGCCAAAAGCTTCATGTCTACTCAGAAAATGCAACGAAAAAGTAAGCTTGTACGAAATCGTACATAGGTGCGCAAAATATTATAGCTCTGTGTAGTGCCCAGCATCACTACTTACAACCGAAACAGAACGCAATGAGCATTGACTGCATTTTGTCCCATATATGTAGTGCAGACATAGGTGGACAGTGATAAATTATTCGTGAAATAGGGTGGAATATACCACTTTCTGAGCACTGAAGACATCCTTTCCTAGGACGTATCGACATCGTGCTTGCTGATGTGTGCTTATGATGTCTCCATGACTTGTTCTTAAGAGTATTTAGCGTATAAGTAGCATGCTTATGCGCTGGGCGCTGGACAACCTATGCAGTTGATGCGCCCCTAAACCCCAATAACAACAGCATGCTTATGATCATCATTACAGACTGATTATACAAGCATCTTATGGCATAATTCCAGACACAGAGATCTGCTGATAACATGGCATTGCAATCGATGTCGTTAACATATGTATCCGTATACTAGGTGTCTCCAAAATTAAACCAAAAACATGCACTGATGAGTACACTATTGGCTCAAATGGAGCTTGTCTAACTGAAATTATATTTTAATTGGCATGTTTCCACGGCAAATTTATACATCCTACTGCACCCATTTCGACATCTCACACCTAACGAAAAACCATTATTTTAACACTGTAGGTGGATACACTGCGGATACACTGCACACCGCAGAGAACATCCCCAACACTTCACAGGACTGCAACGCACCCCAGCTTGCAAGTCAGCTTCAATACCCAGCCGCACCTAGACGTGATTCGGCGCGTGTGAGAGACGAGAGATGAGGGCGAGGGGCAGAGGCGGTACTGACCGGCGCGTAGGACGGCAGGCTTGTCCGGGTGCAGCTCCATCTGGACATGATCCAGTGCGCGTGAGATGAGAGATGAGAGATATGCGGGGAGAGGAGGGGGGGGGGGGGGCAGAGGCGGTACTGACCGGCGCGCAGCAGGACGGCTGGCTTGTCCGGGTGCAGCTCCATCTGGCGGCTGATCCACTGGCCGTCGTAGTGGGCATACCACCAGCCGCGCGCCTGGTTGCGCTCCTGGCCGGGCCGCACGAACGGGATGCGGAAGAAGCGGTGCTGCGGTGGCGGCATGCCGGCCTGCAGCGGCGGCGGCGCCACCGTCGCCAGGCCGGCCGCCGCCGCCTGCAGCACCGAGTTGGGCGCCCGCTGGCTATCGTCCATGTGTGCCGAGCTCTTCTGCGGCGAATTGTTGGCCTTCCAGGCGTGGTAGACCTTGAGGCGGCGGTGGAACTCGGTGCGGCACGCCTGTCGGCCGCGGCACGGTCGGTCCCACACCTCACACACGACACCAAGTTGGCACGCACAACACAAGGTAGCTGAGGACCGTCAGCGAGCTGGGTACTTGAACTTGGCGGCTGCCCATTATCCACCGCCCAACCGTTCAACTTTTGGCTCAGCTGCTGTGCAGCGACCGCATAGCGCACAGTCCGTGGTATTTCTCCCGCTGCTGCGCTCACAACACAAACGTAAACATTAAAATAGTGTAGCTGAAAACACACATCAAATTACAACGGTAGAATAGGATGTGGTCGGGAACAAGAACATGATATGATAAATAGTCAGCCATTGTTTCGGATTCGGTCACAAAAATAATTATGCATTTCTCAATTTATTGGCAATACAGCATTTAGAGCATATTGGCTGTATCAAACCACAGGACCACACCAGAGAGTTTCACGGAAACAAACCAGCTGGGCGGGAATAATACCCTCAACATTGAGGCACAACCGACATATTCAGAAGAAAATCGTCCCTTGCTTCAGATCTGCACAACAAATACTAAAACACTTTTAAAATGTGCTATTCATGCAGCCTGGGGATAGTGGTGTAATAGGACCGCATATAGCCGCAATATAACGGCCACCGCAGCCTACTGTGTTGCCACGCGGCAGTGCATAGCGTGCTCAGTTGGCATCAGCCTTCCAGGTCAGGTCAGGTCAGGTTTGTCCTGATCTAGGAGAGTTGCAGCGACACTCGACTCGGCGAGCGGCGTACCTCGAGCAGCTCGATGTCGCAGCTGGTGTTGATGGCGTCGCGCAGCTCAGAGTATTCCCACTTGGAGAGGTTGTACTTCATGCTGGCCGCCTCGGCGCGTTGCTGCGTCACCAGCGTCGAGCTGATGGACAAAAGTGCAGGCGTTATAGTGCCGTCTGTCGAGCTGATGGACAGAAGTACACGCGTTACAGTACCGTCCGTCGAGCCGATAGACAGACGTACACGCGTTATAGTGCCGTCAGTCGAGCCGATAGACAGACGTACACGCGTTACAGTGTCGTCCACTGCGGGACTTGTCTGCTGCCGTTGGCGGTGCACACAATTAATAAGCTACATACTTAACATATGGCCCCACGTCAAAAGCCACGAGTATCGCGGCTGTCACCGCCTTCATCGGTCACGAGTGAGGATTGCGAACACACAATAAGGACAATGGCGCACCGAAACGTGTCGAGGCCGTTCGATATCCAGATAAGGCAAGTGCTGGCCACACTGCCAGGCCTGCATCCCTGGGACGGTTACTTTGGTCGAAGGCCACATACAGGCGAGATGCCAGCCGCGGTGAAAAATAGCATGCGGCGAAGCAGGAAGCTGTGCAGACGGCAGTTTCACATCCAGCACGGTAGACGTTGCCGGTGCGCCGCTTCGCCACACCGCACCCTTCTTCATCGGTCCGATGGCGGGCTAGTGGGACGACCACAGCCCCCTTCCAGGATTCGAAGGCTCCTCAGTGCATACGCATGTGTGGCGGCGGTGGAGGCGGCCTGACTTGGGCCGCCTCCCGGCTGCTCCGTGGGCGGTGGGGCAGCCCGGCCTGGCCCGATTACTGTCGCGGAGCAAACACGGACCATTGATCGACAAAACGTCGGTCAACACTGCGCCAGCCGAGCCTAATTACGGCCGCACTCGGTCGCGGCCTTTCCCGGCCGGCCGATAACGGCGGCCCGCTCCACGCGGTCATCGTGGCAACGGTGTCGCACCTCGCAGCAGCACCGCACAGCGTCGGCGTCAGTGCGGCGGCGGCGGCGGCGGCTCGGACCGCTCCGGCGGCGACCGCAGTCGCAGCTGCCCAAACTTCAGCTGTCAGCAGGCGGCGCAGCACACACTCGCGGGGCCCACAGTGCTTCTCGACTGGCGCTCACGTGTTTCGTGTTTTCATCTTGCGCCGTTCATATGATCTGGTGTCCGCGTTTCACGCCACTCACCTGGCCGGGCCCCCTGCCTTCCGCTACTGCCGTAGTCCAGTCTTTTTGTCGGGTCGCTCGCTTGGTTCGGCGTTTGTCTCCGCCGCTCGACTGGCGTGGCCTCCATCCCCAGCCAAGGTCTATCGGCTAGCCGTTGAACCAAGCTGCTCACATAGATTGACGCTTGTCCCACTCCTTTTCAAACTCAGCTTGCAGAATTTCGGCCCCACGCTTCCGAGTGAGGCCCGTCTCGTTGAGGCTTAGCTCACACATCTGCATGCTGTCCTTGCCTGCAGCAAAAAAAAAACAAGCATTGGTGACGGGCTGTCCTTTCCACAAATAGAACATCGGTGACAAGGTCTGCCCTTCCAACAAACATGATATCAATGACAGGGTCTGCCCTACCAACATGACATCAGTGACAGGGTCTGTCCTACCAACAAACAGGACATCGGTGACAGGGTCTGCCCTTACAACAACCAGGACATCGGTGACAGTATCTTCCCTTCCAAGAAATAGCATATTGGGGACAAGGTCTGCCGTTCCAATAAGCATGACATCAGTGACAGGGTCTGCCCTTCCAACAAGCATGACAACAGTGACAGGGTCTGCCCTTCCAACAAACATGACATCAGTGACGGGGTCTGCCCTTCCAACAAGCATGACATCAGTGACAGGGTCTGCCCTTCAAACAAACATGACTTCGGTGACAGGATCTGTCTTTTCAACAAACAGGACATCGGTGACAAGGTCTGTCCTTCCAACAAAAAGGGTCTGTCCTTCGAGCAAACCGAACACGAACTGCATGGACAGACCCGGTACCTGCATTTACCTGCAAACAAATGAGATGGAAAAGTTAGTTTGTTACTTGGAATGCTGAGCGAATCGGCTGCCATGGGTAATGTTGGGAGGGTAATGCTACAAAGTCTACTACCGCCATTCGGAATAATTGCAACATGTCAACACCAAACTCAGAGCATGACGTCCTGTCATCAAGACGATGAACTCTGCTATCTCGGACTTTTCATCAAAGTCAAGGCTACTGACCTGAGTGTAGGTTAAGATCCATGTTTTTTCGTTTTGAGTGAGGAATATTAAATTTTGGGGTAGTGTTTCATGCAGACAATGATAAATAACATGCTACAAGCATGCTCCGGTTCCGGTTTAAATATGTCAAACGTCAATGACATGTCCGGTCAATTATCGTGCATATTCTACGTAATGTTACCTTCCAATATTCCAATGCTACACAATGTCCACCTACATAATGTTGTTGTTCCTCGTGAAGTCATGTCTGAATTCGGTTTCAGCCCCGCCTAGGCCCTGCAAACTGGCATTGGGTGACTTCACTAACAATGACTTGAGATGACCCGATTTCAGAAACCGACAAACGTTTGGTTTATTCACTTAGGAAACTCGCTGCGGTAGCACTCCGAGGGGTGCTGGCGAAATACACAAGATCTCCTGGCGAAAAACTGGTTAAGTGGTTAAGCTGCTCACACGGACCAACCACAGCGGCCACCAGTCTCGAGAGAAAGCGCATGCAGATAATAGAGGGCGATGCAAATGCTATGCAAATGAAGACTGAGAGTTTTGTTAACCCTGTACTTCGGGTAGAAGGCTCACTCGCATCTACTGATGCCAATCGCGCAAACGCACCGTATCTCGCTTTTACTGCCACCTTCTCGGATCCCACCGTCACAGTCGACCCATCCCCGCCTGATTACAGTGTACCTGTGCTAAAAAATGTAGCTGTAGCTTGATAAGGCCCGTGCCGTCCTCCGGATCATGCCACCCGCAAAGGCGTGTGGGCCGGGCGTACGACGATCGGTATAAGTGCGAGTATATTCAGAGAATGCTATGCCGATGTCGCTGTGTTGCTGACGAAACTCATCCAACTATGACTCAGGCAGGAAACTTTCCGGCCCGTTGGAAAAGGCTAGCATTGTTCCCATCTACAACAAGAGCGACAAGTTGGACTCTAACAACTATCGTTTCGTCTGTCTTCTTTTATTCTTAAGCAAGACACTCGAAAAATAGTCTTCGCCAGGTTTCTGAGGCATACCCTGCCCTATCCCAACTTCAACATGGCTTCTCACACAGCCACTCTTGCATACCCAATCTGTCTTCCTACCGGCGCACTGCCATCGGCTCGATACCTAACGGACCTCGAACACACTATGCAGACTTTTCCGCCGCCTTCCAGAGCGTAAATCACGGCCTTCTCCTGCGTAAGCTTTCAAAATGATATCATGTCTGTGGCAAACTTCACCAGTGGATCACTTAATACTTGTCAGGTCGCGAACGGAGGGTCAATGTAAACGGCAAAACTTCCAACTGGATCAATGTCACTTCCGGTGTACCTGAAGGGGTCTTACTGGCCGGCTGGGACGCCAGGTCCAGTTGTACATGAAGGGGCCTTACTGGCTGCCTGGGACGCCAGGTCCAGTTGTACATGAAGGGGCCTTACTGGCCGGCTGGGACGCCAGGTCCAGTTGTACCTGAAGGGGCCTTACTGGCTGGCTGGGACGCCAGGTCCAGTTGTACCTGAAGGGGCCTTACTGGCTGGCTGGGACGCCAGGTCCAGTTGTACATGAAGGGGCCTTACTGGCTGGCTGGGACGCCAGTTCCAGTTGTACCTGAAGGGGCCTTACTGGCTGGCTGGGACGCCAGGTCCAGTTGTACCTGAAGGGGCCTTACTGGCTGGCTGGAACGCCAGGTCCAGTTGTACCTGAAGGGGCCTTACTGGCTGGCTGGGACGCCAGGTCCAGTTGTACCTGAAGGGGCCTTACTGGCTGGCTGGGACGCCAGGTCCAGTTGTACGCGTGCCGATCCAAACCATGTCTGCGCCTGGCCAATTGACCGACGCTTAACATTGAATGTTCAGAAGTGCCTGGTCTTCAATCTCACACTGATGGGCGCTGCATGACCATTGCAGTCGATACGCCCCTAAAGCCCAATAACCAACCAACCAACCACTATCACACTGAATTCACGCCCAACTGTCCACCGGAACAAAATCAAGAGTTGCGAACTGGAGCATGCCTCAGAAGTTCGTGATCTGGAAGTAACCTTAGACACAAAATTGGCCTCTAGTCGCATAAACCAAATTATCCCAAAGGCAACAGGTCCCTGGGACTTCTGCAGCGATCATTTCAAACAGGACTTCCTGAACAAACACTTAATAGCAGAACCACTCTGGCCGCGTACTGTGCAAATATACGATTGATTCATGAAGATGGTTCTGTATTGTGGGTTGGAGCTGTCTAGACCCACACAAGTCGTAACAGTGTATCTATCAGATTTTGCATGGCTGACAGCTAGGTCCAGAGGTACCGCGAGGCCGACATCGCCCGAATACAAGGTGCTGTTGAAATTATACAAGGTGTCTCCACTAGACCAAGCGCAAGCAGCATGGCGTGATATTCATGAAGAACCTATTCACTAACAAAACAGCAGTCTGCTGCTGCAATCATGTAAAGTTTTTATCTGTAGGTGTAGGTACGTTCCTCGCGACAAGCTCGAAATCATCCTGCGCTTGTGATGCTCATCGGGCGAGTGGAAGTGGTAAAACAGAGTTATTTCAGACTGCCACAAGCATTCATTCAGGCTAGAAGTGTGACTTCTTTGAGTTCATCTTCCATCCATTTAAGAAAGATGAGAGCTTTACATCCTTTGACTAAACTCGCGAGGCACAATTCAGTAATATGTCATGCTGAACGCGTTTGCTTCAGGAGCTTGCATTTATGTTGCCGCGTAATGTGTGTTTCATGTCGGTTTCTACATTTCTCCGTTTTACTGTTCTTGTTCGTGTATATTCTTATAACATACAGTTTCACCAATTAGTGGGACCTCCGGTTCATGAGCTCGGAAATAAATAGACGAAAGATAAAGGTAAAGAAAAAAGAGAAAACATGATAAAAAATGTTAATAGAATCATGGATAATGCACGAACCGGTGGAAATACGACTTATGTTATGCTAACTCAGCTAAAACACTATTGGCCAAATATTTCATATTTCATTACATCTTCCTGCCTCTTAGGGCACAACACTGTCCAACGCGATCTACTGCTACCGACTGCCCTATCTGTTCCGCCCGCTCCCAATCCCACACCTAATGCCCCGCGTGCCACAACGCGATCTACTGCTACCGACTGCCCTATCTGTTCCGCCCGCTCCCAATCTCACACCTAATGCCCCGCGTGCCACAACGCGATCTACTGCTACCGACTGCCCTATCTGTTCCGCCCGCTCCCAATCCCACACCTAATGCCCCGCGTGCCACAACGCGATCTACTGCTACCGACTGCCCTATCTGTTCCGCCCGCTCCCAATCCCACACCTAATGCCCCGCGTGCCACAACGCATCGATTTGCTCGTCCGAAGCGGACCTGGCAACCCGAAAAGAAACATCACATCGAACGACATCCCGCAACAAGTACAATCGGCCACAGGAAGCATGGAAAGGCATCAGGCCTAACACAACCACAGTGAGCGCCGGCGAGGTCATCCTACTGGGCAGAGACTGGCGCCGCCGGCCACCCGATGTATCATCACCAAATTGGTAATGCAGTAGGCTACGTGGCTATACTGGCAACGCAGAGACGGTCAGCACTGTGCTGGGTTGAGTTAGCTAAGGCGACCACTGTTAAGCCACTGATGAGCTCCTGAGCCTGGCCACCCGAGGCGACCAACATATCTTACTGTGCCAGGCCACCTGAGGCGGTCAGTGATGAGTTACTAACCCGGGCCACCTAGGCGGCCAGTGATGTCTTAATGTGCCAGGCCACCTGACACAGCCAGTGATGAGCTCCTGAGTTTGGCCACCCGAGGCGACCAACATATCGTACTGTGCCAGGCCACCTGAGGCGGTCAGTGATGAGTTACTGACCCGGGCCACCTAGGCGGCCAGTGATGTCTTAATGTGCCAGGCCACCTGACACAGCCAGTGATGAGCTCCTGAGTTTGGCCACCCGAGGCGACCAACATATCTTACTGTGCCAGGCCACCTGAGGCGGTCAGTGATGAGTTACTAACCCGGGCCACCTAGGCGGCCAGTGATGTCTTAATGTGCCAGGCCACCTGACACAGCCAGTGATGAGCTCCTGAGTTTGGCCACCCGAGGCGACCAACATATCTTACTGTGCCAGGCCACCTGAGGCGGTCAGTGATGAGTTACTGACCCGGGCCACCTAGGCGGCCAGTGATGTCTTAATGTGCCAGGCCACCTGACACAGCCAGTGATGAGCTCCTGAGTTTGGCCACCCGAGGCGACCAACATATCTTACTGTGCCAGGCCACCTGAGGCGGTCAGTGATTAGTTACTGACCCGGGCCACCTAGGCGGCCAGTGATGTCTTAATGTGCCAGGCCACCTGACACAGCCACTGATGAGCTCCTGAGTTTGGCCACCCGAGGCGACCAACATATCGTACTGTGCCAGGCCACCTGAGGCGGTCAGTGATGAGTTACTGACCCGGGCCACCTAGGCGGCCAGTGATGTCTTAATGTGCCAGGCCACCTGACACAGCCACTGATGAGCTAATGAGCCGGGCCACCTGAGATAACCAATATGTCTTACTGCCACCGGCCACCTGAGGTGGCTAGTGATGAATTTCTAAGCCTGGCCACTTTAGGCGGCTAATGATGTCTTACTGTGCCAGGCCACCTGAGACAGCCAGTGATGAGCTACTGACCCGGGCCACCTTAGGCGGTCAGTGATGAGTTACTAAGCCGGGCCACCTGAGGTGGCCAGTTATGAGGTATTGAGCTGGGCCACCTGAGACGGCTAGTGATAGTGAAACAGGTTACCGTCCAGTGACTGTTATTGAGCCGGCCATCTGACACGGCCTGAGGTGGTATGGTGTTGAGGAATTCAAACTTCGTGTTTTTTCAAGCATGCAATGCCTGAAAATGATCATGCCTATATACGTACATCTTAGAGGCAAGACGATTTAGCAGAAATAATACATGATTACGAAAGGTCGGCGTGAGGTATTCAAACACGAGGATACAGCTGTTCAGATGTTATTGGTTTATCGAGATAAAAAAATACAGGCTAGGTAAAACGGAAATACCATTACATCATTCAGTAGCCATAACGGTATTACAACTTACCACGCTGTGGAGAATGCCTTCAGAAAATACGCTACCGCTCAGTGGTATGACATCGATGGACTTCTTGGGGAACGAAAATATTCAAAAAGAAGGTATGGTTGCTAAATCCGAAGTCTCCTTGTACTGATGTGCATTGTGACATAACGTAAAACCAGACATATTCTCATCCTACACGTTAGTGATACGTGAAGCTCTGGATCGCAACAATGACGTTAAACATCTTGGAAAGAAAAACGAATCATGGGAAACCTTCAGTACAATTTCCAGTCATGGGTAGTAATTCTTTACTTATGGGTACCCATTCTCCATTGCAACATTACTCTTTTGTTGGGAGCTATTGCTACCCATTCTCTAACGAAACACTGACGCTATATTACTAGATTTTCAGTGGCCAGTAACGACGGAATGACTACATATACTGCCCTGATCCAGACGGACATTGACTGCCTCTCATGAGTAGTCACTTGTCACGCTGTGCAGCCATTCCATATCGTTTGCAGCCATTTCACATTGTCGATATTATATTCATTGATGGATGGTGAAACCTAATTAATCGGGTGCACTCCCGGAAAAGCAAAAATAACAATATTTAAGCCCAGTACTTTATAGTGCAATACAGTTGTAAATGGTTTGGCAAAGGAAGCAAACTAATGTGTCGAAAATGATTTCATTTAGGGATCAGATGTAGCCAAAAGCTTCATGTCTACTCAGAAAATGCAACGAAAAAGTAAGCTTGTACGAAATCGTACATAGGTGCGCAAAATATTATAGCTCTGTGTAGTGCCCAGCATCACTACTTACAACCGAAACAGAACGCAATGAGCATTGACTGCATTTTGTCCCATATATGTAGTGCAGACATAGGTGGACAGTGATAAATTATTCGTGAAATAGGGTGGAATATACCACTTTCTGAGCACTGAAGACATCCTTTCCTAGGACGTATCGACATCGTGCTTGCTGATGTGTGCTTATGATGTCTCCATGACTTGTTCTTAAGAGTATTTAGCGTATAAGTAGCATGCTTATGCGCTGGGCGCTGGACAACCTATGCAGTTGATGCGCCCCTAAACCCCAATAACAACAGCATGCTTATGATCATCATTACAGACTGATTATACAAGCATCTTATGGCATAATTCCAGACACAGAGATCTGCTGATAACATGGCATTGCAATCGATGTCGTTAACATATGTATCCGTATACTAGGTGTCTCCAAAATTAAACCAAAAACATGCACTGATGAGTACACTATTGGCTCAAATGGAGCTTGTCTAACTGAAATTATATTTTAATTGGCATGTTTCCACGGCAAATTTATACATCCTACTGCACCCATTTCGACATCTCACACCTAACGAAAAACCATTATTTTAACACTGTAGGTGGATACACTGCGGATACACTGCACACCGCAGAGAACATCCCCAACACTTCACAGGACTGCAACGCACCCCAGCTTGCAAGTCAGCTTCAATACCCAGCCGCACCTAGACGTGATTCGGCGCGTGTGAGAGACGAGAGATGAGGGCGAGGGGCAGAGGCGGTACTGACCGGCGCGTAGGACGGCAGGCTTGTCCGGGTGCAGCTCCATCTGGACATGATCCAGTGCGCGTGAGATGAGAGATGAGAGATATGCGGGGAGAGGAGGGGGGGGGGGCAGAGGCGGTACTGACCGGCGCGCAGCAGCACGGCTGGCTTGTCCGGGTGCAGCTCCATCTGGCGGCTGATCCACTGGCCGTCGTAGTGGGCATACCACCAGCCGCGCGCCTGGTTGCGCTCCTGGCCGGGCCGCACGAACGGGATGCGGAAGAAGCGGTGCTGCGGTGGCGGCATGCCGGCCTGCAGCGGCGGCGGCGCCACCGTCGCCAGGCCGGCCGCCGCCGCCTGCAGCACCGAGTTGGGCGCCCGCTGGCTATCGTCCATGTGTGCCGAGCTCTTCTGCGGCGAATTGTTGGCCTTCCAGGCGTGGTAGACCTTGAGGCGGCGGTGGAACTCGTTGCGGCACGCCTGTCGGCCGCGGCACGGTCGGTCCCACACCTCACACACGATACCAAGTTGGCACGCACAACACAAGGTAGCTGAGGACCGTCAGCGAGCTGGGTACTTGAACTTGGCGGCTGCCCATTATCCACCGCCCAACCGTTCAACTTTTGGCTCAGCTGCTGTGCAGCGACCGCATAGCGCACAGTCCGTGGTATTTCTCCTGCTGCTGCGCTCACAACACAAACGTAAACATTAAAATAGTGTAGCTGAAAACACACATCAAATTACAACGGTAGAATAGGATGTGGTCGGGAACAAGAACATGATATGATAAATAGTCAGCCATTGTTTCGGATTCGGTCACAAAAATAATTATGCATTTCTCAATTTATTGGCAATACAGCATTTAGAGCATATTGGCTGTATCAAACCACAGGACCACACCAGAGAGTTTCACGGAAACAAACCAGCTGGGCGGGAATAATACCCTCAACATTGAGGCACAACCGACATATTCAGAAGAAAATCGTCCCTTGCTTCAGATCTGCACAACAAATACTAAAACACTTTTAAAATGTGCTATTCATGCAGCCTGGGGATAGTGGTGTAATAGAACCGCATATAGCCGCAATATAACGGCCACCGCAGCCTACTGTGTTGCCACGCGGCAGTGCATAGCGTGCTCAGTTGGCATCAGCCTTCCAGGTCAGGTCAGGTCAGGTTTGTTCTGATCCAGGAGAGTTGCAGCGACACTCGACTCGGCGAGCGGCGTACCTCGAGCAGCTCGATGTCGCAGCTGGTGTTGATGGTGTCGCGCAGCTCAGAGTATTTCCACTTGGAGAGGTTGTACTTCATGCTGGCCGCCTCGGCGCGTTGCTGCGTCACCAGCGTCGAGCTGATGGACAAAAGTGCAGGCGTTATAGTGCCGTCTGTCGAGCTGATGGACAGAAGTACACGCGTTACAGTACCGTCCGTCGAGCCGATAGACAGACGTACACGCGTTATAGTGCCGTCAGTCGAGCCGATAGACAGACGTACACGCGTTACAGTGTCGTCCACTGCGGGACTTGTCTGCTGCCGTTGGCGGTGCACACAATTAATAAGCTACATACTTAACATATGGCCCCACGTCAAAAGCCACGAGTATCGCGGCTGTCACCGCCTTCATCGGTCACGAGTGAGGATTGCGAACACACAATAAGGACAATGGCGCACCGAAACGTGTCGAGGCCGTTCGAGTAGATTGGTGGCAGCCGGGTGGTAGCCACCGCAGGAAAGACAAGGTCGCCAATACGGTTTCACATGACAATCCATCCGTACCACGAATCACACTCAGTCAAAACGACACTATAGCGCTCAACGTCACAACAGTCACAGCAGCGCGCTGGTAGCGCCCAACGTCACGTCATCACCACCTAGAGCTGCACAATCGAGTTTACATACGATGGAAGGGCAGATGGTATCTGGACTGTCCATGACAACAGCCCAACACGAGGGATCGTTAACGCCCACACCGCACTGATTACCACCAACGCACCGCCTACAATGTGTGCTTCAATAATACACCGTTTAATTGGGGCGAGTTTGCGTATCCGGCTCGGGAGAGGGGGGACTCCTCTTTGTCAGCTAATTGGTCGGGGTGAGAGGTGCTGTTTGGCGCCACGCCCAGAGGGGTTCGTCACGATTCACGGCAGTGGCGAATGAAGGACTTGCGCCGGGGATGTAAGTACAGTCGTGAGTTCAGTGCCCAACATTGCCGGCTGTCTATCACATCGAGCGCTCACCAGGTCAAAGCCGCTCCTACGGGCCATCCCCTTCCATCCCCTGCTTCCCTTCACCAGGCATGGATGAGGGGAACGGCAGCCCGGGTTCGCAGGTGACAGCATACCGTCAATACTGCTGCTGGATTAACTGCTGACGACACAACTGCTGCTATACCATTGCCCAGCACTGCTCATATGCCGCTCACCACTGTGGCACTACTGATCCATACATTACTTCTACGCGACACGGCTGCTACGAGACATTGCTGTTACACATCACTGCTACAGAGCTCACAGTCGCCTACATTACTTCTGCGTTACATTACGACTACATATTTCACGGCGCATGACATTTCTGCTGCATATTTTGCTGGGCAACTCTTGCCATTACACATCACTGCCACATATTTTATTGATCCCGGCATCACTACTATGCTGTTATCGTACGTGGAAACTTCTGATCCAAGCTGCACTGCTCTTTATATTGCTTATATCCAGTAGATTATTGCGAATAAGCTGGGCGCTACCGGCACGCACAACTATACAACCAGGACCTACTACCAATAATTTTACCTGGTATCCAGCCTTTTGATGAAACAAAACTCCTCGACCTATGACAGGGGTGGACCCAGGACTTGGCAAAAGGATAATTTAGGGGAGCTAGCGATCTCTCCACCAGGCTGACCTTGTCTACGGCCCACCGTGTGCTCAACCAGACAGCAGTGGTCATCACCGCTTACTCTTTGATTTCATTTAAACACGACGGAGGGTCGAGAACAATTCGCCCTGCATCACCAATGCGTATCTTAGCTGCAAAATGCTGTGATACCTACCTTGATAATTTAGCTCTCGGTAAAATTAGACATGTTCAACATCCGAGTCATTTTTGGTACTCGCTAACGCCAAGAAACGGCGTTTCCGGCGTGACATATCTAGGTACGTTAAATAATCACAATAATGCAAAACTTAACCCAATTCCTCACGATGAAAAACCAAGCATCTGCAGTCTTACCAGTATTCCTCGCAATGTAGCATAGCATGACAATTTGCAAACGCTGGTGCAAAGTGGACCAAAGATGATACATTTACGAACAAAACGGATGCAAGACATCTGTAAAGAACGTATGATTAAAAAATGAACTACTGGGAACCTAAAGCAAAGGCACACAATTTTTATCGAACCGTTATTTTACAACTAATCAATGGGAAGGGAAGACTGATAGATGATCTGTTTCGGATCCCTTACAGATCACGTTAAATGTCTCGGACCAGATCCAGTATAGAGCAAGACAACATCACAACCAAGATCCAGTACAGATCCGGTAAATATATCAGCCAAGAATCCGTACTCACCTGGATTCACCTCTATTACATACACATCTAGGTGCAAATCTTTTGCAAATCCTGGTCCAGATCGCGCACATATACAGCAACTATTTTCAGATCCGATGCATATCCCGTACAGATCTGATACAGACCAAGTAAAATCCAGCACAGATCAAGTACAGCTCCGACATAGATCCGGTACAGATCGAATACCAACCCAGTATAGACCCAGCACAGGTCATGGTAAGGTTTCGGTATGGATCAGCCCTATATCCCAGTCCATGTCCATTGCATATTTCGTGTAAATTCGGAACACACAAAGGTTCAGTACAAATCCGACAGCGGGTGATATCAGCTGACTGGGGGACTGTCGGACAGACGTGGTGCGGCCACGTCACGCCTGCATCCGGCGCACCTGCGCACCCCGCACCGGCAGCGGTACTCGACAGGGATGCTCTCACCGCTTGAGCGGCTGCACGTCCTCGACACCGCCCGACCTGGACTCCTCGGCCAGCCGCAGTGCCAACTCGTAGTCGCGCCGCTCCTGCTCCTGCTGCTCCTGGTAGCACTCGTTCTCCTGAGGAGCGCCAGCGGTGGTGACACGGCGACACGACCGGTAACGCAGACCGACCGGACGGCAGGCGGCAGGTGCACTGCTCTCATGGAGCATCAGGTTGTCAGCCGAGTAGGACTATGCGCGAGTTTTCACGTTGGATGTAGCAGAACCACATACAACACGACTACAAAGTGTAGTGAAATTGACGCAAATTAATTATGCCATAATTAAACAACCTTGCTAATCATATTCTTAATTACATATCAGTTACGTAACCTACGCGATGCGTAATCCATGTTTGCATAATAACCATACGAAGCGTTTCGGCCCATGGTTAATGTATCGGCAACTTTGTGACGGTTGGTAAGCCTGTGACGGTTGGTGCATTTCAGCTATGTGCAAACTCCATATCAACCCAATACAGAACTTTACTGCAGATTGGGTTATTTCTAAAATAAGACAAGTATATGTTCACGCATGTCCTTTACCAGGCAGTTGTCACGGTCGGACGTGCTTTTTCAACTCGGCATCGCATCGTTCCCACTGAACTTCTGGGTAGTGTCAGCTCTCCGACAGACCCCGATGGAAAGATGCTAACAAGCTCCCACGTTACATCGCTCCCACGGTCAAATCACGCCGGAGGTCTCTCTCCTGCCTCTCCCCATTCTGCACACACTCACCAGCCTCTCCTTCTCCCGCTGATTCTCGAGCTTCAACGCCTCTAGTTTGTCCGCAATCTCCTGCTTCTCCTGCGCCTCCTGCTCCTGCTTGCGACGCTCCTCAATTTCCAGTCGCTTCTTCCTGTTCTCTTCCTCCTGTCGCTGTCTTCGCTCCTCCTCCTCCTGATGGTCAAACCAGGTGCAGACAGACGTCAATTATGCGAGTTTTTGTACTGCGGCATGCTACATACACTATACAAGCACAGTTATAGTTCATGCACATACAAACGGGCGGCGTTTACATTTTACTCTTACTATGCTGTTTATAATTAATTTTCTTATTATATATTTTCTGCACATCACAGCGCACGAACCTCAATATTGATCCTAGTGCTCACATGGCTCAGAGCACAAACTTCACCTTCATATTCACCGTGCCTACTGTACCGGCGCTCCCAGTCAACGACCACCGCATCTACTTGACCCGGCACTGCCTGTCCGTAGTCACCGCTCGCCACGTACCGGCGTCCCCGGTCGGTGATCACTGTATGTCAGCACCCTTTCCCGCCTGCTCACTGTCACGTACGTTCTTCCAGGCTCCGCTAGCCGTCCGCTCTCTTCTCACTTCCCTTCTGGTCTCACGCGCCGTCCGTTGGTCACTCACTCCCGTAGGTGATGCACTTGCCTAGGCTATACGCACTTCCCACACCATGCGCTTGCAAGCATGCTATTTACTTTACTTATGTACTGCACGCTACTTACTTCTATGCAAACAAGCATTAACCCGCCTTGCATTAACCTTATTGTCGAAATTATCACTTCACATCCCTTGTTGAAATATTTTGTTACTTGCACATCTAAGTCCACGTGCCACAGGTAAGCATCCTCCCATGCAGTCAAAATAAAGTTATCATGTGTGAAAAAGTCTCAACACTTCCCTAGGACATCTCCCAACGGCCCTCCCCTTGCGCTCGCCTTGCCCCTCCCTGTTCCCGACTTAAGGTTCTTCCCGACATTGCCTACGCCTTCCACTGACATTGCTCACATCAAAGACAATAACATCGGCGAACGAAATCACCTGTCACAGTACTACAATGAGTATCATGGCGCTTAGTCATTCTCCAACGCCGCAATTTCCTTCGGCATCCTAGCCGCCGCCAAACCCCCGCCCAGAATGGTCCACCTACAATCCCGGGGCCTGGACCCCTCCCGGCCTGCGCAAGCGGTAAAGTCTTCAATCGACAAACACGTCTCAGTGTTCGGAAAATAACTGTAGAAGATGCATAGTAAATCTGACCTACCTCAGTAAGTATATGCTTTAAACATTCTGTCTACTGACAAACTGAGATTGATCTACAAACCAGGTTGGTTCGGCATTGGCTTTACGACACTTCGACCGTTGAGTCATGTAGCGTCGCCAATCTCTCACGCCCATTGGCCGCGGGTGAAGAGTAGCGACAGGTGAGGCTCGGACCCACAATCTCTCGATTGTGAGACGGGCAACATGCCCCTAGACTACTCACCCCTCGACACCACACAATCACTACACCACAGCACCACACAGTCACACCGCTGGCAGCCGCAGGCAGTGTCGTCGAGGCAACTCTCTGCGATAGGGAGTGCACTTGAAGTGGTTATGATAGCGCCACGTGATTACCTGCCGTGCAGCGGTTGGCGGGAGTAGAGTATGCGGTGGACGTCAGCCAACACGCGCTGGCGGAATTGTCCTTGAGCAATTATTGCTTAGCGTTGGCAGGATGGGTTGCGAACACATCATGACAAGGTTTGCTCAACACTGATCCTGGTAAGAACCATGTGACAGGCTGTGCTCAGCCTGCATTGCGCATGCATTGCGCATGCATTGCGCATACATTGCGCGTACATTTGCTGGCAAGTCATCCAGGGGGCTTACAAATACTACCCCATACAACTTCGAGTTCCGCCTAATATAACATGCGCTGTATTTCCCTTTCGTGCTTATCGAGTCACAGTCTAATCTCATCAGAAGAACCCGTCCCATCAGGCTGACCAGTTTTCAGCGGGGGAGTCACCTTGAGTCGCCGCTCCCGGTCCATCTCCTCCTGGATACGCCGCATCCGCTCCTGCTCCTCAGCCACCTTCTGCTGCTCCAGCTTGGTTTTCAAGGCGCCGAATTCGCGCGTCAGGGTGCTGGTGAGAGTCGCCACCTCTTTCTCCACCTGAGAATGGACGCCGGTGTCAGACGGTGACACAAGAAGGAACAGGCAAGGATCTCTGCCCCCTCTCACCAGCCACCAGTGGTCGCTATCTGTGTCACTATCTGTGCCGCGCTGAGGACAATTTCAGCCGCTTGGTCAGACAACGGGGGCGGTTACGATACGCTTCTGACAGCACTTCAGCAACGGAATCAGCCACACAGCCGGAACAGAAATATGCACACGCACAGAAATGCACAGAAATATGCCTTTAAAAACAGTATGCAACAAGATTTCATGTTTGAACACCCACTCGATAGCACATGGCAGTACCCGATCAAACCAGTGTACGAGTTCGATGAATCTCAATGATCGTGCATTTCGGGGATAACAGTGACTTGAACATTAAAATAGATTCATCTGCACAAAACGTGCGGAAATATCAGATACTGTTAGCGGACGTGTCATTACCGAACGTGCTGATGAACTGACTGCTACTCACGAAACTACTTAAGTGATCCGTGAAAACATGCCAGCATCACATCCAGCTTAAACAAGGGGGGGGCGAACGCGGAGCCAGATCATCGTCTTTGCTGTCCTCTTTGAGGAAGATACCCGAACTGGTCATGCAGAGTACTATTATGCTATGTTTCTCGTGCATTATATCCAGAACATAACGGTGTTTGTCCCCAAGCGGTCATGTGGTACCAGCATAGCTGAATACTTATATTTTGTATGGTGGCTGTATGGAACGGGTACCCGACATAAACCATTTACGCAGATCATTCAGCCACACTTCTGAGTAGAAATCGCACAACCCTCATTCACGATCTAAACAGTCCCATCATTTATAGGCCTAAGCACACAACTGGTTTGTCTATCTTCCCGATAGATCACAGATGTCACATTTCGACACTTGGACACTTACACCAGACACTCGTACCTGCGGCTTTGACATCTGCTGGGTGCGTATCTTATTGAGCACCTGGCTGAACTGGGCCTGCAGCTGCTGCACCTGTCGTTCCGACGACTCGCGGTCGCGCTTCATCTTCCGCACCATCTGAGACATTTGAGTAAGCATGGCCTGCTGGCCCTTCACCTGCGCACCGGACCGGAAGTTCATGTCAGAGCCACGCTCAGTCAAATACATTCAATAGAAGAAGAGCCCTGGGTTCTCTTACGACGCATTCGACCGCCAGGCCACATAGCGTCGCTATTCAATATGACGGACGGCCACGGCAGGTCAGTACGCGGTCAGATGCTCCGTTCGAGATCACACTCACTGGCCAGACTGGCCAGTCGGGGCAGGTCACTGCATATCAGCACGCCAGTCCAGCATGAGTGTCTGCATTGAAAAAGTGTCCGTGGATGTGTGAAATACGTTTGGATTAATGGTAACTCCACTTATATCTGCTCTTATTACAACTGTATGGTGGGCACTATCTTTGTTATTCGATATATATAGATGCATTGTAGCAGTGCAGTAATGTGTTGTCGATCATTTTGCAGCAATAATAGTCAGGCGAGATTAAACAACGAGCAAGGCGATTACATCATTGCAGCAGTCTGATCAACACTATTCGGATGCTTTTCACACCGGAGACAAGAGAAAGAACTCGAAGATGCTCGAGCATTGCTCGAGCATCTGCCATTCCATAATCTTAGTAAAATGTGCGCACCTCATTTATGCCTACCAGCACTCCATAATTGCATGAACTCAAGGAAATCATGCCAAATCCATGACCAAGAAGTGAAAATCTAATACCGAGCAGCACCGATCCCAGGCACCGCACCACGGTTACACGCACTTTACCCTGTGCCCTCTCTCTCTCACACACACACGACACACACCCACATGACACACACGCGCATTATCTACAGGGTAAATACCGGTATTGGGAGTCATTGGAATGACTTACCGGACATAGGCCACAATCGAGCCAATTTGAACCTGATATCACTTTGGGCTGCTTTGACACCCTGAACGTCTTGCTTCACAAGAAAGCCTACACACCGTGCGTTGCGATCTTGTAGGAGTAATTACTTTCAGCTTCATACGAACCAACGCAGTCAGTGCCGCCGACCGCCACGTCCCACCTTCAGCACAGCCAGGTAGCGGTGGCGGTGGCGTTTCCTGGCCAGGTAGCCGCGCGTCTGACTCTGCAGCAGCACCAGGTAGGCGCGGCGGTACTGGATCTTGTTTCGCAGCTTGATGACCGACAGCGCGCACCACTGGGCCTTCTTCCAGCGCGACACGATCAGCCACTTGCGCACGCGCGCCACCAGCGACGCCAGGTTCTCCGGGTCGGACTTCATGATCTGGTCGAACTCGGCGAACTTGCCCGGACGGAAGAACAGCTTGGTCATGCCGAACCGGAAGTCGTTCTCGTTCAGGCCGAGCGCGCGCAGCAGCATCTGCCGACACAGGCCGAGGTCAGCCGGACCGCAGCCGATTGGAGGAGGGTCGCGAACAGGAGACAAGCGGAACACAATCAAACCAGGCAGGCAGACAGAATTAAAGGAAATGCGAGGTGCGATCCAAAGTTCAATTTCACGAGACTGTCCCTGTTGCGAACAAACTGAGCGCTGGACGGCCATGCGCGAGCAGCAGGAGCGAGCAATAACTGTCGTGGATCAGTATGTCACGTAGCGTCATGCTGTAAACATTGGGACCTGTGTTGCACGAGGTTTTGTGACCACGTTCACGTGCTCATTTGCGATTTCGGTACGAACCTCAAACTTGAGCAGAGAGCAAACATCAAACTCGGTGTCAAACTCTAGAAATCGGCTACTGATACTCTTGAAACGCTACAGCATGCCTACGGCAATGAAGCAATGAGCTGGAGGAGGCGTTTTGAGTGACACTCGCGCTTCAGAAGGGCTAGAACGTTACTGGAAAATGACGAGAGGTCTGGACGACCCTCAACGAGCACAACCCATGAAAATGTGGAAGAAACTGGGCGAATTTTGGAGCAGAATCCTCGGATCACCATCAATGAAGTTGCTGACATCGTAAACGTGTCATTTGGATCAGTTCAGGAAATCCTCAGGTCCGATTTGAACATACACCACGTCGCTGCCAAGTTTGTGCCCAGGCTTCTGACCCCCGAGCAGAAGCAGCACCATGTCGAAGTCTGCGAGGATACCCTTCAACAGGTTCGAATTGACACAATATCCACGTTGAGGATGATCACCAGTGACGAGAGTTGTGCTACGTCCCAGAGACCAAACAGCAGTATTTGCGGTGGAAGAGCCCGCAATCTCCAAGACCGAAGAAGGTGACGCAGGTTAGGAGCGCGACGGAGAGCATGCTCGGCGTTTTTCGACATTCGCGGGGTTGTGCATCGTGAATTCGTCCAAGACGAACTGTCGAGTGTCAATGTCGAGTTCCACTGTACCGTTCTGAGGCGTCTGAGGGAGCGCATTCGGCGCAAACGACCTGAACTGTAGCGCGATGGCGATTGGGTGTTCCTAACATAACAACGCGCGAGCTCACAGTGCTCGTTAAAACGCGCGAGATTTTGGGCCGCACCACCACGATCGTCAACCCCCCCCCCCTCCCCCTACTCGCCGGATTTGGTGCCTACGATTTCTTCTCCTTCCCCCAAGATGAAGTCCAAGCAGAAGGGTGGCAGTTTTGACACCGTGAAGGAGATCCAGCGCGAATCTCCAGTTTTGACACCGTGAAGGGGATCCAGCGCGAATCTCCAGTTTTGACACCGTGAAGGAGATCCAGCGCGAATCTCAAGTTTTGACACCGTGAAGGAGATCCAGCGCGAATCTCAGATGGTGCTTGACAAGCTTAAAGAACGGCACTTCCAGGAAGCATTCCAAGCGTGGAAGAAACGCTGGGAGATATATACCGCTGCAAAAGGTGACGACTTCTAAGGGGATTGCGGCAAATTTAAATCGGATACGTTTTCTGCTTTTTATAGGCGTGGTCTCTGGATTTTTTATCGCACTTCGTACAGGCAGACGAGCATCAGGTTGAGACAGGCAGAGGGGGATCCAACGAGAGACAAAGGTAAGTTGTTTCTTCATTACTTAGGCTTACGATAATGTCGAGTGAAAAGCATAATGACAGAACAAAAACAAGGATGGGTGAGCCGGAGGCGATAAACGGACGTCACGGCGAATCATGCCCAGACGAATGGAGCCGACCCCGATCATGCCTCCCCACACCCTCCACCACCCACAGCATAGCTTACGGCTGCGTCAGCTGCCGACACTGCGCCTGCACCAGCCCAGACGCACCTTACAGAAGAGCCGCGGGTCGAGGCGGGCCAGGTCGCGCGGCAGGTACTTGGCGTACATGCCGTAGAGCTCGTTGAAGGGCGCCCGGCTGGGGTAGCCCTGCTGCATCAGCTCCAGCACGCTGGTCATGCCCGAACACTGCAGCTGCGAGAGGATCTGGCCGCCCTCGAACAGCCGGTCCACCATCTTCGGGTTGGGCTTGATACACCGGATGAAGTTGGTGCCCTGTGGCGGTGAGGTTGTGGGTCAGGGAGCCGGACTCTCGCCTCTCGCTGGGCCATGTAGCGATTTATTGGCACCGCGCTCTCTGGCGACAAAGATTCAAATGCTGGGTCCGTTGTCAGCTTTTGTGGGCAGAAGGCTGAACATAAACCTGGGAATGATTGCTTGGCGGGTACCCCGACTGGAGCGCCTCGACGGACAGCGTTTCATACACCCGGAGATACTGGCGTCCCCTGCATACCGATAGTTAGGTGTTCACTCGCCCAAATGACGCGCTGTCGCACTGCAATGTGGTCATAGCCCAGCACCAGACAGGAGCTAGGTCTTCACTAAACCCCCGGGCGGGAGCTAGGTCACTGAGTAAGGTATCAAGGTATCAAGGTATCAAAGTTATGTGATTTTATATATATATATAAGTTAATCACGCAAACTGAGCATGCATGGGGAAATAGAACTAGATGACAAATTTTCAGCACATCTGACCTTACCTACCCAATTCTCACTCCACAATCCACTCGTGACTAATTCCCGAGAGGCAGTCGCTGTACAGATTTCATCGACTCCCACATCCATGGCACGCCGAGATGAAGGGCCAGAGAGGAGCAGGGCACGCTCACCGTGGAGGTGAGTTTGTCCATGAGGCCGGCCAGCTGCTGTTTGAATTTGGCTGCAACTGAGCCAAGAGCCAGCTTACCGCGAGTGGGCGCCTTCCTGAGAGGCACAGCAAAACGGCATGGTCAGCTGTCGTGTGGTGAAGGAGCCCACCAGAGCAGCATGGTCAGCTGTCGTGTGGTGAAGGAGCCCACCAGAGCGACATGGTCAGCTGTCGTGTGGTGAAGGAGCCCACCAGAGCAGTATGGTCAGCTGTCGTGTGGTGAAGGAGCCCACCAGAGTGGCATGGTCAGCTGTCGTGTGGTGAAGGAGCCCACCAGAGTGGCATGGTCAGCTGTCGTATGGTGAAGGAGCCCACCAGAACAGTATGGTCAGCTGTCGTGTGGTGAAGGAGCCCACCAGAGTGGCAGTATGGTCAGCTGTCGTGTGGTGAAGGAGCCCACCAGAGCAGTATGGTCAGCTGTCGTGTGGTGAAGGAGCCCACCAGAGTGGCATGGTCAGCTGTCGTGTGGTGAAGGAGCCCACCAGAGTGGCATGGTCAGCTGTCGTGTGGTGAAGGAGCCCACCAGAGTGGCATGGTCAGCTGTCGTGTGGTGAAGGAGCCCACCAGAGCGGCATGGTCAGCTGTCGTGTGGTGAAGGAGCCCACCAGAGTGGCATGGTCAGCTGTCGTGTGGTGAAGGAGCCCACCAGAGTGGCATGGTCAGCTGTCGTGTGGTGAAGGAGCCCACCAGAGCGGCATGGTCAGCTGTCGTGTGGTGAAGGAGCCCACCAGAGTGGCATGGTCAGCTGTCGTGTGGTGAAGGAGCCCACCAGAGTGGCATGGTGTAATGTTGTGTGGTGAACGAGCCCACCAGAGTGGCATGGTGTAATGTTGTGTGGTGAACGAGCCCACCAGAGTGGTATGGTGTTATGTTGCGTGGTGAAGGAGCCCACTAGAGCAGCATGGTCAACTGTTGTGTGGTAAGTCACATCCAAAGCCAAACATTCAACAGCCACATCCAACAGTTCTGTTCGGCGCCTGTGAGTGGATGTTTTGTGAATGCGGCACAGGTTAAGCGGCTGTTGTAGCCGCAAGTAAAGGAAACGAGCACCAATATTACGCTGTTCGGGAGTGACATAGTGCGTTATGGCAAACTCAGTGTATTGGTTTCCAGAGCATACCACTGGAAATATCATACGAGCACCAGCATGATGTCCACAGGTCAACCCTCCATACCAATAGGTGGTGAAAAACAGCTGCTAACTGTGTTAATAGCTATTATTGTGCTCGCAGAAATATATTCGGGTATATTCCAATCGAACTTCAATAGCGTGGTCTCGCCGATGTTCCACCAGTAAAATGAAAACAGCTAGGTTATGCTTATACGATTTAGTCATTTTGTAGTTATTTGGCTATACTGTTAACATTGTAGGGCCATATGGTCAGTCAGGCCACGACGAGATAATATCAAGGTGCAACGACATAGCTCGATAGCTATGTAGTCGGAATCTCAAAATCATCCTAGTGTAACCTAACTGACACCTTGGCCCTATAATGATGTCACTGACCCTGATATGACCTGACTGGACACACTGACCTCACTATAACTGACCTGGATGCAACCTGATCGACCCCATGGCACTATCGTGTCTCCATTGACCCTAATGTGACCTGACTAGGGTTGGACTTGTACTTTGTTGTGTTGGATGTGAAGAGGATAATTTATCGGAAATCAAATACGGAGAGGATACTTTTCTTTGAACCTGCGACATCAGAATCTCAGTTTGCATTTTCCAGTCAATCCTGAACACTTTATCGCGGAGCAGTTCATTGTCAAACAGCGCCGTTGAATTTCCAAATGAGATAAATGCAAAGCTAATTTTCTGGAGAGGATAACGTTATGAATGACCAAAAATCCAGAGAAAAAAAACATATTTTTTCCAAGCCAGGATCCGACTGACCCTGCTGTGACCCGACTGACCCCGATGTGACCCGACTGACACTGCCGTGACCCGACTGACCCTGCTGTGACCCGACTGACCCCGATGTGACCCGACTGACACTGCCGTGACCCGACTGACCCTGATGTGACCCGACTGACCCCGATGTGACCCGACTGACCCGTTGGTGGTGGCGTTAGTGGCGAACAGTGCCTGTAGGAAGCCGTCGCGCGACTCGTGAACCAGCGCCTCGAGTGAGCCGTGCAGCGCGTCGTTGTTCTTCTCCAGGAACTTGCTCTGGAAGGGGCACAACACAGCCATCACAACATCGTCCGCACGGGACGTCGTGCAGATGTCGCAATCTAGGTGTCACGTGACACAACTGACTGTCGGCCAGCCAGATCAGATGTCACGTGACACAACTGACTGTCGGCCGGTCAGATCAGACGTCACGTGACACAACTGTCAGCCGGCCAGATCAGATGTCACGTGACACAACTGGCCGACGGCCGGCCACATATTAAATGTCACGTGACACAACTGACCGACGGCCGGCCACATACCAGACGTCACGTGACACAGCTGACCGACGGCCGGCCACAGATTAGACGTCACGTGACACAACCGACCGACGGCCGGCCACAGATTAGACGTCACGTGACACAGCCGACGGCCGACCACAGCAGGTGATCAAACGTTACATGGCATTACGAGTATCAACTTTGAGCGCATGCAGGTCGTCGAACACACGTCACCTTTGGTAAGTTGCAGATATTCCAGTACCGATCATTGGTAATAACGGCAGTAGACGGAGGAGAAGCGAAACTCAAGCGAAAGCGAAATGCCACTGTTTCCCCTGGACACAGCTATTTCTCATGGCGAAAAAAAAAACACGAACAGGACGGCACTTGATACACGTCCGAGATTCCGCAGCAGGACTCGACTGCGATGGACGCATATAATGAGCTGAACATGCAGTATGGGTTTGCGCCCTTGGCAGAGCCTGCAGTGGCTGTCCGCTGAATACGGCCCCCTGTGAGCTGACCTGGCCACAGGCGGCGTCGCCGCGCCGACGTACCGTTTGGTAGCAGACGGCGCCGGCAAAGTGGCGCACCAGGAAGCCCTCGTCGTCCCGAATTTCGCGGTGGTCGCGCAGCTTCGACTTGCGCGGCAGGGCGAGTCGGAACGAGCCGCCGCAGTCCGAGTGCACCGACTGTGTGAAGTGCACGTACGACGGCTTGGGCAGCTTGCGCTCCTCGTCCAGCAGGTAGAGGATGCCGCCCTTGGCCTCGATCAGATCTGCGGCGGCGGCGGGGTCATGGCGCGCTTACGACCAGTGGCCACCGGGGACGGCGGCCCGGCAACGAGGGCACGGCACTCCTAGGCATCGAGTGGGAGGGGGCGCTGGACTGATTCCGTATCGGTATCGTATACGAGTCAGCAGACATCCTCCACAGGGGCGCCACGTGCACCTTAGATGCAGAAATCAGAGGGCATGCTCCGTACCGGTGTACCCCGCCCTTTCACCCTTGCCCTGATCATGCACTTCCACCTCCACCCCCACGATCGGTACCATATCCAGCGTCAGTCTGCCACACGTCACCCTTGCCCTGATCAGGCACCCCACCTCCACCCCCACCGCCACGGTCGGTACCACATCCAGCGTTAGTCTGCCACACGCCACCCTTGCCCTGATCATGCATCCCAAACCCCAACCCCACAGTCGGCACCATTTCCAGCGTCAGTCTGCCATACGCCCTGAGCAATAATCATCCCAGTACCAACCGATGGCGTCCTGGTTGTCGACGTAGCCGATCTTTTTCACACCAAGCCCTTCGCGCTCGTACAGCTCCTGCTCATCCTTCAGAATGCGCTGGTTGAAGAACTGCTGCAACTTTTCGTTGCAGTAGTTGATGCAGAACTGCTCGAAGCTATTTATCGTGAAGTACTCTGAGAAGACGGTAGGATGTTAAACAGTTGGACTTCAGAGCACATGAAGGCGAGTTGCATCGGTGATATTGCCCCCCATCCGTCGTGATTGTGACTATAGTGTGGTAAATCCGACCAGATTGTGTCAATCAACGGTTAGCGGAGAACAGGATGATTTGTGGCGAACCCAGCAGCCAGTGAAAGCTAGGCGATCAGCAAGAATTAACCTGGGGATGCATCATACACAGTAGGGAGAGACTGGCGGTCGGCGGCGATTGGCAGATGAGACCGTCCATGGACACTCAATGGGAGTAGGTCCCGGGCTTGGTGGCACTTCGTAGGATTTGTGGTTGGGATGGGGGAGGGGGTTAAATGGCACTCATTTGGGATTGGCTTGATAAGCTTCTCAGTGGTAGCTAGTGAGGACTGTTTTCAAACAGTTTTATATTAAACTGTTCTGTGGGGGGGGGGGGGGTTCAACAGTTGCGTAAATTGTCATTCCAGAACGGGGGCACGACGGTGAAAACACGGCCAATGTATCGAAGACTACAACACAAAATACGACGTGAGCCTGGTAGTTAGTTATTGGGATCCATAGGCGCGTCGATCATATGGTTGATGATGTTACGCACATATCTTTTTTCAATCGTACTAAGTTATTAATGCTTCCTCAGGAATAATGCAGTATTTAATCCCTTTATCTCGGTGTATAAATTCCTTCGAATCATACTTCTCAAATAAATTGAAAAGTTTAGCATTACATACAATTGTAGACCCAGTACCCAGCATGTCTGGATATGTCAGCGACCTAGCAGTCGTCCCAAAGTGCCGCATGCGTTCCGTATTGTACCTTAGACAGAGTACAGAACATGGCGTACCGACAAACGTGCGAGGCATCGAGGTCATCGCGGTGAGTAGCTTCTGCATAGCAGATATAAACCGGTAGCATAACGGTAACCAATTATCCGTTGTCACAGTGTCATCTCTTTGTTACCATAACAGCAACCAATTCTCCGTTGTCACAGTGTCATCTCTTTGTTACCATAACAGTAACAAATTCTCCGTTGTCACAGTGTCATCTCTTTGTTACCATAACAGCAACCAATTCTCCGTTGTTACAGTGTCATCTCTTTGCTAATGAGTCTTGGAGTCTGTCGCTTACGCTGTGGCGACGGCCATTCCTCAGTTCCGGTTTAATCGTCTTTAGCTTGTTCCTGAGTTCCGCGCTCCACATTTTTTGCCATTTGAAATAAGTAGGCGAAGAAAAAAATGCGTAGTAATCGGTCGCCGGAAGAGACAAAGCATGTATGTGTGCTTTGTGCGATCCGTGCTTAGCCGCAACATCGTCCGACTCAATTCCCCCAATCCCAACTTGGCTAGGAATCCAGCACAATTTGATAGTTTTTCTAGCTGGAGGGGGGGGGGGGAGGCTTTAGGGCGCTTCGACCAGTTCTGATCATTCGCGGTTTCGCCAGCTTCGTTTCCCCAATCCCCACATGGCTAGGTATCCAGCATAGTGCTACAGTTTTGCCAGCTTCCATGAGTGTAGTTAAACGGACAATAATATTCTGCAACAGCGGATGGTATGGATAGAACCTAACCAGTGCTAACAAATTGCAAAGAGAGTGTGTGAATACAATAAATGATAGTTCATCAGATATTTCGGCAAAGCACAAAGCCATACAATACAGCATAATTACAGTCAGTTAGAATATGTACGCAGACCCCTGGGTCGGTAGGTGGAAAGTGCAAACACCATTCTCACACACGAATGAGCATCCAGCTTCTGGGTCATTCTTCGACCCGTCCGTAAAGATAATTCTGCATCTTGGGTATGAAGATACGTGCTGCAGGGACGCGGAGCGAGATATCTGAACGGGGTGTCGTGTTTCAGTATTGATGGCAGAGTAGTATGAAGCCTAGGTCGCACCAATTACCAAGGGGGATGAGCAGTTGTTGGTATCGTATACTTCTCCAAGCTCTGCTCTCGCTCTAGTCGAGAAGTTTTCATATCCCATCCGAAAACGGAACACATCGCTTTCTCTCTTCTCTAGAAAGTGTCCCCTGCGCCAGAAAAAGCACGATAAGCCGGACTCCATGGAAACTAGTGAAGCTTGAGAGCGTAGTATAGGCTTAGGTAATCCCGTCTCAGATGCGAGCTTCGCACGATTCATCATGTGATGGTGTTGAGAAGTGTCCGGGATCAAAATAGCGTCATTTGATGCGGTGCCAGATCAGCACATCCGGGTCAGCATTCGATAGCACACGCAGTGGAACGACCATTGACCAGATAGCGATACCGTATCGACCTAAAGTGAGCCGGCGATTACCACGCGGTGTTCATACACTGCTCTTCATACACTTCATACACTTGCATTCGAAACACTATTCAGGTGGAATCTTCACAAAAAAATGTGGTGTTAAAGTGTTCATGCAAAGTGAGTTCGAGCTTTTCGTTCTTGGTAAATAAGTATGTTCACAAAGCGTTATTAGGTCTTGCGTCCTTTTCATGGACGGGGGTGTTCTCGCCACTGTCAGAAAAGAACACAGCCATCGAGCGCACAATCTACACGATAACACTATCACGCTTCCAGGGCACTAGGAGCTTGCATGATCTGTAGCTGGTGAGACACTCACAGGATCATTTTAAAGTTAGGCATCTCTCGACACGACATACGATGGCATCACTTAACCCATATGCCCGGCGACCAAGCAGTAAACAGACGAGCAGTCGAAGCGTTGTGGGCGTACGCGCCAGTCCAGAATGTTACGGTGCTAAAACCATGATTTTTCGTTAGGTATGCGACGTCGAAAAAAGCAGTTAGTTAGTTATTTGAGTCTAAAGGGCGCATCGACTACAATGGTCATATAGCGCCCATGCAAAAAAAGCATAGAAGGATGCTGAAATTGGCCATGACGACGGTGTAACTAGCAGTGAAACTTAGTTCATAGCAGCGCAATCTGGAGTAAGGGTTATATGGAACGGTATTTTGCACCGTTTGTGGGTTAAATAAGGTCTGAATTAGCAATACCTTGAAATGTATAACGGACCGCACTATAAGTAGTCTGAATAGCTGGAATCGAATAACAAGATGTGAGTGTATCACAGTGGTAAACTATTCGTGAAATAGGGTGAAATATACCACCTGCTGAACACTGAAGAGACATCCTTCCCAAAGAAATATCGACATCGTGCTTCTTAATGTGTGTTTATGAAGTCCCATGTTTCGTTTCTAACGGTGTTTTGTGTGTAAGTATCATACTTATGCTCAACATTACAGATTGTGATATATAAACATATCGTACCTTACGCGATTGCATGTAAAGAGATTACGCATGATATGGTCTATTCTTCAATGCAACTTACTGATAGCATGCCATTTTTATTGTTGTCATTAACACAAGTATCCCTATATTAAGTGTCTCCCAAGATAAACGAAAAAGATGCACATATAAGCACGCTATGGGATCAAAAATGAGTTTGAAGGTCTTTAACGATATCCTAAACGACATCGTTTCCATGGCTAAGTTCGACATCTTGCTGGACTCGTTTCTACATCTCGCACTTAACGAAAAACCATTATTTTAACGCTGGTGTATCACTATCCACAATAGTGAGGTGCGTGCTAGTTACAAATACGATACTGTTAGAAACGAGGAGTAAGACTGCCAAACCATCATCGAGAAACACCATGTCGAAACGTTGACGAAGACCCGTGACAGAAATATAGCTAGTGTTAATTCGGTTATATTTTACGCTTTAATATGAGCAGAGGTATGTTACGCCGTTGTCTTGCTCCACCCACTTTTATATTTGTTAATGTATCACTGATGCCAAAACACTATGCAACAGCGCCCCTTGCTCAAGCACTTGCGCCCAGGGTAAGCCATGTAAAACGTACCATAGGTGCAGGCGAAGTGGCGGTGATTGCTTAGCACGCGCACCGGAGGAGGGGGCGGAATCCGCCGATCCTTTCTGTTTTTCGACGATGTCCCATAAATGGGCGGGGACATTGCAATGAAATATTGTGACTTAGTAACAAAAAAGCGCATCCTATACAAACAAAAAAGAAATCCGTTCGCAAATATAGGACCTGCGGGGGGTACGAAGTCAACCGCCTGGCCGGCAGATGACCACCCGGCCGCCGAGCGTTCAAGGTCACGAAGGTATCGTCGATGCGATGACGTGGCGGCCCGGTGTGGCGGCCGATCTCGACCTCATCTGACCCTGGAGCCATTCACCTACGATCATTACATGTATACTGAAGCGAGTTCACTACAGGAGTATCTACCCTCCAAATTGTTTTTCTAACTTAGCTTGTTTTGGTAGTTTCCGCGACCTTAGGGGGGACGCTCTATTGGGGTAGTGCTTGGGTATCCCAGTTAAAAACAAAAGCCCGGGCAGAAAAGGGAGCCCTGCACATCACTAGCATCACCTGCATTGCTTTGCCACCTGCACATGACTTGCTTTGTCCGCACACGACAGTCAGAACGCACGACTTTTCAGTTTGCTCCGATATTTGAATTTTGAATTGTTGAATAGACCACATCCCAGGTTAGTTAGATCTCATCCACCATTGGTGCTTTCTACGATAACTTCGCATGAAGCTTCTTGATCATGTAAAACACAGCACCACGGCACGCCGCGACATACGAGATGCGCGGCACGTCACATGGGGAACTTCGAATGCGTGAGCTACATGACGCCACCAGAGTTTGCAACATTTACAAGTACTTCCCATCCTAATACTCCTCACAATCTTTCAGATGGGCATAGCCTTGCCAAATGTGCAACGGCGCCGAACAGGCATCCCATCCGGTGCTGTGACCCGAACACGCCGCCCTGAGACCGGCGCCGCACCTGACAGTGCGCCTGCCAACTCACCGAAGCCGGCGATGTCCAGCACGCCGATGTAGTAGCTGGAGCTGCTGAACGGGATGCTCTGGTTGATGCGGAACACGATGCAGTCGAACAGGCGGGAGTAGATGCCCTTGGCGAGCGCATCGCGCGCGCTGATGGCCTCGTAGATCTTCAGCGGTACCCTGCCGACAGGATGGTGTCAGAGTTCTTCAGCTATATCCTAGGAAGGTGGTGCCATAAGCTTTAGCTATACCCTGGGGGACAAGAGACCTTGTAAGTCTTCAGTGGATACCGCAGACGATGTAGTCTTGTGGGTCTTCCACGGGCCCTGGTTAAGCTGACGTCAGCTATCAGCGGAGACATCACGCTGCGTACTGCATCGTGAATACATATACAAATAGATAATACCCCGGGTAAAGGGTGTGCAAACCTGCTGACACGTCCCTTGGGCCGGCATCCTGCTAATTTGTCCGACTATGTGAGGACGCAGTTTCCCAGACATGGTGGAATGGAGGCTTCAAGAGCTGGTATAAATATTATCAGTTTTTTTTGTAGCCGCATTACAAACTGTGGAACATTCTACCTGACCTGCTGAATTGTGGACTAACCAACCTTCCTGACATGCTGTGGGCTAATCTAGTCTGCCAGCGGGCCGTGGGTTTGCCCAGTGGTCTGACGGACCGCGAGCTCACCCAGTCGTGAGGTCAGACGTGGGTTTGATGACTACCCTGTGGTCCTGACTGGCTACAGGTAGTGTATTTGCCAAGAACGGCAGGTCAGAAGCAGCTGTGTCAGCTGACTTACATGATGACGGTGCCCTTGGCGCCTCCTTTGCTGGTCTGCATGACGCGCGAGAGTAGCGCCTGGTCCAGCTCGTCCGGGTCCACGCCGAGCAGGGCAGCCGCCGTCGCCAACGACTTCCCAGACGACGGAGACACCATGCAGCCACCTGTCCAACACAGGCCAAATTTCCACCTGGCACATTCAGCGACAGATGGCAGTGGTGTCGAGTCTGATTTTCACGGCGAGGTGGCGACTGTGTTCAGCAGGTGTGACCAGCGCGGTTCAAAGACCGACGCCACCGGTCCGCAACTGCACGGTCACAGCGGCAGAAGCGAGACGGGCAGCAACAGATGGACAGTAGCAGACGACTGGGACAGCGACAGACGGCAGCAGCGACACGGGACGCGCGACAGATGGCAGCAACAGACGGACAGTAGCAGACGACTGGGACAGCGACAGACGGCAGCAGCGACACGGGACGCGCGACAGATGGGCAGCAACAGACGGACAGTAGCAGACGACTGGGACAGCGACAGACGGCAGCAGCGACACGGGACGCGCGACAGATGGGCAGCAACAGACGGACAGTAGCAGACGACTGGGACAGCGACAGACGGCAGCAGCGACACGGGACGCGACAGACGACAACAGACGGACAGCAACAGACGACTGGGACAGCGACAGACGGCAGCAGCGACACGGGACGCGCGACAGACGGGCAGCAACAGACGGACAGTAGCAGACAACTGGGACAGCGACAGACGGCAGCAGCGACACGGGACGCGCGACAGACGGACAGCAACAGACGGACAGTAGCAGACAACTGGGACAGCGACAGACGGCAGCAGCGACACGGGACGCGCGACAGACGGACAGCAACAGACGGACAGTAGCGGACGACTGGGACAGCGACAGACGGCAGCAGCGACACGGGACGCGCGACAGACGGACAGCAACAGACGGACAGTAGCGGACGACTGGGACAGCGACAGACGGCAGCAGCGACACGGGACGCGCGACAGACGGACAGCAACAGACGGACAGTAGCGGACGACTGGGACAGTGACAGACGGCAGCAGCGACACGGGACGCGCGACAGACGGGCAGCAACAGACGGACAGTAGCAGACGACTGGGACAGCGACAGACGGCAGCAGCGACACGGGACGCGCGACAGACGGGCAGCAACAGACGGACAGTAGCGGACGACTGGGACAGCGACAGACGGCAGCAGCGACACGGGACGCGCGACAGACGGGCAGCAACAGACGGACAGTAGCAGACGACTGGGACAGCGACAGACGGCAGCAGCGACACGGGACGCGCGACAGATGGACAGTAGCAGACGACTGGGACAGCGACAGACGGCAGCAGCGACACGGGACGCGCGACAGACGGACAGCAACAGACGGACAGTAGCAGACGACTGGGACAGCGACAGACGGCAGCAGCGACACGGGACGCGCGACAGACGGGCAGCAACAGACGGACAGTAGCAGACGACTGGGACAGCGACAGACGGCAGCAGCGACACGGGACGCGCGACAGACGGGCAGCAACAGACGGACAGTAGCAGACGACTGGGACAGCGACAGACGGCAGCAGCGACACGGGACGCGCGACAGACGGACAGCAACAGACGGACAGTAGCGGACGACTGGGACAGCGACAGACGGCAGCAGCGACACGGGACGCGCGACAGACGGGCAGCAACAGACGGACAGTAGCAGACGACTGGGACAGCGACAGACGGCAGCAGCGACACGGGACGCGCGACAGATGGACAGCAACAGACGGACAGTAGCAGACGACTGGGACAGTGACAGACGGCAGCAGCGACACGGGACGCGCGACAGACGGGCAGCAACAGACGGACAGTAGCGGACGACTGGGACAGCGACAGACGGCAGCAGCGACACGGGACGCGCGACAGATGGGCAGCAACAGACGGACAGTAGCAGACAACTGGGACAGTGACAGACGGCAGCAGCGACACGGGACGCGCGACAGATGGGCAGATGGGCGCTGTATGACCAACGCGCCCCAAAGCCCAAATAACCAACCAACCAACAGATGGGTAGACAGACGGGAACAGCGGGACGGGCAGTGACAGATTGGAACAGCGAGATGGACGATAACAAACCGGAACAGCGAGACGGGCCACGACAGACCCATAGCAGCGAGACGGCAGTGACAGATGGGAACAGCGAGGTGGACGATAACAAACTGGAACAGCGAGACGGGCCACGACAGACCCATAGCAGCGAGACGGCAGGAGCGGGACGGACAGAGTGTCAACATGATGTTTTTTCGTTAGGTGTAGGACGTCGAAACGGATATAGAGGGATGTCGAAATACGCTATGGAAACAATGCCGTTTCAAATACCTGTTATGTTCTTCAGACGTCATTTTGAGTCAATAGTGTACTCACAGGTGTACCATCTTCATTTGTTTTCAGAGATACCTATGTTAACGTTAACGACGTTAAACAAAACAAAACAAAATCCTCACAATACGAAGTGGTAGTGCAATTTACCTGGAATTACCATGCAACTTACGAGATGTTCATGTATCACGATCCGTAATGGTGAGGATAAGCATGACACTTGTACACAATATACGGCTAGAAATCAGGCATGATCTACGTAAACACAAATCAAGAAGTACGGTGTCGATGCTCTTTTGGAAGGATATCGATTCAGTGTTCAGGAACTGGTATATTCCACCTATTCCAGTAATAATGTATAACTGTGAACAGATACAGACGGGAACATCTAGACGGACAGACAGACGGGAATAGCGAGACGGGCAGATACAAACAGGAGCAGGGGGACGGCCGGTAGCAAACGGGAACAGCTAGACGAACGGTAAGAACAGCGAGACGGATAGCGATAGACGGGAGCAGCGACACGAACAGGGAGAAGCGGGAACAGCGATACGAGCAGCTAAGCGCAACGTCATCAAGTTAATGTTAGCTTCCATAGTTAGCAGGGAAGGTGCAGCAACAGTCCCATTCGTTGTTAAAACCCTTGGACAACCAGATAATCACACCACCAGATTTGTTCTTCTCGCAACGATGACCCGGTATTAGCCCAATCTTGACCTCCATCATTCGTCTAACCGGGTGTTGAGTTGATCGGAGAACGAGGATGTGCAGAGATAAAGATTCCCAATCCCAATTCCAAATTCCCAACGACTGTCGCGCGATGCGGCCAGCTGTTAAATCGCTAGACCCAGATCTCCACATTAAACGGACAGTTGGCTTGATTACGATCCAACTTACCGGTTAATGTCAGCACACTGGGGAGGGAAGCGCAACGCTGTAGAAGATGACAGCACTGAGAACAATGGGGAATGCAATGGTACCGAGTACATTGGAGAAGGCGACGGTACTGAATACGAGTGCAGGAGGATGGGTGCAGTGGCAGTGCCGCATCATACAGCGGTCATGTCACTGGCGGTACCGTATCCTGCGGCACCCATGTCACGCTGGGGAGGGCGAGGAGCTTGAACTAGAACCCCACCTTTCTTGTCATCTGGGTTGTCCTCGAAGCTAACGTTGCCCAGGTGAAGAACGGCGGCCACTGTTGTGTAGATAGCGAGTCGCTCCTTCTCAGCCAGTCCCACCGTGGCTAACGCCTGGACACATGAAGGAACACCAACATGAACACTCACTATACTGCGCGGCTAGCTGTCATAACCTCAGGCAGAAGGCTATCACAGCGAAACATTTCTGCAAACCCAACACCTCTCGCTTGCGCATCATGCACACGGAAGAAGTTTCTGGTTTCTGTTCTCAGCACTCGGCAGCGGTGTGGTTGAATTAGGAAATTTGGCCGAAGACAACACATACAGGACACATATTTACATCTTGGGTCAGACAGTTATATTTTGTTGACATCTTACATAGGTCTATATCAGTGCACCCAAGACATGGGTACCTGATAATACAATATAGCTGGAATGAATTACTTTCAATTGTCGCTTACAGACTTTCAAATGATGCTGGGCTGTACACAGATCTAGAATCATGTCATACACTTGCATGCAACTCATTATGCATCAACATACATCATAGTTACATTTTTAACAGCAAAATTAGAAAATGTTTGTTTACATCTGATGCTCCAGAGAACATGAATATGGGCGCAGTGCTCTGGAGGGTCCACCACAGCTGGTTAACGAGCCCCGTCAGATACCGGGCGGTACCACCGGTATCACCGCCTCCGAGCGGGTCATCAGACAGCAACCAACACACTGCCGTTATCTCATAGTTCAGATCAAATTGAAGTCCGAAATCAACTCTGACGAGACACCCATCGTACCCAAAGGAGGCATTAGCTGTCAGTGACGTGAGCTAAGCGTTAAGCGGCAGAAGTGGGCACTGATGAGCCAGTGGCGTTGGCTAATTTAGGTATTGCCTGGTCTTGCCTGGTAGCCACTGGCTAACGCGCAAAGGAGCACGCGTTCTACACGGACCGGCAAGTGCCGCAGAGGATCTATCGTGGCAGATGTGATAGACCTGCCATGTAAATAGTCCAGGTGATACCGACGGCACCGCATACCCGAAGGTGACCCAGGAAGGAGGTGATCCCAAAGGTTACCCCGAGGTGACTCAGGAGGTGACGGGTAGCACACTGATACAGCGTCCTCGGGACATGTGACACAATAGCTTCCGCGGTCTGCGCAACTAGACGTATATCCCGTACGTTTTTCACTTCCTATAAGGCAAAGAGCAGCTTTGAAAAGCATAACCCCAGAGCGAATAAATTAGGATGCACCACGACATTTGACAACACAAGTGGATTATGCAATAGCACAATGTGCATAGCCCATTGTGCACAACGCGGCTGCATTGCTCTGTCCACAATATTTAATTAGCGTGACAAGGCAAGCTTGGAAAGAAGAAGGAATTTAAACGTAATGGTGGGAGCTCACGCTTGCCTTAACGTTTAACCTCACACGAAACGTTGGGATGCGTTGTGACGCTAACGTGTAATTTACTGCTGGCCTTAGTCAGCGTTGTGGGTGGGCTGCCTGCTACGCTGGCGGGCCCCGGCTAGAAAAATAAACCCCGAGTCAATTAGTCTGGAACCAGAGGGCAAAGAGTCTCCGATTGTTTTATCAGACACACTCGGAAGCATGGGTAAATATTATTATGGCATCGCCACTCTCCCACCTTGGACGGTCGATGAAAGCTGCAGTCATAAGCCATTCGCATGAATTAAACCACACATTTAGCACAAATAAGACAAAAGCACTAACCATTAACACAGGTGCTATCAGTGGGGAGAACGTCCCTATCATACATTTGGGACCTTCAACATTGGGAGGGGGACGATGGAGGAGGAAGATGAATGAACATAGAGGTGAAACATGTGCTGCATGCTGTTTTGAAGAAGGGGAACACTTGAGACATATTTCTGAGTGAACAGTGATCGAGAACAAAACGACTAAATCCGACACACCTGACTACGCGTTTCCACGCGGCTCTGGCAATGGATTATCGCTCTGCCACGCACCGAAACTGGCCGAGAGCCGCTGAACAGAGCCGGCCCCAGCCGGAGCCACACCCACCTGGTCCAGCTGAACGAAGTCTGTGGCGTCGTCCAGCATGGGATCCCTGAGCGGCCCGCGGCGACGGTGATCGGAGCTCTGTCGGTCCGCCTCCACTGGCTTCTTCTGGGTGAAGTACTGCGTGCAACCGCTCCGGATGTACTGCGGCACAGTGTCGGAAAACGGTGCAAGCTTTCCGGATGTACTGCGGCACAGTGTCGGAAAACGGTGCAAGCGTTCCGGATGTACTGCGGTAGTGTCGGAGAACGGTGCAGCCGTTCCGGATGTACTGCGGCAGTGTCGGAAACGATGCAGCTGTCGAAGAACGGTGCGAGCTTCAAGGCTTCCGGATGTACTGCGAGTTGGATGTACCACAGTGTCGGGGAACGGTTCAAGCGTTCCGGATGTACTGCGGCACAGTGTCGGAGAACGATGCAGCTGTTCCGAATGTACTGCGGTACAGTGTCGGGGAACGGTTCAAGGGTTCCGGATGTACTGCGGCACAGTGTCGGAGAACGGTGCAGCCGTTCCGGATGTACTGCGGCACAGTGTCGGAGAACGGTGCGGCTATTCCGGACGTACTGCGGTACAGTGTCGAACGTTATTTGGGTTCCTGATGCGCGGCATCAACTGTCGGAATCGGTTATACAGCGCCCATTCCGGATGTGCTGCGGCACAGTGTCGGAGAACGGTGCAAGCGTTCCGGTACTCGGACAGTGTCGGAGAACTGCAGCTGTTCGGTACAGTGTCGGAGAACGGTTCAAGCGTTCCGGATGTACTGCGGCATAGTGTCGGAGAACGGTGCAGCTGTTCAGGATGTACTGCGGTACAGTGTCGGAGAACGGTGCAAGCGGTCCGGATGTATTGCGGCAGTGTCGGAGAAGTACATTCGGAATACAAAATACAAACGGTGCGGCTATTCCGGATGTACTGCGGTACACTGTCGGAGAACGGTGCAAGAGTTCCGGATGTACTGCGGCACAGTGTCGGAGAACGGTTCAGCCGCTCCGGATGTGCTGCGGCACAGTGTCGGAGAACGGTGCGAGCCTTCCGGATGTACTGCGGTACAGTGTCGGAGAACGGTGCAAGCGTTCCGGATGTACTGCGGCACAGTGTCGGAGATCTGTTCCAGATGTACCGCGGCACAGTGTCGGAGAACGGTGCAAGCGCGATGCGGGCACTTGGAGCACATGAGATCGTGTACTCTGCACGTACTCTACACGGAAACACGGATACGTTTGGCAGCCAAGGCGAGAATTCGCTCGACGATCAGTCCGGTCGTTGCTGAACGTTTTCAAGTCCAACATCACGATCAATGGCCAACGTTCTAATGGTGGCGTGGTGACCGCAGCTGGTGAGTAAAACACCACCTGAAGCCGATGTACAGCCAATCACTATCATTTATTTAGTATTCTTCCTCGCCAGTAGCAATAGCCCGGAAGAGCAACAGACGATAGTGCATTGTTCGGGACACAGTACCGCTAAAAACCGTGTCATTTTGTTATGTGAAAACGGCAAATAATCATGTCTTTGAACGACGCACAGATGATACTCAGGACACCGTCGTACATAGAGTTGGACTGATCCCAACCTATCAGGCTAGGGTATATGGGTAGCGCTAGAGTGAAGTCGGTACCCGCGTCACATAGTCATATCACATGACGCAGTTCTTCGGAGATAACCGGACATAATGACTAGATATGAACGGACAGAGGGATAAATATACGAATGAACGACGGAAATTATCAATTTGGAGCATTACAATATTCCAGGGTTGTACGACCTGTCTTCAAAGTTGACTTTGCATAGCGAGTACTTTACTGTGATCGGCAGACCACCAGGAACCGCATCTCACCTGGAAGTCGTCGGGGCAGGTTAGTTTCAGCTGCTTCCTCAGACTGTTGGGCGCGCCGGCGCACAGCTGGTAGAAGATGTGGTAATTTCGCTCCTCCCTGCTCTGGCCGACAATGCGCGACCTCTCCAGCAGGTAGTGCGAGATGTAGCCGCCCACCACCGACATGCGCTCGTTGAAGTGAATCTCGATGAACTTGCCGAAGCGCGAGCTGTTGTTGTTGCGCGTGGTCTTGGCGTTGCCGAACGCCTCCAGGATGGGATTGGCTGTCGGCGGCAGGCAGCTGGATGTCGAAAGTGATCTGGCTGTGACCTGGCTGTGTTCTGGCTGTGACCGTGGACTGTGACCGTGGACTGTGACCGTGGACTGTGACCGTGGACTGTGACCGTGGACTGTGACCGTGGACTGTGACCGTGGACTGTGACCATGGACTGTGACCGTGGACTGTGACCGTGGACTGTGACTGTGGACTGTGTGGCAGTGGACTGACTGTGGACTGTGTGGCCGTGTCAGCGTGACATGACTGCGACTATATCTGCGACCTGACTAATTGGTGACAGTGGCCAATGAGCGCAATTGTCCCTGTGACCTAGCTGTGATCCGACTGTGACCGTGGCTGTAATATGCGCGTGACCTGAGTGTGACCGTGGCTGTAATCTGCTTGTGACCTGACTGTGACCGTGGCTGTAATATGCGCGTGACCTGACTGTGACCGTGGCTGTAATCTGCGCGTGACCTGACCATGACCGTGCCTATATATGTGACAGAGTCAGTGGTACCAACTACGAGCATATCAACGATCACCACCAGCGTGCCTGGTGTGAATACGACCGCAGCAGCTGGCGGACGTTGGTCGTTGACAGCGACCGCGACTGTGGGCCGTCACACCGCCGCTGTGGGCCGTCACACCGCGGCTGTGGGCCGTCACACCGCGGCTGTGGGCCGTCACACCGCGGCTGTGGGCCGTCACACCGCGGCTGTGGGCCGTCACACCGCGGCTGTGGGCCGTCACACCGCCGCTGTGGGCCGTCACACCGCCGCTGTGGGCCGTCACACCGCGACTGTGGGCCGTCACACCGCCCTTGGGCCGTCCACACCCCCTGTGGGCCGTGCCACTCTGATGAGCTGCGACCCGCACAGTGGGTCGAGGTGACAGTGCGGCTCACCGTCACCAGGACGTGCACAGGTGCAGCTGGGGCGGCGAGGCGCGACAGCGACCCGCGCCGTTCCGACCTGACACGACAGGCACACACATCGATCGTGGTCTACGGGGTGGTTGGGGACGAGTGGTCTAGGGGTAAGATGCTCGTCTCACAATCGAAAGATTGTGCGTTCGAGTCTCACCTGTCGCTACTCTTCGCCCGCGACCAATCGGCGTGAGAGATTGGCGACGCTATATGACTCAACGGTCGATGTGTCGTAAGAACCAATAACCAACCAACCACGTGGTGGTTGTCGGCCCAACAATGCCTGAAGTGTTGGTATTTGACGTGCAGGTGTGGTCGACGCCTCGGCATGCAACTTCGTCGATGGCACACCTGCAGGTAGCAACGCGACAAAAGCATAGTTCCTTCTGGTCTCGACCATACCTAACAGACACCCCGACTCCGTCACACGGATTCACGACTCAGCCGCACCGACCCCTAACCTGACCCCGCCAGGCTGGATCCCCGACCCCGCCTCAGAGAGTTCGGAACCCCGAGTGGCGGCGCTACCTTGCAGGATCTTGGACTCGATCTCGCCGGCCGAGCTGCCCCACGACTTGCAGAGGTAGCGCAGGATGTACTTGGTGGACTCGGTCTTGCCGGCGCCGCTCTCGCCAGACACCACCACGCTCTGCGACTGCTTCAGCACCTTCATGTCGCGGAACGCCTTGTCCGCTGCAACGGTCACATGCGGCGCGTCAGCACACCGACACAGAGATGGAGTATCGATGGCGAGCCACGACTGGCAGAGGCACTGTCGAGTTGCGTGGTGGGAGCGGACGCCGATATGAAACGGGAAGAGCATGTCAATCAGACGTCATGAGGGCAGCATGCCCTGTGCCGAGTGTCCTTACATCAGATAAATGACAATCGAAGGCCTCAGAGAAGATCGCATAGGCGCTGAAACCACCCTTTTCGGTAAATGAGTGTTAAACACAGGTCAGCATTTCATAGATCGAGGCGTAGCGTTGTCGAGTTTCAAAGTGCGGGAGGTGGCACGATTTGACACCAAAATAGAGGCCTTCTCACATCTCTTTTAAGGTATTATTTCAGTATGGACATATTTAGGAGATAAACCACACGACAAACACGTCAGGTGATATCATACACTGGTCCTACGTCAGAGATTGGCCGCTGTCTCGATAACACGAACATTCACGCGTTATGGTTTTGTTTCTGGCATTTCGGGTTCATTTCATCTTCCGGTACGAACACCCAGTCGACCATGAGTACTGACGCCGTGTTCCGTAACGCGCGATGGCAGACCAATCAGCAAACTCATTACTCTGTGATTTAGAAAAGCACTAGATTCAGTTTCTAATTTACTTGAAGAAGACTAGTGATTTGTAGCGATCGCAGTTGGGCTCGACCAGCGAATAATGCAGATGTGGGGATGTAACAGCAGGAAACGGCGGCGTGGTTGGCATTGCGCGACCAACTGCGTTTGCTGAAATTCTTCCGGTGTGCTATTATCATAACTCACTTCGTGCTCCTGGATGCGGAAAGACCCATGTGATAAGAACAGGTTTCCAAATAACCACGGTGGTACAGAGGGCCACTGATGAGTACCTGGCCAATTATATCCGAGTAGCACTTCAACTGATCATAACACGGTTCGGCCCTGGTCAAAGCGTGTGCGACTCGCCGCGTCGGGAATTTTCGGCACCATCAGCTTCTGTGGTCGAGATGAAATTTTAGGCTCACACGAGAGTTTAAAGACGCGCCAGCAGCTGAGACCAGTTCGCGTCTGATGACTGAGCTTATGGCGGAAAAGGACAGCACGACCAATGTCTCCCGTTCTTCCACACCCTAAATACGCTACAAACTGCGTCTATTGTTGTTTATTGGGTGATTTACGACGCACTTTATGCACGATCACGGCTAATGGCGCGGCCCACACTGCTTCGCCAGTGGGCCGCGGGATTGGGAACTGTTCCGAGTGGTGCGAGTGCTGAATCCTGGACATTGGCATCCAGAGCTGAGCACCTTAAGCTCGGCCACCGCCGCCCCTGCGATAAGCGTATCTACGATACATTCCACGGAACGACACTTTATGAATCATTGAGGATAACAGCAACATCAGATCGGCAGATACCACGACTTTCGTCCTAGATAGGGAATTTCGCTTGCTAGACCCCCACTTTCAGACGATGTCACTTCCGGTTTAGATCTGATATGATTATTTGATCATCTCATGACCTGATCCGCACGAGGCCGGCGGGCGGACGCAAAATCTCCGCCACGCGATAGATACCCGGCGTGGACGTGAACCGCTCAGATAGCGCTCCCGGATCGGCCGATCAGATCAGAAGGCGCTCAGATAGCGGCGGCAAGCACGGCGCGGACGCCGCCACCCAAACGACGCCGACGGCAGTCCGTGTACCAGGCCGGCTGTGGTCGAATGTGGACCGTACAGCCACTAGTCGGAGCCGGACCGTAGAACGCATAATCGCCAGTATGGTTCAACTATAGAACGGAGTTCAACTGTAGAACGCACAGCTGCTGGTCTGGGCCAGACTGCAGAACGTACAGTCGCTGGTCAGAGTCAGACTTAGAACGTGCAGCCTCCAATCTGAATCGGACTGTAGAACGTACTGTCACTGGTCTGGGTAGGGTTGTAGAACGTACAGTCTTAGTCAAACTGTAGAACGAATAGCCGTCAGCATGTGTTAGACTGCAGAACATACAGTCGCCAGTCTGAGTTCGACTGTGAAACGTACAATTATCAGTCTAAGTCGGACTGCAAAACATACAGCCGCCAGCCTCTGTTCGACTTTAGAACGCACAGTTGATGGTCTGCCTCAGACTGTAGAGCGTACAGTCGCCAGTATGAGTTATATTTTAGAACGTACAGTCCGGTCTACCTCAGACTGTAGAGCGCACAGCCGCCATCCTGAGTTCTACTTTAGAAGGCATAGTTTCCGGTCTGACTATGTAGAACGAACAGTGGCCAGTCTCAGCGGCTACGAACATATTACGAAGCTGCTCCAAACTAAAGCAGTTTCACACGGGACAGGCTGCGTTCCACGAATTGGCTGCCAAAGAGGAATCTGCCCAGATACTATTGGCACCGGGGTGCAAATCGAAGAGCGAATGGACTTCCAGAAACTGGGTAATACCCTAACCGAACGCTACAAGTCCACAATCATAATTCCACTGCAATGCCACGTAACCCCCCACCCCCACCCCACCCCCAAAAAGCATAAAAAGCGCTATATTATATTTTGGGCTTGCATTTATAACTGCTTTTAATTCATAAGGATGTTGTGTTATTCACTCGGTTCACATCTTGGATACATTCCAGAACGTGCTGGGCAGCAGAAGACACGAAAACGCGCTGCCGCCCGCCTTCACGTTGTTATCATGAGCTGAGAACATGGGGAAGAGCAGCGGCATCAGGCAGCGGAGGAGCGTTAGGCGCTGGTATTGGCGGATACCAAGTGGCGCGTCGATTACTGGCTACTCGTGTGTGAGGATAGATTACTGGTCACTCGTCTGTGAGAATAGATTACTGGTCACTCGTCGATTATCGAATACTGGGCACTCATCTGTGAGCATCAATGACTGGCTACTGGTCTTGGAGCACAGTCAGCCGCCGTGTGCTGACCGGCAGTCGGGCTGGCCGGCGCTGTCCAACTCCTCACCGATGGCGAACACGTGCGGCGGCAGCGTGCCCAGCGACTTGCCCTGGTACTTCTTGATGACGTCGGTCGAGTACAGCTGCCGCATGTCTTTGTACGGGTTCACCGCCAGCAGGATGTTGGCCACGTACGTCTGCCGACGGGGACGGCGCGTCATAAGCGGACCAAGCCACACGTCGACCGACCGGCCGACGCCTCGGGGCAGGGGAGCACGCGGCTCGTGCCCGTCCCACCCAACAGCCACCCACAGCAGCAGCGCCGCGGCGTGTGCGTGTGCGTGTGCGACCATCAGCGGCCGCCTGACGCGTGTGGGCGGCAATGTTCAAGCGGCATCTGCTACCCACACCAGCCGAGCCGCCACCGTTGGCTGGGTGCGGCGAGGACGCTCGGCGCAGGCTGCAGTGGGCAGCCAACAGGCAACGTGGGCCGTGCACCGACAGCGAGCAAGGGTGAAGTCCGCCACGATAGTCCCACTCATCCACTCCACCGTGGGAGGGGAATCCTCACTGACACGAGCAGACAATCGTCACAGCTGTGTAGCGGGTGATTGATTATTCAGACCCTGCGGCAGACAGGTTGCAGGCGAGCGTTTGACGGTCACATCCGGCACTTTTTGGACAAATCGCAATAGCGGGAAGGCAGAGAACTGAAGAAAGCTGAGTGGACCGGTAGATTGTAGACCCTTACGCTGGCCAAAAGGTCAATGGCTTTGCGCGATTAACGTCAAGGAACGGTGGCTGTGATGGTTTGAGATGTTAGGCACATCGGCTCCTAGAAGGGCATATTGTTTGTGTGCAGAACTCAGACCAGTTAGAAAGCTAGACAGGTACAAGGTAATTTCGAAAAAAGTGGGGGGGTAGGGTAGTATGGCGACAGTTAAACAACAGTACAACATGGAACAGTGGGTGCAGTTGAGATTACGATTGCATGAATGCGAAATTACACGTAACATATAAATATGATGCTAAGTTATTTTGATATACCACTTTATACATGTGATTTATCGGAAATATCTTTGGACGCGGGCACGTACCTATGCAAAATAATCTACGTCAGTCACCACTTGGAAATCGGTGGATGAAAAATCCTACACGGTTTCCATCTTTTCCATAACAATCGCGCGTGCACATTGTTAGTCAAGGACAGCTAAACGCATAGTAGACGCGAGCGGAACGCTGCAAAGAGAAGCATCAAGTGCGCATCTAACCCTGGGGTGACCGAGCATGACCTCTCCAAGTCGCACTACACAGTGCACAGGTGTTCCTTATCTAGTAACCGCTCTGTATTGCTACCTACGCACCACTGGATAATACTCCAAGTCTCAAACAGATGCATGAACAATAGAAAAGCAGCGGGAAGGATGTCGAGGCCGGAAAAGCTGCGCGGACGATATAATATGAAGTCCGGACAGCCTGCCCGGCGACAGAGGTGTGGAGTCCAGACTGTGAGACAGAAATGCAGTCAGGACAGTCTTCCCTATGACAAAGTCATAAAGTCCGGACAGCCTGCCCGGCGACAGAGGTGTGGAGTCCAGGCAGCATGCCCTACGACAGAGGTGTAGAGTCCGAGCAGCCTACACGACGACATAGTTAGTTATTTGGGCTTTAGGGCGCTTCGATGCCCGACGGCATAGGTGTAGAGTTCGGACAGCCTGCCCGACGACAGAAATGTAGAGTCCGGACAGTCTGCCCGACGACAGAAGTGTGGAGTCCGGGCAGCCTGCCCGACGACAGAGGTGTAGAGTCCGGGCAGCCTGCCCGACGACAGAGGTGTAGAGTCCGGGCAGCCTGCCCGACGACAGAGGTGTGGTGTCCGGGCAGCCTGCCCGATGACAGAACCAGTTGCCGCTGGCGGCTATCGGCAGTGGGTCAGGAAGATAGGGCCGCGTACAACTGATACAGCGCTACTACGGACACCACACACTGTACAGAACCCACGACAGGACCACCCTGCTACAGACCAGATCGCCTGTGGCAGCATCCCTGGTACAAACAGGGTCATCTCACTCGGCTCCTCCACCAGTACTTCGTAGTATCATCTCCATCCCGGCCACACCGCAGTCCCCTCTCCATCCCGGCCACACCGCAGTCTCCTCCCCATCCCGGCCACACCGCAGTCTCCTCCCCTCCCCATCCCGGCCACACCACAGCTTCCTCCCCATCCCAGCAACAGCGCAGCCCCCCCCATCCCGGCCACACCGCAGTCCCCTCTCCATCCCAGCCACAACGCAGTCCGCTCTCCATCCCAGCCACATCGCAGTCCCCCCCCACATCCCAGCCACAACGCAGTCCCCTCTCCATCCCTGCCACAACGTAGTCTCCTCTCCATCCCGGCCACGCCCCCCCCCACAACGTAGTCTCCTCCACCCGGCCACAACGCAGTCTTCTACACATCCCAGTCACACCAGTCTCCTCCCCATCCCAGCAACACCGCAGTCCCTCCCATCCCAGCAACACCGCAGTCCCAGCCCGGGCACGCTACAATCTTGTCCTCATTTCACGCACAGCTGTCTTGGGTCCATTCCACACATTCCAGGATCTTGTTCCCAACTCGAATATTTTTCCATTCCATTCCATTCTCCAAATCCTGAGTGTTCCGGACGTTGAGGACAATTCCCACCTGAATTATATTTCCACCCACAAATCTAGATTAAAGCGACTAAAGTTCATACCTTCGAGTTTCTGAGGTCTCGTGTCGGTTCCGCGGACGACTGGCCAGCCAGGGACGATGCTGACAAATGTGGATATCGTCACGGTGCATTGTCGCTACAGACGTCTCTCAAATGTGGATGCCGTGATGGTGCATTGTCGTCACGGACGCCTCTTAAATGTGGATACCGTGACGGTGCATTATCGTCACGGACGCCTCTCGGTTTGAAGATGTACTGAACTTAGACGATACGGCGGTGGTTTGAATGTACAAAACCATACGAGCGATTTGCACTCTGACCGCGAAAGCGACTCCGACAAAACATTCAGACCGAATTTACAGAACAATCTGCCAATTGAGTGACGGATGTGATTCGTTGTGTTTTGTTGTGTTTGGTTGTGTTTGGTTGTGTGCTGTTGTGTGTGGTTGTGTGTGGTTGTGTTTGGCTGTGTTTGGCTGTGTTTGGTTGTGTTTGGTTGTGTTTGGTTGTGTGCTGTTGTGTGTTGTTGTGTGTGGTTGTGTGTGGTTGTGTTTGGCTGTGTTTGGTTGTGTTTGGTTGTGTTTGGTTGTGTTTGGTTGTGTTTGGCTGTGTTCGGCTGTGTTTGGTTGTGTTTGGTTGTGTTCGGCTGTGTTTGGTTGTGTTTGGTTGTGCTTGGTTGCGCACCGCCTTCCAGCACACGCAAGTGGTGCGCAATCACCGTGGAAGTGACGAGATTCCCGAGCCGCCGAAGCGGCGCAGAAGCGTGCAGAGCGGCAGGGCGGAGTCCTGCTACCTATCGGAGGCTGTCGCTCGGACCTGATGGACGCGGAGGGGAACACCTGTGCAGAGCGGCAGGGCGGAGTCCTGCTACCTATCGGAGGCTGTCGCTCGGACCTGATGGACGCGGCGGGGAACACCTGTGCAGAGCGGCAGGGCGGAGTCCTGCTACCTATCGGAGGCTGTCGCTCGGACCTGATGGACGCGGCGGGGAACACCTGTGCAGAGCGGCAGGGCGGAGTCCTGCTACCTATCGGAGGCTGTCGCTCGGACCTGATGGACGCGGCGGGGAACACCTGTGCAGAGCGGCTGGGCGGAGTCCTGCTACCTATCGGAGGCTGTCGCTCGGACCTGATGGACGCGGCGGGGAACACCTGTGCAGAGCGGCAGGGCGGAGTCCCGCTACCTATCGGAGGCTGTCGCTCGGACCTGATGGACGCGGCGGGGAACACTTGTGATGGGCGTGGACCCGCCCAAACACCCACTGGGTCCTTCGGGCCAATGGCCGGGAAGGACAGCGGTGACAAGCAGGGATGTAGCTGCGAGCTAAAGATGGCAGTCGCTACGACAGTGACTTAACACGGGAGGGGTCTGTACGTGCTTCGCCATACTGGGGTGCTCGAGGCTGAACATTTATGTTAGTGTGCATAGTCACACTATTATTTTCCTCACCATGGCTCTGGCCTAACTACTCATTGACCTCGGCCTGACCCGGACTGATCTCGACCTGGCTTATTATAACCCGTTCCGATCATTTCACCACCTTGCTTTCACCCTACCAGTGCCATAAAATTACCAAATTTATGTGGAAACCAATACCTAATAGGAACTTGTTCCGACGTCTTGGAATGGAGATTTTACTTCCTAAATTAATCTCCGTGAAAAGTGGCAGCATTCAGCTCCAATAGTTAATACCCGCTTATCACACTCCTCTTGATGCGAAGGTCCTGAAAGCCCGGATAACAATTCGTACTATTCACATTTCGACGTACTTTACATGTCACATTGCCGACTTCTTTCGACATCAGAGCGGATCTTGACGTTTTGACATGGTACTCCCCACTGTACCATACATGAACTTCAGGACCGTGATCTGCCATGATACGGCCTGTCCGGCCCCGGCACAGTCGGGGACTGACCCCGCCGGACCACTGACCTGATGACCCCCCCCCCCTCCCCACTTCTCCAGATGACCGCGACTGTACCCCGGCCTGTCCGTGACGGTCAGCGACTTACGTATATGCAGTCGCGTCCGTAGCGAAGTCGTACGTTGTTGAGCAGTGTGGCTTCGTTGAGATGCATCAGCGCGCCTGTGGGCACCAGAGGTACGGTTAACGACCAGCGTCACAGTGGATGACCAAGGCACGGTCAAAGGTCACCACGCCTGTGGCCACAAGAAGTGTAGCGAATGACCAGAGTTGGTTGGCTGGCTGCTTGGCATCGCATCGACTGAACGTTATGCGGTGGTCGTGGTGACCAGAAGTACAGTCAACCATCCGCGTGCCTATGAACGCCCAAACACTGGCATAGCAAAGACGACGGCGAGATAACGACGAAGGAGCGGTAATCTAGGGTCAGATGGTCGATGAAATAGAGGCAATGCATATGGGCATAGCACGGCATGATTGCAGACACCGAAATAGACGAGGCCGAAATAGGGAAAAGCCAAACAGAAGGGTAGAGGTTGGGTGACCGAATCAAAGTGGCAGGGCGAATGGACCTTTGGTGAATGTGTTACTGCAATTAACAAAGCAAAACTTCGGTGTCCGTGGCAATCAATCATATAAGTATTAAGCAGGCGGCGGTAAGTCAGGTGTTCTGCTAGCGTGTGATCAGTGCAACAAATCAGCACCCATAGATACCCCTTCCAAATTGGGTCCACAAAATACCATGGATCCAAAGTGGCTAGATTACGCCACATACCTAATGCTAAATTGCTTCCAGCAGAGCTAAGAGCAAAAGCCGACCGGAGTCACCACTCATGTTGATCAATCTTTGACTGATTCTTCTGGATTCATTCCGGTCAGTTCTGAATCAGTCATGTGTGCTTATCCATGCTCACTACACCTTTGCATTAAGGGGAATAGTTCGTACTAAATGACGTTCAGCTTTAATGGATACATGTTCAGCTAAGCCAGCGTGGCGGGAGGCAGTGTCGGACGTCAGCTGCGTGGCGGGAGGCAGTGCCGGACGTCAGCTGCGTGGCGGGAGGCAGTGTCGGACGTCAGCTGCGTGGCGGGAGGCAGTGCCGGACGTCAGCTGCGTGGCGGGAGGCAGTGCCGGACGTCAGCTGCGTGGCGGGAGGCAGTGTCGGACGTCAGCTGCGTGGCGGGTGGCAGTGTCGGACGTCAGCTGCGTGGCGGGTGGCAGTGCCGGACGTCAGCTGCGTGGCGGGAGGCAGTGTCGGACGTCAGCTGCGTGGCGGGAGGCAGTGCCGGACGTCAGCTGCGTGGCGGGAGGCAGTGTCGGACGTCAGCTGCGTGGCGGGAGGCAGTGCCGGACGTCAGCTGCGTGGCGGGAGGCAGTGCCGGACGTCAGCTGCGTGGCGGGAGGCAGTGCCGGACGTCAGCTGCGTGACTGGGTCGCATGGTCCGGACGTCAGCTGCGTGACTGGGTCGCATTGTCTGGACGTCAGCTGCGTGACTGGGTCACATTGTCTGGACGTCAGCTGCGTGACTGGGTCACATTGTCTGGACGTCAGCTGCGTGACTGGGCCGCATGGTCTGGACGTCAGGTCCGTGACTGGGCCGCATGGTCTGGACGTCAGCTGCGTGACTGGGTCGCAGTGCCGGACATCAGCTGCGTGACTGGGTCGCTTGGTCTGGACGTCAGGTCCGTGACTGGGTCGCATGGTCTGGACGTCAGCTGCGTGACTGGGTCACATTGTCTGGACGTCAGCTGCGTGACTGGGTCACATTGTCTGGACGTCAGCTGTGTGACTGGGTCGCATGTACCGGACGTCAGCTGCGTGACTGGGTCGCATGGTCTGGACATGAGCTGCGTGACTGGGTCGCAGTGCCGGACGTCAGCTGCGTGACTGGGTTGCATTGTCTGGACGTCAGCTGCGTGACTGAGTCACATTGTCTGGACGTCAGCTGCGTGACTGGGTCACATGGCCTGGACGTCAGCTGCGTGACTGGGTCGCATGGTCTAGACGTCAGCTGCGTGACTGGGTCACAGTGTCAGACGTCAGCTCCGTGACCGGGTCGCAGTGTCAGACGTCAGCTCCGTGACTGGGTCACATGGTCTGGACGTCAGCTGCGTGACTGGGTCGCAGTGTCAGACGTCAGCTCCGTGACCGGGTCGCAGTGTCAGACGTCAGCTCCGTGACTGGGTCGCATGGTCTGGACGTCAGCTCCGTGACCGGGTCGCATGGTCCGGACGTCAGTTGTGTGACTGGGTCGCAGTTTCGGACGTCAGCTGCGTGACTGGGTCGCAGTGTCGGACGTCAGCTGCGTGACTGGGTCGCATGGTCTGGACGTCAGCTGCGTGACTGGGTCGCATGGTCTGGACGTCAGCTGCGTGACTGGGTCGCATGGTCTGGACGTCAGCTGCGTGACTGGGTCGCATGGTCTGGACGTCAGCTGCGTGACTGGGCCGCTTGGTCTGGACGTCAGCTACGTGACTGAGTCACATTGTCTGGACGTGAGGTCCGTGACTGGGTCGCATGGTCTGGGCTTCAGCTGCGTGATTGGGTCACATTGTCTGGACGTCAGCTGCGTGACTGGGTCACATTGTCTGGACGTCAGCTGCGTGACTGGGTCGCATGGTCTGGACGTCAGCTGCGTGACTGGGTCGCATGGTCCGGACGTCAGCTGCGTGACTGGGTCGCAGTGCCGGACATCAGCTGCGTGACTGGGTCGCATGGTCTGGACGTCAGCTGCGTGACTGGGTCGCTTGGTCTGGACGTCAGCTGCGTGATTGGGTCGCATGGTCTGGGCTTCAGCTGCGTAACTGGGTCACATGGTCTGGACGTCAGCTGCGTGACTGGTTGGTTGGTTGGTTATTGGTTTTACGACACGTCGACCGTTGAGTCATATAGCGTCACCAATCTCTCACGCCGATTGGTCGCGAGCGAAGAGTAGCGACAGGTGAGATTCGAACCCACAATCTTTCGATTGCGAGACGAGCATCTTACCCCTAGATCACTCGTTCCCGCTGCGTGACTGGGTCGCATGGTCTGGGCGTCAGCTGCGTGTCTGGGTCGCATGGTCTGGACATAAGCTGCGTGACTGGTTCGCATGGTCTGGACGTCAGCTGCGTGACTGGGTCGCATGGTCTGGACGTCAGCTGCGTGACTGGGTCGCATGGTCTGGACGTCAGCTGCGTGACTGGGTCGCAGTGTCAGACGTCAGCTGCGTGACTGGGCCGCACGGTCTGGACGTCAGCTCCGTGACCGGGTCGCATGGTCTGGACGTCAGCTGCGTGACTGGGTCGCATGGTCTGGACGTCAGCTCCGTGACTGGGTCGCATGGTCTGGACGTGAGGTCCGTGACTGGGTCGCATGGTCTGGACGTCAGCTGCGTGACTGGGTCGCATGGTCTGGACGTCAGCTGCGTGACTGGGTCGCATGGTCTGGACGTCAGGTCCGTGACTGGGTCGCATGGTCTGGACGTCAGCTGCGTGACTGGGTCGCATGGTCCGGACGTCAGCTGCGTGACTGGGTCGCAGTGCCGGACATCAGCTGCGTGACTGGGTCGCATGGTCTGGACGTCAGCTGCGTGACTGGGTCGCTTGGTCCGGGCTTCAGCTGCGTGACTGGGTCACATGGTCTGGACGTCAGCTGCGTGACTGGGTCGCATGGTCCGGACGCCCGCTGACCTGATTAGGGTCAGCCGGGACCACGTGATCCGGCTGACGGCGGACAGCGTCAGCAGTGCAGTGCCATCTGGTGGGCAGTGGCGGCGACCAACAGGTGGTCACACAAGCGGAATGGCCCGCCCGCTTCCCGTGGAGCCAGTGCGGCGCGCGCCAAACTGCGGCACGAGCCACACCACACAGCCCCTCACATCGCGACTCTGCTCGACCGGCTCCGGACCACCATCTCCCCGGGAGATGCGCCATGACACCGAGTCCATGTCATGGCACCGAGTCCAACCGGGAGACGCGCCATGACACCGAGTCCAACCGGGAGACGCGTCATGACACCGAGTCCATCCGGGAGACGCGCCACAACACCAAGTCTAGCCGGGAGACGCGTCATAGCAGAGTCATCGGCTCGCGTGTTTGCTGAGCTTTACGCAATCAGGACCCATGCTACGCATAGCCTGCTACGTACACACTAAACCTACCACCAGATCAGGTGATTCCAATTCAACGGAAAAATGTTGGACTGAACGTTTATCGTTGTGTCAATGACCCGACATATATGCCCGGCTGCGATGTCCACGACCCTATCGAACCAGTTTCCAATTGATCTTGTCGAGGTTGAATACGAGAGCGTGCAGCGATCCTGACTGTGTCTTGCCAGGCCAACAATCTGCCAATGGAGCCATCATGGCGGCACAGGTGACGTGACCACTGGACGCTCACCGATATGTGGCGCGATAGAAACCTATTTCGATATCTGTGGTCCGATGGAGGAACTCTGATATTGGTTCAATTGGTTCGTTAATTATATTCGCACTACCGGTGAACGTGCCTAACTAGCCTCTGTGACAAGCTGCGCAACCAAGCAGTGCTCACAGCACTGCACCCCTGCCGTCAGAGTTTGGGAACGAAATTGAATGTGTGTGCTAATTGTTCCTTTAGCCTCGCCCTCCACCTGCCTCCTCCAAAAAGGAAACATGGAAGACCTAACATGAACAATACCGTTGAACCTGACTCCAAGGGAAAAAAAAGTCGTCGAAGTCAGTTGGCGGATTCAGATATTCGGTTCGGAAGTGGCAAGGTTCGCCCCCTCCCTTCCCCAAAAGTGCCCTGACAGAGTATATTTCAATGACATCCGGCACGTTATCGGCTTAGTTTTCTGCCGAAACTTTCAAAAAGCTGATCCCAGACTAAAGTGATAATGGGCCGACACAACCAAGTAAGTTGTGGAATTAATCGACCTTACTATGACCCTCGCAGTGCGGGAGGTCCTTTTGATCCCCTTACTCATATTTTGCTGAGGTAATACCTGAACCGTTCACATCACTGAAATTTGGCATACCTTCTGCCACTTTGCTTGCGCACATTGTGGAAAACTGGGCTGTCACACAGTCACAGCTCTGTCACACGGTGACACGGTCGGTCTTGCCGAGACCCATCCGGCTGATCTGGCCCGACTCACAAAATAGCTTTACTTTAACCTTGACTGCGTCCGACACCCTAAGAAATTGCCTCCCTTCATATGCAGTACGTTCAGCGAGAGTGAACAATGAACACCCAAACACGGTGCCACCCATTGTTTGTGCCCTTCCTGATATTTCACTACATTAGCGGGTTTTTTATTTTCGCGAGGCACTAACTGGTTGTGCGAATGGTTCCTCGATTCTCGAAATGTGATTGCTATATTGTGGATGCTTCTCTCTCCTTATAATTCATGGTACGGTATAACTCATAAATCATCATAAATGACCACAATTTGGAGACATTTCTGCCATTTTCTTTAATCCTTGGTTGGTTGGTTGTTGGAATTTAGGGGCGCATCGAATGCGTCGGCCATGCAGTGCCCATATCATCGTCAATCAAGCAGTGAAATGTAAACAAAAAGTCAGTCATAATGGCATATCACGAGGTTAAGTACAATTGTAATACCATATCGTGCTACGATTCTCATTTGGTCAGGTATAAAAGCGAGTTAACGATAACAGAACGAGTATATATCACATAAAATTTGATTTCTGACAGGAAGCGGAAGAGCCGTCCAGATTGAATAATTGATGACTCGTCCCCTAATACTTCCCTGAGGGAGAGGTAGCCGGAAAAAAAATTCATCCTTGACCTCACGAGTTAGAACACATAGAACACATAGAACACAACCTTGACCTCACGAGTAGAGTTAAATGTGCAACACAACATTCAAGATCAGATGACTAACATTATCATCCTATCACGGCCTCGAACGTCAAAAGCCTTCTATTTTAGTAATATGCCGTTCTAAATACATATTCATACAGGCCACGATAAACGAGCGCAAAAACAACCATACATGCCTAATTTTGAACGGATATGCGGAATTTTAGGAGCAAAACCCTATTTTTTATTTTTTTGCTTCGAAAGGTAAGATATCGAACTTCATTTCTGCACTTTTTCAAATCGCATCGTGACTGTCCCGAAAGGCAAAATAGGTCATGTGACCTTAGGCCACGATGTCACGATTTCAATCATCTCGTAAACGAAAATTTCGAAGTAGCCAAAAGATGCGGTGGGTCAATGGGAATTCACCGATATATACTTTTATACAATCCAGATTGTTCTTTATTGAGTTAAAGACCTCAAAAGACACCCTTGTTAGGTGACGTCTCAAAAATTATCGAGGCTATAACTCCTTGACCGTTGATCTGATCTTTCTATAAATGGCACAGCTGGATTCGGCGCATCAGATAACCCCACACAAATACTTCCATCAAAATATTAAATATTGCGTGATATTTTGGCCCTTTCACTTGTCGATTTGTCGTGGAATAGGCTGGGGACATTTTGCACGCCAATGTCATTGGAGTTCCGAAATTCGAATTGAATATCTTTAAGTTGTCTTTAAAAATCCAAAGGATGATGGGAAACATATCGTTTTGATTTGGTGGACCTTAGTACATTTTTTCTGAATATCATCTATTTCGAAAATTATCATCTTCAACAGCTCGTCACATGTTTCAAAATATTTGACCTTGACGTGATCGGTGACCTGGACCTTTACACGTGCCAACTGCATTAGACTAAGTCTTCAGTTTGCATATCTAAGGTCGACCAAAAGAGATAGAGAGAATATTGCAAGCAGCTCCAAAAGTTCAAGGATGTAGCTACATCATGCTGGTTACCGCACCTCTATCTTGCTTCGAACAAAAACCAGTGGGGGAGGGGCGGTAGGGAGGGTCCAATTGCTCCCTCCCCGCACAGTAAGGGGAGCACAATGTTCCCGCACCGTGATGGATAAGATCGTAGTCACCTGCGAGTAGCATCAGTACAAATTACAAAGGTGAGCTTGACCCACACACCTTTGACCGGAGGAACATTGTGAGATAGTCACATGTTCAACACCATCAAAGCCGATTTGCTTTTATGAAGCGTGGTGTAACGTCTAACCACGTGCTATCAGACGAACACAAATACCAATACCAGGAGAAATAATGATGATGAATTTGAGTTTAGGGACGCGCCGACTGCCAGTGTCATTTTGCGCCCATACTTGGAGAAATACTGTGACTTTCCTGGCAGTGTGCAGATCTCCGCCAACCATAGTCAACGTATAGTCGTCAGTCATAGCCGATATTTTTGTATCGTTGAGTACGAAGGCGAAAGTTGTTTTTGCACGCTGCCGCATATTTATTACTTCAATATCGAACATCCAGCTTACATCACAGATAACCCACGTAAAGGCAGTCATAAACATGCAAATTACACACCAGGTCCTAGTAACGTTGCGGAATAACAGAAAGCTCCAGGAATTTAGAACCCAGAATTCCATAAATTTTACACTTGGAATATTATATTTTCCACTGCATTGATCCAGCTGCTCCTTCGCCAACAACTAACGTCTTAGCTTCAGCTATGTGGTAAATATTTCGGGGCCTGGGCAAATCATAGAATGCATGGGTAGTGGGAGAAGCAACAATTGTAAAGCATATTGCATGGTCATCACACAAGTATTAATAACTTAATCAAAGCTGAACTACTAGTAAGTTGGGACGTGGGCGTAACTAAACAGTTTGTTCTACATGTCTTGTTTTAGCTCGCAAGCATCTGCCCCACTGTGAAAAGGCTTTTACACCCATAGATGGTTCCGACTACAGCGATAACATGACAGAATAGTCTTTCTGGAACAACACACAGTTGCGCAGCCAGGTAAGTGCAAGAAAACGGCAAGGCGCCGTGACTAAACCCGACCGTCCAGAGGCGGCGCTCCGACCAAGGTAGCCATAAACAGATGCATCCTGCATCGTCCCTCCTGACACGGCAGGCGGGTGTCTACCCTAACAGAGCGTGGAAGGCACAGAGCCAGGAGGTGCGCGTGCGTACAGTACATCGCAAACAGTCCAGGGTTGGAGCCGGCGTTGGCGTTCAGACCCCATTTCTTGATTAGGAGTGCTAAATTTCAGAAAAACAACGCGACCGAATGCACTTCCCAGTGCATGTTTACTGAACACCAAGTCGTCCAGCGCAATACGTCGACACGGCTTCTTGAAGTCACACTGCTGGTCAACACACAAACTAGGCTGTTGTCTACGGAGGGAAAATAAGCCCTTCACTAAAAAAAAGGTTTATAAACCCTACTTTAAGCCAGTATCAGGGCGTGACGAGCACTCCGCTTTCTACTGCACAGAACAAAGCCGCACGTCCATTTACCTAGTCTACGAAAGCAGGGAGCGCTTCCGCAACGGCGAACCGCACCACAGAGCATAATTGGCCGGTGGCTGCGTGGCATGACGTCGCCTGTCCTGTCGGCCGTAACGGACTGTGCATTATCTACCGCACGCCAGGCTCTCTGCCGCCAGCAGGAACACACGCTGAGCCGCCGGCATCCGGCAGTGTCGTCACGAACGCCAGCCACCGCACCAACTCAGTACACAGCCTCAGTCGCACCAACCGTCATCCGGCAATGTCGTCACGAACGCCAGCCACCGCACCAACTCAGTACACAGCCTCAGTCGCACCAACCGTCATCCGGCAGTGTCGTCACGAACGCCAGCCACCGCACCAACTCAGTACACACCCTCAGTCGCACCAACCGTCATCCGGCAGTGTCGTCACGAACACCAGCCACCGCACCAAATCAGTACACAGCCTCAGTCGCACCAACCGTCATCCGGCAGTGTCGTCACGAACACCAGCCACTGCACCAACTCAGTACACACCCTCAGTCGCACCAACCGTCATCCGGCAGCGCGGTCACGAACGGCAGCCACCGCACCAGCTCAGAATACAGTCTCAGTCACACCGACCGTCATCCGGAAAACCACCGCACCAGCCCAGTACACAGCCTCAGTCGCACCGACCGTGATCCGGCAAACCACCACACCAGCCCAGTACACGGCCTTAGTCGCACCGACCGTGATCCGACAGTGCCGTCACGAACACCAGCCACCGCACAGCTCAGTGCACGACCTCAATCGCACCAACCGTGATCGGGCAAATCGAATTTCCGAAACGGCCTGATGCTCGCCAGCCGGCTGGCCGGAGCTGCGGTCAGGTCGTTGACGCGACCGCCAACGGCGGCGGAACTGGGCTCGGACACGAGAGGGATGGGATCGGAGGATCACCAGACAAGAACAGGTCAGAGACGGCACGCGGACGGATCGGGCACGGGACGAGGGATCAGGCAAGCGCTCCAGTACGGACGGAAGAGACTAGATGGGAGTGGGGTGCTCAGGTCACCATGGATCACCGCTGAGGGATCTGTTCGGCAGCAGCCGTGACTGTGACGGCCGGTGATCGGCTACAGTCGTGACTGTGACGGCCGGTGATCGGCTACAGCCGTGGCCGTGACGACCAGTGGTGGCTACAGTTGTGACTATGACGGCCAGTGGTGGCTAAAGTTGTGACTGTGACGACCGGTGGTGGCTACAGCCGTGACGGCCGGTGGTCGGCTACAGTCGTGACTGTGACGGCCGGTGGTGGCTACAGCCGTGGCTGTGACGGCTGGTGGTCGGCCAGTCGCGACTGTGACGGCTGGTGGTCGGCCACAGTCGTGACCGTGACGGCTGGTGGTCGGCCACAGCCGTGGCTGTGACGGCTGGTGGTCGGCCACAGTCGTGACTGTGACGGCCGGTGGTGGCTACAGCCGTGGCTGTGACGGCTGGTGGTCAGCCACAGTCGTGACTGTGACGGCTAGTGGTCGGCCACAGTCGTGACCGTGACGGCCGGTGGTGGCTACAGCCGTGGCTGTGACGGCTGGTGGTCGGCCAGTCGTGACGGTGACGGTCGGTGGTCGGCTACGCCCGTGACTGTGACGGCCTCTCTCAGTGAGCGGCGCCGCCCGGCACGGACGGTTCGTGGTTGCAGCGTCACGCCCGACAGACCGCTAACTGTGCCAACCTGCAGCCAGCCGCCAGGTGTGGCTGGGACCGGCGCCGCTCAGGTTTGGCTGGAACCGGCGACACCTCAGGTGTGGCTGGGACCGGCGACACCTCAGATGTGGCTGGGACCGGCGCCACCTCAGGTGTGGCTGGAACCGGCGCCGCTCAGGTGTGGCTGGGACCGGCGACACCTCAGGCGCGGCTGGGACCGGCGACACCTCAGGTGTGGCTGGGACCGGCGACACCTCAGGTGTGGCTGGGACCGGCGACACCTCAGGTGTGGCTGGGACCGGCGACACCTCAGATGTGGCTGGGACCGGCGACACCTCAGGTGTGGCTGGGACCGGCGACACCTCAGGTGTGGCTGGGACCGGCGCCACCTCAGGTGTGGCTGGGACCGGCGACACCTCAGGTGTGGCTGGGACCGGCGACACCTCAGATGTGGCTGGGACCGGCGACACCTCAGGTGTGGCTGGGACCGGCGACACCTCAGGCGCGGCCAGGACCGATGTCGGCACACGACGGGGTGACTCGCTCCCCACTCCTGCGACTGGTGGTGGAAGAGCACAGCATTTACAGCACGGTACCCGAAAATCAACTCTGGTTTGTTCCCATTCATCGAAATTTGCCATTTTCCCAAAGAATGACGCCCAGAGGACTCAGTTAGTAAGTGTTCGGTCCATTCTTCTGTTCTGATAGAGGTTCGAGTTCCTCCATGTGCTCGCGATTTATCTGTGCTGAAATGCTCGGCTGCTGCCTGACCTGACAAGACCGAGCATGCGACAGAGTGGGGTGAGGGGTAGCCTGGAAGCAGGCCTGACAATTTACGGCACATTCGCTCAACTCTCTTGTGAAAATATCGTATTGAACTGGTTGGAATTTTCCAAACGAGTAGTGGACATATGATCTACGTAATAACATTTTCGCAGAATGAATCCATTTTCATGAATAATTTTTTCTAATTTTTCTTCCCCTAATTTCCTACTATTCTACTCTTTTTCCAACGTACTTTTCCACTGGCATGCGGGCTCAAAATGGATTTTGAGACGCTGGACTGACACATCGAGATATTCCCCTCACCCTTAGACTGTGGAGAGAATATAACGAGCGGTAAAAATTGGTTTATCCGTGATCAAGGCTTCGTGTCTGATTCCCGACCCCCTTGAATTTGATTACGACTTACTCCCGTTTCGTTTTGAATATTTTCGTCCCGGAAACGGCAGTAACGAGTCATCCTTGTTTTGCCGCCTTTTGGCACGGATCGGAGTAAAGGCCCGGAAAGCGGTAGCGGATCCAGGATTGCGTAAGTCGGCTATCCATTGTTCAAGGCCCCTTCTACGAGAGACCTTTAAAATTAAAATGTTCTTAAAATGACTGTCACCGTATTGCTTCAGAAGGAAGCCTTGCAGAAGCTCCGAAGGACCTCCGTGCAGTTTCTGAGGGACATCTTTGGAGCTTCTAAATGGGACCTGCTTGGATCACAGGGACCGTGGGGCCTCACTCAAGCTTGTATTTCCTCGCTCAGCCAGGCCTCACTCAAGCTTCGGAAGGAACACACGAAGAAGCCTTCAAACCTCCGTGGAGGTTCCGTGATCAGATGAGATGTCAGTCGCTTGGTCTATATCCTGATATCCATCAGTAGCATAAGTATATTTTCTTTTCCGGCGGCAATCGCTGAACTATATATCGTTTTCAATAACTGCCACCAGTCAAACATTCCCACAAACGCCAACCCTGTGAACGGGGGCTGCAAGTCCGATCCGATCAGGAATCGTCGCGGCCTCAGTTTGGATTCCAACAAAATCGCCATCGGTGTCGGCTCCGTCACAGTCGGCACACGCGGCTGGCGGGAGCGGTGAGCGGTGCGGCGCGTGACCGGCGGCGGCCAGCGCGGCGGCCAGCGCGGCGGCGCGCCACCATATGGCGCCGCCGGCGGGTCGTTCACCCGCCGGCGGCGCCACCCCACGCTCACGTTTCGCCCCACGCCGGGCCTGCGTCGGCCCGCTGCGTCACACCCCGCCTCCGGCCACACACACGTAACAATACTGGCCCGACACATGCATCCTTTCAAACAGCTAACGTCACCTGTACACCAACAGGATTCCGACTTGGAAAATTGCATGTACAGCTGGTTGGTTATTAGGGTTTTATGGCGCATCAACTGCATTGGTTATACAGCGCCCATGTACAGCTGGATACGCTGGAGAATTACTTGGATGAATGGATCAGTTGGATAATTGCTTGGATGACTGGATAAGTTTGATAATTGTTTGGATGACTAGATAATTTGGAGAACTGCTAGGATGACTAGATAAGTTGGGTGTTTACTTGGATGACTGCATAAGTTGGCAAATTGCATGGGTAGCTGGATGACATGGCTCTCAGACTCACACTCAGACATAGTGAAGCCATCTATAATGGACTTGCGGTTATTATAGCTTCGCGTCGGTGACATAAAAAGGTCAGCAGCAGCAGCATACATATGCGTAGTACATTCACACAATCATAGCGTAGCATTGTGCAGAACAGAGCTGGGTGTCGAGCAGCTCACGTCAATCCGGATACCCACCCGCACAGGTGACGCTTCAGATGGGGAATGAACAGGGGTACCGTCAGTCGGAGAATATTCGGCGGCAGGCCACTGTACCGATGTGGCGCGCGGCGACAAAATCGTCTCTCGCCCATATATGTGTGTGACCCAAGCTTGACGAACTTCCTGGCACCAAAAGCACGAGAAGCTCGTCGCGAACGGCGCTGTTTTGCGGCCACCGTTCGGTACCGTCCTCTCGGCGCTCTGCTCCCGGGCCGGTGCAGAACGCAGCCGTACTGGTTCGCTGGCCGACGAAAAACAATGCGAGACGAATCCGGCCCGGCGTGCCCACGAATGTACACCGCCGACCGAGCCTCTGAACGGCAGGCCGCTGACGATAGACGGCTCCTGTACGTGCGCACCGTGACCAGTCGGCCGGAACAGTCAGCGGGCGGAACAGTGCGGAGGGTTCGGCACTGGCCAGCGGAGAACCTGGGGAGGTCTCCAGGGCACCGTGGACATTGCACCTCTCCTTGTCTACGGCCCTGACCGTGGCTGGGTACTGGATACGACGCTTTTGCTTGCGATGCTACTGGATACCTGCATACTTTTGCTCAGTTAAGATTGCATGCATCCCTGGATTCTGTACATGGATCGTAGATCTTGAGTTAATGATCTATAAGAGTTTGGATCCTGAATCCTGAAAAAAATATAGAGACCTAGAGGCATCTTTTATTCTGAAAGTGCTTACAAAAACAAAACATTAGTGTTGGAATCCGCAGAACTATTTAGTAAACGTGCACCCAGATCTTGTATTCTCAAAAACCCAGAGGTAAGACCACGTCTCTTCGACATTAGATCCTCGAAGATCATTTGACAAACATCCATGTTGAACGAATGTTAAAAAATATCCAATAAAAATAACCAGCATACGCATGCCACTGTACGCAACCATAAATTTAGTCGGAAGTACTGGTATGTAGACCAGCTCACCACAGTTGTATGCACAATATGCATAATTGCTCTGGAATCAGGCCTGCAGTTTCCTATTAACCTTCTGTCAAATGTGCGACATAATTACTGAACCTATATGGATCTTGTGGTACGCATTAGATCTTGGTATTCAGGATCCAGGGTGGTATCCCTGGACCACATCCATGGCCCAGGATTCTGTGCGAAATCCATTCCCTGAATATACGAACACACTTGGCCATGATGCATAGCCAGTTTCAGCACGTGTTCTGAAGACCAGACACCATGTAAAAATCTGACAGGATTGTGCAGAAAAACGTAACCGATAACTTTCCCCAGCCGTTTTTCCGGCGTGCCCAACGTTGACACCAATTACCCAGGATGTGGAGGGCGGCCGACCGGCACACAGCCGCCTACACAGTGCAGACGTCACCTGGCAGCCACAGTCAGCTGGCAACCGCCGGCCGCTGTACGCCTGGCCGCCGGCGCCTGTGTAGCCAGCTGAGTGACGTCGTCTGGGCGACAACGCCAGCTGACGGGCAGGCCGGGTCAGCTGGACTTCACGGCGCTGTAGTCCAGCACAGACCAGGCAAACGCACGGGGTCAGTGGAATCTGCTGCAGATGATAGCAGGAGTGGTGATATGTCGCAGAGGACAGCAGGGGTGGTGATATGGCGCAGAGGACAGCAGAGGTCGTGGTTTGGCACAGAAGACAGCATGGCACAGAGGACAGCAGTGGTAGTGGTATGGCACAATGGACAGCAGAGGTCGTGATATGACACAGAGGACAGCAGTGGTTGTGGCATGGCACAGAGGACAGCAGTGGTTGTGGTATGGCACAGAGGACAGCAGAGGTCGTGATATGGCACAGAGGACAGCAGAGGTCGTGATATGGCACAGAGGACAGCAGAGGTCGTGATATGGCACAGAGGACAGTAGGGGTGGTAGTATGGTACTGAAGACGACAGGGGTGGTGGTGTAATACAAAGAACAGCAGATGTGGTGTGATAAAGAGAACAGTGGTGGTAGCATGGCATAAGGGGCAGCAGGGGTAGTAGTGTGATACAGGGAACAGCAGGGATGGCAGCATGATACAGAAGATAGCACGGGTGGTGGAATGGCATAGGGGGCAGCAGGGGCATTGGTGTGATACAGAGAACAGCTGCCAGGGGTGTTTGTGTGGTACAGAGAACAACTGTCAGGAGTGGTAGTGCGGTACAGAGAATAGCAGGGATGGTGGTGTGATACAGTAGACAACATGGGTGGTGGCATCGCACATAATATTATGGACGGTGGTATGGAGCATGGGACAGCAAGGGCGATGGCATCGTACAGGACAGCAGGGATCTTAGCATGGCACAGGACAGTAGGGATCTTAGCATGGCACAGGACAGCAGGGTTTCTGTATGTTGCAGAAGACAGGAAGGGTGCTGACACGGTACAGATGACCAGCTGGGGTGGTGGTATGGTACAGAGGACAGCACCGTGCTGGCACGGTACAGATGACCAGCTGGGGTGGTGGTATGGTACAGAGGACAGCACTGTGCTGACACGGTACAGATGACCAGCTGGGGTGGTGGTATGGTACAGAGGACAGCACTGTGCTGACACGGTACAGATGACCAGCTGGGGTGGTGGTATGGTACAGAGGACAGCACTGTGCTGGTTGGTTATTGGTTTTACGACACGTCGACCGTTGAGTCATATAGCGTCGCCAATCTCTCACGCCGGTTGGCCGCGGGCGAAGAGTAGCGACAGGTGAGACTCGAACCCACAATATTTCGATTGTGAGACGAGCATCTTACCCCTAGACCACTCGTCCCCAGCACTGTGCTGGCACGGCACAGATTACCAGCTGAGGTGGTGATATGGTACAGGGGACACATCAAGGGAGCGAGCACGGTACAGATGACACACTTGGGTGGTGGTATGGTACAGAGGACACAGCAAGGGTGCTAGCACGGTACAGGTGACCAGCTGGGGTGGTGGTGCGGGTTGGGTACGCTTTGGTCGCCGCCGTCCCCGCCACACACGCGGCGGTTCGCCGTCGACGGCGATGCGGAGCGGAGCAGAGCGGGGCAGAGCGGAGCAGAGCAGCGGAGCAGAGCGGGGCAGAGCGGAGCAGGCAGAGCGGGGCAGAGCAGAGCGGGGCAGAGCGGGGCAGAGCGGAGCAGAGCGGAGCAGAGCGGGGCAGAGCGGGGCAGAGCGGAGCAGAGCGGAGCAGAGCGGGGCAGGTGGGCCAGCTGGCGGCGACAGGGGGGATGTAACGCTCGGCCAGCCGTGCTCGGCGGGCCGTCGGCTGGGCGGGCCGTCGGCTGGGCGGTCAGTCGCCAGCTGCCGCCACACGGCCGGCTCACACCGGCCGGATATGGGCCAGGCAGGGCCGTCGGCTGGGCGGTCAGTCGCCAGCTGCCGCCACACGGCCGGCTCACACCGGCCGGATATGGGCCAGGCGGGCCGTCGGCTGGGCGGGCCGTCGCCAGCTGCCGCCACACGGCCGGCTCACACCGGCCGGATATGGGCCAGGCAGGGCCGTCGGCTGGGCGGGCCGTCGCCAGCTGCCACCACACGGCCGGCCCACCGGTGGGCCAGGCGGGCCGTCAGCTGGGCGGGCCGTCGCCAGCTGCCGCCACACGGCCGGCTCACACCGGCCGGATATGGGCAGGCAGGGCCGTCGGCTGGGCGGGCCCCGTCGCCGGCATACGCGGCCGGCTCACACCGGCCGGATATGGGCCAGGCAGGGCCGTCGGCTGGGCGGTCAGTCGCCAGCTGCCGCCACACGGCCGGCTCACACCGGCCGGATATGGGCCAGGCAGGGCCGTCGGCTGGGCGGGCCGTCGCCAGCTGCCGCCACACGGCCGGCTCACACCGGCCGGATATGGGCCAGGCAAGGCCGGCGGAACAGGGGAGGAGCGGAGGGGAGACTGGCCTTGTCACAAATGTCGAAAGGATAAACATTGTTTAGGAACGTTTGCTGGATATATGTCCTCAGCTTGATTGTAGTTTAAGGGCGCATCGACGGCAAAGGTCATATAGCCCAGTTTGAACGTCACTTACTTTGCACGTGATGAAATGAGCACCCTACATAATTACTAAATTATTGTAACAGTACTGCTGGTATGGAGGAACTTTTCTGAAGCAGCTTCCTTTGAGCCCTCAGCAGTGACGCAGTCAAGGTGGCAGCTGGAGCCCCCCCCACCCCACACACACACACTCCCGAGGGTTTGGCGGACCCTTCTTGAAGGCAGGTATTTTCAGGACGACACTCGGCCCTTCAGACTTCATGAAACATCAAAGATTAGATGGGATCCTGACGTCTCAGTCGTGGTGATGGTGGATTGGTGCTTTAGGACGCAAACTACGTAGGCAATTTTGCGCCCATCCTGATTTATCAGGGCTTCTTATCTAAACTTCTAGGGGGTCCTTTCACCCTTTTGAAGCTTGTATGTGCAGGGCCTTTGGGGTTGGATGGGCTTCTTGAAACTGGAGGGGCTTCTCGAAGCTGGAGGGGCATCTCGAAGCTGGAGGGTTTCTCGACGCTGGAGGGGCTCCTCGAAACTGGAGAGCCCCTTGAAGCTGGAGAGCCACTTGAAGCTGGAGGGCTCCTTGAAGCCGGATGACCCTTTAGCTGCATAGGCTCTGATGGTTTGATGATGGGTCCGATGGTCTCTGAGCGAGTTGGATGATTCCTAGACGGATTAGGGCCCCTGGAGTTTGAGTGTTCCTGGGAGTCAGAAGCCCTGGAAATTTTAGGAATGTGAGGACTTCTAGGAATTCGAGGGCCCCTGAGAGTTTGAGGACCGGCTGGGAACAGCAGTGTGGTTCCTTAGAGCTGGGGAGACCCTTGAAGCTGGAGGGGTCTTTCAGGCTAGACGAAATATGGCAACTTAAAGAAATTAGAGGGGAAAAGAAAACATTGGGGCGGGGACCTCGGGAAGTTGGAATCGTTAAAAAAGAAGACTTTCGAAAACAAAATGGATGAATTTCGAGGTCTTCTACAACTTTAGTGCCGCCCCCCCCCCATTGCGAGCCACCCATCCCTTAGCGGATTTCTGGCTACGCCCCTGATTCTAGGGGCCACTTGTTGCGTCGACGATACCGCTCATTGAGTTGAAGGGCCTTCATATGAATCGCAGGGTGTCCTATTTCATTGAATTGGAGTCCTGATCTTCGTCTGAACACTTTATTAGATATTTATTACTTTATTACTTTATTAGACACTGTATTCATTAGAGAACACTCAATAGGCCCGCGTTCGTGTTCAGCTCCAAGGGCCTCTACGTTGCAATCACCATTCAACATACGTGTTTTCTGTTGCACTCACAGGACCTCTCCGTCAACCGTAAGACTTCCAGTTGCATTGGTCAGTGGCATACCCCAGGAGGTCACGGGCCTCACTCCATCACCTGTGGGAAGCCAGGGCTCTTTTTGGGCCCATGACTCACAAGTGTCCGAAAGTAGCCTCAGACACCTTTTCGCAGCTGATATTTCAAAATCATAGCCACATGTAGTGACCATGTCACGAGAAATCTCTATCGGGGATTTAATACATGGCGGTTGGTTTTCCAAAGTTGTCGGGAATTGTTCGTCTGTTTGCTTGTCTGTCTATCTGTATGTATGTATGTATGTGCCGCTTCGACGCATGCTGTGCCAAAACGGCCGGGCGTATTTTGGCCAAGTTTTGCACGTGAAGCGCCGGTTCGGCGGACAGATTACGGCGGTGGTTTCGGGTTGCGCAGGTCACGAGGACACGTGTCACGTGCAGTCAACCGCGGTCATGTCGAAATCAGTTAGTCAGGGCCACACCATATACCACGAGTCCGACGAATATGAAATTTCGTTAAAACATATACCCTACGGCGAACGGCGTGCTTTTGTGGTCGGCGGCCCAGCAGCGTCGATTATATTGATGGTGCATGTCGAATATCACTCGAGGCTCTTTGTTGCTTTGAAACCAGGTGAGATATTCAGCTGGCCTGCTAGATATTTATTTCTCTGCGTGATATTGATACATGTGATACCGGCCTATGCGGCTTTTTCTTGCCTTTTATCTCCGCTGAGCTGGTCATCGCATAATATTCTCTCAGCACAACATTCTGTACGGTTGAACTCCCTGTCCGTTATAGTGCTAAATAATTGTATTCCGGTATCGAAACCAGGTGCAGACTTGTGCTCGACTCGAGTTGAATCGATTCTTTTCCCAAAATATATATTGAGTCGTGAGTTAAATCACATCTTCTTCTTTTTTTAATGAGTTGGATCATGAGTCAATCATTCAAATCACAATGAGTCATTTGAGTCTTGTGACTCAAATGCAAGTTATGAACTAATGATATAAAGCATGTATCTTTGTGAATAGTACGCCATGACACAAAGTAGGGAGTAAAAACACAGCATAATTATTCATGCTTAGCATTACAATTGTTAACTTGTCAGCTGCCAGTGATAGAGAATGAGTGGTTCTGAAGTTATTTACCAAAAAAAAAACAATGACAATAACTACAAATAAGTATTAATGTTAAGCTTGGTATTCACAATCAGCATCATGCATGAGTCAATCCTAGTGCAAGGAACACAACACAGAAATGGGTTGTGATTGTGAAAAAGAACATGGAACCGAAACGGTCCTGCATTGCAATAGGCATCTGCACTGAATACAATTGCGTTGGTTTGTTATTTGTCACACGCGCGTCTGATATCATATCAGACGCGCACGACACAAATAACAAACCCAAGGTACCTTTACTAGAAGGTAGATCGAAGTTTTCCTTCAAGCCTGCATGACGTCATCCGAAGGTTTTTATAATATGGTATCAATTTGGTTGCAGAACACTTCCCTCAAATCATACGCACTGGTCACTTTTATTTTGCTTCCTTTACAAGCAAATGTCAGCAACATATGTTGCTGACATAACATTGTAAATGTAAATGAAGCACGAACGGTATGATTTGTTTGGGTAACCCGACCTAGTTACCTCGCACCTTCCCCTACCCCAGCTACACCAGCTGCCACTTATGTCCGGCTGCCACAGTCCACTTTCTCAGCACTAGCACCGTTATAGCCATTGGTCAACATCGCTGGCGTCAGCGCATCAGCTGACAAGTGTTTTTCCCACCGCGACAACAATGATAATTTGTGAGCATAGAATGTCGTCGGTTGGCCATATTTACGTACATGCATGCATAGCCTTGGTACACACCATTCCAGGCTTCTCGTTCTAATTTGTCTAATCCTTATTTGTCGATGTACTGTTTTTGCACCCACGTACAATTATCGTACATGCATACAATTATCGTATCGCAAATTACGTACGTATGGCTATACAGCCATCGGCACCACACTCAACGTCTTTTGGGCAATGTCTCCGATGCGCAGGTTTGCGTATAATGCTCCGTGAGCTGATCATCTTGCACGGCTGGATTCCTTTCAATTTAAATGCTAGATCATCGTGTTTTCTAGTAGCAATACCACGACACCAGGATGTCTAACGAGAAATAAAATGAAACACGGAATATGCTGTGTTCGGAAGAGAACGATGCAGTTTATAGTCATCACAATATTTCCCAGTTTAAAGTATCCCTTTGAATGTGGTATTCGAAAATGAGATTTCGATTTCAGTTCGGACATCCGAAAAGCAGAGCCACAGCAGGAAAGCCGAGCAGGGTAGCTAAGCTGGGCAGCTGAGCTGGGCAGCAGAGCTGGGCAGCCGAGCTGGGCAGCCGAGCTGGGCAGCCGAGCTGGGCAGCCGAGCTGGGCAGCCGAGCTGGGCAGCCGAGCTGGGCAGCCGAGCTGGGCAGCCGAGCTGGGCAGCCGAGCTGGGCAGCCGAGCTGACAGCCGAGCTGAGCTGCCGAGCGCGTCAGCACGGCAGGGAGCGGCATGCGAGAGGAGCTGGTCGGGTAGAGTCGACACTCACAGTTGTCGTCCACGTCCTTGGTGTCGTCCTGCTCGGCCGGGTACAGCCGGTCGTAGGAGACGGTGACGGCCGGCCGCGACCGGTCGCGGGGCTGCACGGTCACGCCGTCGTCGGCCAGGTCGGTGATCTGACCCAGCACGAAGCCGGCCGCCGCATCTGGCAGCCACACCTTTTGGTCGTCCATCCTGCCGGCCGACGGCCAAAGACGCCCGGTCAGTTGCACAGTTGGCTAGTTGTGTGGGCTTTAGGGCGCATCGAGCAGTTGCACAGTTGGGCGCGCGGTCCCGACTCCCGTCGTGGCTCGACGGCCGGCCGGCCGGGACAAGTTGAGTCAGCAGTTGGTGCGCAGGGAACCCGCGGTTCTCGACCAATAGGCTCCCCTGTTGAACTGCACTCGTCCCCTCATTGACGCACCGCGACTTGCAGCTGCTGCACATCTGCCGTTGCCTCGTCACTACGCCAGCATATGGAATCGATACGCTACGAGCTGCTACGCCCGCTTCCAAAACAGAAATACAAATAAACGGTATGACTAAGGGTGACCTTCCTCCCCTCCACTGGACGTGTTGACACGCGCGCAGCTCGGCCTCTCACGTAACGCGAACCGGGGAGGGCGGGGGAACAGACCCTAAGGGTGACCTTCCCCCCCTCCGCTGGACGTGTTGGCACGCGCGCAGCACGGCATCTCACGTAACGCGAACCGGGGAGGGCGGGGGAGGGAGGGACGGATTCCGCCGCCTCACCTTTTATCTAGTAAAATGCTGAAGCCAAAAACGCAAATGTTAGACGGAATATTACGGCTGTAGTGATCTCTGCAGTATAAGTTTAACGGCCCTTGGCCAATGCGTTCACTGTGAAATTAAGTCACATAAGTTAAAATTGTATGGCTTTGTTGTTGGCAGCTATATTGTGTCATATATACGGACACAAAATGGACAACTTGCATTCCGAAAGTCGAAATATGCTTGTATTATCTGGAATATGATGCAGCAGTTTAAAAGAACGCTATGCAGATCTTAAAACTATGACTATGTGTTGAAAGAGAGAAGATAGCTCGTAACATTTTCTGAAACAACCTATGCATATATAATATCACTGGACATTGAACATAATTGACTACAAATTGACCAGCAAAGCATAATATATTGCACACACATAACAGTTTAATGGCATAAGAAAATTTTCCTCGCTTGTTAAACAATTGATATCTAACTATTACTATTCAGTCATTCTGGCCATTCAGATTTCTGTAAAGCAAACTGAAATACAATTCGCCGTGTCGCCGAGGGTGGGTGGTGGCCAAAGGTTCAGCTAGTGGAGTGCCACCAAAGCGAACCCACGGCACGACCCATTCACGACAATGACCCTGCGCAACAAACCTAACGACGCGGTGAGCAGCCAACGTCCGACTGCGCGGGACTGAGCCGGCGCGCCGCGCCGTCACGCCACCTGGCCGACGGAACCTCTGTGGCGGCTGGTCTGTCACGGCAGCAATTCCTATATTTACCAACGGATTTCAACAAAATCGTTTTGCATGCCATGCGCCGCTTAATTTGCAACAGTCACAAGACTTAATTACAGCATCCTGCCCATCTATGAGACATCTTCAAAACACAGTAGGGGTTGGTGGATTCTGCCTCCTCTTCGGTGCGCATGTTCAAAGCATCCAAACAAAGTATCCGTACTTGCATGCTGATACCACAATATAAGCCATAAGCCACATACCATCGCATATTGGACAATCACCATATAAGCTATCATATCAAAAACAGTACTGCAATATGGTGAATTAACATGGAACCATTAACACAGAATATTGACCAACATCGGATAGCATAACAAGTAATTGCACTTGTGGAAACAGCTGCAATACCAAAATAATTTGAGCTAATGTCGGTGATTCTACTCAACCTATAAATACCAGTAATTGGCATTCAGCCTACCTGATCCAATCTGCATAATGCTCATCTCTAGCATGTTTCTGCTCGGTCTCATTTTGGTAGCTTTTGGGCTTGACATGGTCGCAAATTAATGCCATAAAGCTGCCTGTTGCATATCCCAATATGCAACACCAGTTTTTCCATTTCACAGCACTAACTTTATATGTTAGAGCACCAACATCACTCATAATTTTGTACCTATGGTTGGTAATTCCTCCTGACCATTGCCACCATGGATTCCTAGAAGAAATACTCCAGAGTTTCTCAACAATTATCTCACTTCCATATTTCCTAGCTTTTTTTTTATTTTTAAAAAAAAAAAAAATTTTTTAAAAAGAAATTATTTAAAAAAACCCAAAAAAAAAAAAAATATAAAAAGGATTTTGTTCAAAAAAAAAAAATAATCAAATCACAAACCCAAAGATTACTCGTTAGTTAGTTAGTTATTTGGGCTTTAGGGCGCTTCGACCAATTTTGATCATTCGCGCCCATAACATTGTATTATGCTTCACTGCTGATATGAACTTTTACCTCGGTGTATACGTGGTCTTAAATCCAATCGCTGAAAGGTAACGGAACAAGTTCCCCGAATGTACTAGTTTTGAATTGTTTCCCAGAAGGTCTTCATATGTCAGGCAACTCAAGTTTCTTCCGTAAAACAATCTCCGCTCCCGTGCAAAGTAATGACAAGTGAATAATACGTGGCGCACCGTCAGAATTTCCGAACAGCGCGGGCAATGTGGCCTTTCCTCCCCACAGAGGAGGTAGCTATGGGTAGCGTAGGTGTGTCCAATACGCAACCTGCAAAGTGTAACTTCCTCTGGTCTGGACCTACGCAGGCATGACGCCCAATGTCCCAGGTGTGGCTTTATTGTCTGAAGTTTATTGGTGGCGTCTCTATCCCAGGCCTTTTGCCACTTATGGAAGATAAAACTTGAGATTCTTGAGAAATGATCCCTGGCAGGTAGTGGGCAAATGCGTGGGCGTGGATTCTGTGCTGCCCACTTCGCCGCAGAGTCCGCACGCTCGTTGCCGGACACTCCGATGTGACTCGGGACCCAACACAAGCGGACAGTTTTTCCGTCACGTTCTAATGTAGTAAGACGTATGAGGATATCGAGTAGTAGGGGGTCTGAGGGGTAAAATTCGGTCAGCGCCAAAAGGCTGCTAAGAGAATCAGATAAGATCACATATAGGGTGTCATGTGAGATCTCTATGTATGACAGTGCCTTTTTTATCGCAATTAGCTCTGAGCTATACACCGAGATGTATACAGGCAAACTAAATGAACGTACATCTGCACCGCACACAAAAGCACAGCCTGCTCCTGTGGTGTTCTTGGACCCATCAGTAAAAAGCATTGTGTGCCCTCGGTAGGTATCAAGGTGCTCCAGTGTTCTCGACAGGCATAACTCTGACGGGATATCCCCTTTTCGCATGACTGAAAGGGACACATCGATTGCAGGCGAGACCAACTTCCAGGGTGGCATTGGTAGTTCCTGAATTATCGTCACTCGGCGCACTTTGGTTCGACTTTTTCTGAAAAGGGTCTGCATACGAGTACAGAATGGGGCTGTCCTCTGACTTCGCCCGTCAGAAAAGAGTGCTAAAATTCGGCGGGAGAATACTGCTTCATAAGTCGGGTGCGTGGGAAACTGACGTAGCCTACAAGCATATCGCAGGCCCAGCATTTCTCGCCTCAACGCCAGTGAGGGTTCGTTGGCCTCTGCTTCCAGGCTAACGACCGGTGACGTTCGAAAAGCACCGGTAATAATGCGTAGCGCAGCATAGTGCACTGTGTCGAGAGTGCGCTTGGTGCTAGCACAAGCACCATCGTACACGTAACACGCGTAATCCAACTTGGACCGGATAAGTGCTTTATAGAGCACCATCAGTGTTTTACGGTCAGCACCGTAGGACATTCGAGCAACGCATTTTAGTAGATTGAGAGATTTAAAACAAGTTTCTCTCAGTATCTTAATGTGGTGTTTATATGTCAGGCGACTATCAAATTGAACTCCAAGAAATTTCACGCCGGGTTTAACTGCGATAGGCTCGCCGTACAACTCAACGTCGAGTTTCTGGATGCACCGTCGGCGGCAAAAATGAATCGCAGCAGTTTTGTCTGTGGAAAACCGAAAACCATTTCTGGTGCTCCAGCTCTGAAGTTTGTTTACAGCCAGTTGCAATTGTCGCGTCATTGCTGATGTATTGGAGGCAGAGGACCATATCGCGAAGTCGTCGACGAATAGTGATCGCCCAATGTTCTGTGGTAGTTTATCGTCAATGTCATTAATCATAATAGCAAACAGCGTTACACTAAGGACGCTTCCCTGTGGGACTCCAGTAGTTTGCTGGTACTGATCCGACAGCTCGTGTCCCACACGGACACGAAAGAATCGTCGGGTCAAAAAGTTGCGGATGAAAATGCCCATGTGGCCACGGATTCCAAACTTCCGAGCTTTCATCAAGATTCCGTGACGCCAAGTGGTGTCGTATGCGCCTTCAAGATCGAAAAAGACTGCTCCAGCATGCCGTTTCATCCTGAAGGCTAGACGTATAGCGGTGTCAAGTGTTAAAAGATGATCTGTCGTTCCACGATGTTTTCTTAGACCGCACTGAGCGTTGTTAAATAAATTGTTTGTTTCTAGAAACCACGTAAGTCGTAGGTTAATCATTTTTTCCAGTAATTTGCACAGACACGATGTTAGGGCGATGGGCCGGTAATGCAGCGGATCGAGTCCACTTTTTCCTGGCTTCAATACAGGGACCACTGTGGCTTCCCGCCACGCATCTGGAAATCCGCCTTCTTCCCATAGGTTGTTGAAGGTTACTAGCAGTACTTTTAGTGCTGGTGAAGGAAGATGCTTTAACATTTCGTTGTGAATGAGGTCGGGACCCTCTGCAACATTTTTAAGGTTTTTTATTGCTGAGCGTAGTTCCGCTGCTGTGAATTGTTCGTTGTATGAGAAATGTTCAGAAGTGGAAAAGTCAACTACTTGGCTCTCTAAGTTTGCTTTCTGACGGAGAAACTCTGGCCGGAAGTTACCTACTTCCCCTCGGGCCACTATCGCTTGGCCTATTGCATTTGCGACGTCCAATGGGTTATTCACGTCTGCACCAGCCACTCGCAGCGCTGGAAGAGGCATCGAATTAAATTTCCCAGCTATTCGCTTCACTCGGGACCACACTTGTGTCATTGGGGTGGTTCGGTTTAGGGTGGACAGATATATTCGCCAGGACGTGCGCTTGGCTTCTCTTATCGTTCGTCGTGCTGACGCTCGCGCCCTTTGGAAGGCTATTAAGTTCCCGGACGTGCTATTTTTGTTAAATTTTTTAAAGGCCCGTTTACGTTCGCGTATGGCGTCTCGACAAGCCACGGACCACCACGGAACTGGGGCGCGGCGAGGGGCTCCAGAAGTCTGCGGTATACTTGTTTCGGCCGACTGCAAAATCAAGGACGAGAACTGCTCCACTGATGGTGTGGTACTGTCCGCGATCTCTCCAATGGAGGCTTCTACCTTTGTCTGGAACTTCTCCCAATCAGCTTTTTTTAAATTCCATCTCCGAGGTCTCAAGCCAAGTGTAACCCGGACTTCATAGTTAATAAGTATGGGGAAATGGTCACTGCCAAGGGGGTCTTCATATACTGACCAGGTAAAACATTGTGTCAAATGCGAGCTTGTAAGACTAAGATCAATTGCTGATGTAGACCCAGAAGGGAGTGCAAAGTGGGTGGCAGCACCAGTGTTTAAAAGACAGAGGGATTCGTCATGAATAAAGCTCTCCATGGAGCGACCTCGCTGGTTTGTGACGTCACATCCCCAAGCGACGTGGTGTGCGTTGAAGTCGCCCAGAAGCAGAATAGGAGGGGGAGTTCCAGAATTAGACGTCTCAGATCGATGGTAGGGAATGGAATTGCCGGCGGCAGATATACAGAGCACAGGGTGATTGTGTGGCGACCAAAGGTAACTCTAGCAGCAACGGCTTGGAGAGGGGTGTTGAGGGCAACCTCCTTGCATGGGGCGCTATGGCTCACCGCCAACATGACTCCTCCGTGTGCGATTGTAGTAGATGGCATGTTTTTGGCAAACACCGAATAGCCTTTGAGTCTAAATGGTGAGTCAAGAGGTAGTTTCGTCTCTTGGAGGCATATTGCAGTTGGACTCCGTGTGCTTAAAAATACTTCCAGTTCCGCCACATTGGAACGAATCCCCCTGCAGTTCCACTGTAAAACGAATGGAGTCATCGAGTTAGTTACTAAAATAGATTAAGAGGAAAAATTCCCATGATGGACTAAAGTTAACTGTAGTGCGAAAGCTAGAAGTGGTCATGCCATAAAACAACTCGCTATTACAGTTCGGGCTCCGTCCTCCGCCCCAGAGAGGGCACCGCTGGCAACCCGCAAGCTTCGTTCCTACTCGGCCCAAGGGACTGAGTCCTCGGGCGGGAACGTGGTGACCCCTCCCCCGGTGGAGAGCCCGATGGTGGCAGGCCTCGCTTCTGGGGTCCCAGGCGGGGAGGGGGCGGGGGAGGGCCCATCTCAATTACATATGGGGCCGGTCCCTCTACTCGCCGTCGCGGCGATGGGGTGGCCGGCCTCCGTAGTGGAGCCATCTCAGCTCCCTGGCGGCTCTTCTCCCGGGCCCTCTCCATCTGAGCGAGCCGTGCTCGTTTCGCCTCGCGGGCGCGTCTCTCGGCTTCCTGGTAGTGCATGCTACTATCGGGAATTTTGATTGCTCGTTGGTTGTCTCCGGGCGGCGATGTAGGTGCGGAGGTGGAAGACCAGGGTGGGGGCGAAGCCTGACTCACGGGACTGGGAGAAGGTCCAGGTAAGGAGGAGGTGGAGAGGATGGATTTGGAGTTGGTGCTGGGGCGTGTGGGAGACGAGAGGATGGTGGAGCGTTGGGATGACGTGGGAGGAGGGGACTTAGCGGTAGGTGATGAGGTAGATGTAGAGGGGTTGGGATTGAGTGGAAAGGACCGAGAAGGCCTCTTGGATCTCTGAACCAGAGTCCACTCCCCACCCTCGAGGATTGATTGGGAAGGGGCCTCGGATGGGCAGACGGGTCCATTCGTGGAGGGCGGAACCTCTGTAGCTTCGTCGTCGTGTTGGACTGGCTGCCCCTGCTTCTCAGGCGACGGCAGGGACACTCCAAAAGACCGTAACAGGGTCATGAGCTGAGCAATCAGCTCAGAGGTCATGTCGGGCTGTGTGTGTGTGTGGCCTATGAGATGTTTAGTGCGAGTCTGCTGTGTGGTTGTAATGTTCGGTTGTGCTACTTTTGCATATGATACCCTTGGGTGATCTGCCTCATACAGCTCACGCGCCTCCCGAAATGTGATCTTTTTGGAAAATTTGATCGCGACTATCTCCTTCTCTTTTATAAAAATCGGACAAAAACGGTCATAAGCAGTGTGGGGTTTTTGGTTGGGGCCACAGTTAGAGCAGTGTGGGTATTCTGCTTCACATTTGTCCCTGACATGCTCTGTTGCACCACACCTTCCACACGTCTCGCGATTTCTGCAGTGCTGCGACGTGTGGCCAAAACGGGAACACCGGAAACACCTCATCGGGTTGGGGACAAATACACGAACTTTTACGCGGATATATCCGACGTTGATGAACTCGGGGAGGTCCGTTGTGTGGAATGTTAATATGAAGTTGTCAGTTCGTTGGGTTTCTTGTCCTTTCCTAATCGTGATTCTTCTCGCCTCTACCACACCCCACTCTGCCAGTCCATCCACAATGTCAGCGTCCGATACATCTCTTAAGTCATAGCAGTTGATCACGCCTTTTGAGAAATTTTTCGTATTATGGGGGAAGACTTCGATATTTACGGTGACCGTTCGCCTGCTGGTTTCATTTCGTATAGTGTACTTTAGTTCCGTTGTTCCCATCGCCCTCCTTGCGTCATCTGTAGTTTTAAATTCCACCTCCAGGCCACCGTCTCTAAGTTTTTGACACCTCAGTATCTCCCCCATCCTGTCGCACGCTTCTTTTCGTTGAAATGGTGTAAGCGAGGACAAACTTTTGCCTTCTTCTACCGACTTGAGAATTAGAATACGGGGCGCGGGAAGACTGGTACTTCGATTGGTCTGGCCCCTACTAGAGGGAACAGGTGAGTTGTTTTTTGTGTTTGGAGTTGCCATATATGTGTCTTTGTTTCCACTCCTCGGGCGCCCCACCACATAGGGGCCCTACCGGGGGGACGCCTGAGTCCCGCGGACGGGAGGACGTCAGGCGCCCGAGGAGCTATACGGGGCAGGCGGCGCCTTCGCCCGGCCGGGAGAGAGAGACTCACCACCCCGACCGGGATCCAGCACCGCCCACCCCTTGACCCCAGCCGGCCGGACCGGCAGACACTGGGGAGATTCCCAGGTCCCCGGCCCGAGGCGACCAGCCACTTGGCCCGCGTGAGGCCCCACGGGTCCGCCCGCCCCTCCGGGATATCGGGACCAAAGAGGTGTGTTGGTCCCCCGTCACAACTAGCACCGTGCGACGGGGGACCTCAACCTCCAGGACTCCGTCAACCCCGGGGGGCGGGCCGAGGGGGCGCGGCTACCCCGATAAAACTGAGCTGGAGGGCAGGACCGTGGAAGTTGTCCTACCTGCTCATGATAGGGAGAGTTGGTGTTGCAGGGCCAGGGGAAGGACATGGATGTTGAGATGATATGGGCATTGGAATGGGAGCGTATGGATGGAAGGACGAGTGAGGCACTCCTAGTCTGGCCCCTCGCCGGCTCACCGATGGACTGGGAATCCGGGTCCTTAGGACACTCAATCCCCCCCCCACCACGAAAAGGTGGTGCCTCGTCGGGGGGCCAAAGATTACTCTTTCAATCCAGATGTCCAAACAAGTCCAGCCTTACTCATGTTGGTGCAAAAAGTGCTTGTTGGTGAGTGGCCTCCCACAGTGCTAACACACCAAATTTTACATTATTGGTATCATCAAGAATGCAAGAATATGTCATGTTCAAGCAATATGATGTTTAAAATGTAGTAGGTTGGCCCATTTTGGGGTTCATTTTTGATAAAAGGTATTTTTTGAATTTTGGGAATACTTTTTCAGAATATGATGTTTATGAACATGACTAAGAAGATGTGACCACTCATTTTCGGTGCTGATGCTTACTTTTCAATTTGGACGATGACGTCACATTGGTATGGTGTAATGATGTCACAGATATGGCACTGAGGCTTTGACTGGCTAATGCTACAAACGGTTCACATACCTTAATGAGATGGTCAAAGCAGCTTAACCTAAACTAACCTAACCCAACCCAACCTAGCCTAACCTAACCTGTTTACCTCTTGGTTTATCATACCTATAATTTATAGAATGTGCCATGAGGTTAGGTTGACTGGCTAATGCTACAAATGGTTCACATACCTTAATGAGATGGTCGAAGTAGCTTAACCCAACCTAATCTGCTTACCTCTCGGTTTATCATGGCTATAATGCATATAATGCACCACGAGGTTAGGTTAAGTTAAGCTACTTCGACCATCTCATTAAGATATGTGAACCATTTGTAGCATAAGCCAGTTGAAGCCTCGGTGCCATACCTATGACGTCATCATACCATACCGATGTTGCGTCATCGTTCAAATTGAAAAGTAAGCATCAGCACCAAAAATGAGTGGTTGCATCTTCTTAGTCACATTCATAAACATCATATGCTGAAAAAACAATTCCAAAAAATTCCAAAACAGCTTTTATCAAAAATTTAACCATTTTGGTGCACAAAAGACACTACCCCTGGTGTGCCTGATCACCTGACTGTCATTAGCCATAGTGCACAGATTGGCCTTGATGGAGTTATAACCATTTCATGGTTAGGGCCTCCTCCAGGATACTAACTGGTGGTCAGATAGCCAGGTTAATAGCAGAATTTTGGGTATTATTGTGCTTTAAGGTGGTAACAAGACCAGTTTTTATACACATTTGCCTCCATAAAGAAAATAAATGGGTTGTGCTGTAAGTAAGGATTTGCACAGAAAATGAGTGGTCCCATCATCTAAGTCACATTGACAAACATTACATTGGAATAATAAAGTCCAAAAATTCATAAAACACCTTAAATCATAAATTTACCAAATTTTGCCCCTGCATGGTAGATTATATCGTATCAAAAAGCTAGCCATGCTGTGAAGCAGAAAACCAGAGCAGCAAAGCGAGCAAAAGAATTGGATTTAGCTAGGAACTGTAATCGGGACAGTAAAAAGTTCTTTAGTTTCTACAAGCTAAGTAAAGTTTCAAGCGCAATTGGTCCACTGGAAGTAAATGGGACTGTATTTAGTGAGGATGGTGAGATGGTTGAGGAGCTGAGCAAGCAGTTTAAATCAGTGTTTACATTGGAAGACATGACTAATCTGCCAACCGTGCACCACAGTTCAGTGACAGGTGATCAGATAAACGATGTTGATTTCATTGATAGTGATGTTGTTTTCAATTATATCAGGAAAATAAAGCCAAACAAGGCAGGAGGACCTGATGGAATTTATGCTAGGGTATTGCAGGAAGCTGAAAAGGAACTGGCAATTCCACTTAGTATAATATTTTGTAGATCAGTTTCACAAAATGAAACTCCAACAGATTGGAAAAGGCCAAATGTAGTTCCTATTTTCAAGAAGGGAGAAAGAGGGAAAGTTGAAAACTATAGGCCAGTAAGCCTCACATCCCTAGTCTGCAAGGTACTCGAATCAATTATCAAGGATAGAATAGTTAGTTTTCTGGAAGGAAACAGAAGATTGATTCAAGATACTCAACATGGGCTTAGAAAAGGGCGATCGTGTCTCACAAATCTCTTGGACTTTTTGAATTTTGCTACAGAACAATTTGATCACGGAAATCAGGTTCATGTAGCATATCTTGACTTTAGTAAGGCCTTTGTCAAGGTACCCCATAAATGGTTAATGATGCAGCTTCAGGTCCATGGTATTGCAGGTAGCATCCTAAAATGGATAGAGTTGTGGCTTTCAGATATACAGCAGAGTGATGCTAAATGGTACAAAGTCATCATGGCAAAATGTTCTTAGTGGAGTCCCCCAGGGATCAGTACTGGGGCCACTATTGTTCATTATATTTGTAAATAACATTAAAAGTGGCCTAAGCAGCAAGGTTTTGAAATTTGCAGATGATTTGAAGGTCTTTAGGACAATAACAGGACACAATGAGCAAGTCTTGCTGCAGAAAGACTTAGACAAGCTTGTGAAGTGGTCCAAAAAAATGGAGAATGAAATTTAATTTTGATAAGTGCAAAATCATGCATGTAGGTAGGTAGCATATGAAGGCTCCATACTTGATGGGTGTCTAAGTACTATCTGTGACTCAGCAGGAGAAGGACTTAGGTGTTATTTTGAACACAAAATTGGGGGCATCAGAACAGACCAAAGAAGCCAGGAAGGGGGAACGAAGAATGCCTGGGGCAATAAATAGGAATGTATCATACAAAAGTGAGGAAGTCATCAGGAAGCTTTAATGTGCATATGTCAGGCCACATTTGGAATACTGTGTCCAAGCTTGGTCCCCTAGTTATGAAAAATATTGTTGGCTTTTAGAGAGAGTACAAAAGAGGGCAACACAAATGGTTAATGGTATAGGCAACCTGGCATATGAGGAAAGATTGAAGAAATTGAATATATTTTCACTTAGATATAGAAGGCTGAGAGGAGATCTCATTGAGGTCTGTAAATTTGTTCATGGTCAGGAACAGGGATATCTCAGGGAAATGTTTGAATTTAACAGAAATGATGCAATTAGAGGTCATCAATTCAAAATTAAAGTTAATCACAGCAGGACAAGGTTAAGACAGTGTTTCTTCACCAACAGGGTAGTAGAACACTGGAACCAGCTGCCAGAAACCATTGTCAGTAGCAGCACACTGAACATCTTTAAAAACAGCATAGACAATCATTATCAGAATAGAGGGCTTGTTTTTCTGTATTTCAGGGAGGGTTGATCGACTGATTTGGTGGGCAACTGGTTCAGTGTCCAGAGTGCAACCAAGAAGGGCCCTTGTGGCTCATAGTTGCACTGATCTTTTATGTCTTTTTATGTCTTTATATCAAGATGGCTGATACCATCAGGCAATGGAACTAAACAGTGATGACAAGGATTATTTGGTGATGTCAAAATGGTGACCTCATAATGATGCATCAATATAAAGCTTGATATGCTAGGTTAGGTATGGTAGGTTAGGCTAGATTTGTATGCATTAGCTCTTGCAGAAGCACTTCATGACAGAATGATGCCATCTCACAGTGGTATATATGGCTTCTTAGGTTAGGGTTGATTATGCTATTTATCATACTAGATGCACACAAACCCACTACCATGTTGGTGTGTTCAAAATTGTAAAAGCACATCAATGCACAGTTTATGTATAGACTGTGCAAGCTACACCTCCTCACCTCACCTATACACCTCTATACCTCACCCCTCCACAAGCTCATCTGAACTGAGGTAACACAAAATTAACTAAGCTACACTAGCCTAACCTAGCATGACTGACCTAACATTAGCAGACTTCATTTGACCTGATCTAGGTACCCTGCCCTTTCCCAACTTCATATCTATACTTCCTACAACAACTGTATTTCCCTGTATATACCATAACTTAGATTAATTATAAAATCCTTTCCACTGTAGCTTGGCTGGCATCACAGCATGTGCAACCTGATAATTTGTTTACCAATGAAGTTGGCTCCAGCAAGCCCACCAATCCATTGATAAAATGAAATGGCTGAGAAGGCTGAAAATGATGTTTGGTAATGTTTCAAGTAAGCCTTGATTGCAGGAAAGGTGCTTTGATGGCAAAATCTACAGATATGGTGGGAATTACAACAGTTAGGGCTATGCATGCCTACTACTTTTCATCCAAAATGGGGCCTCACAAAGATGTTGATGGGTGAGCAGCCTGTTTACAGGTGATAACACTTGCCACTCTTGTGGAGATGATTGATCCCTGGCATGTGGCAGGTGCCCATAGTCAATGGGAAAAGTGTAGCAAGTTTTGTCTTGTGGTTACCATAAACTGCAATACCTAATGCCCTGCATCATTCTATAGCTGCTGTTAAAACACAATTTGTGAAAGGTGGTGTGTAAAGAACATGCGACACTTCATCGGAGATCGTCGAGGAAATAAAATATCCTCAGCCAGCAGCGCAGTCGACGATTGGCAGTTGGTTGGGGCGTCCTCTTTCCATACGGGTGGTGGTGGGTTCGAATCTCAGCTCTGAAGGTCAGACTTCTTTCAAGGTGCAATTCTGGCTGAAAACCTGAGGGGACACTGGGGGCACATGCCCTCAGTGCCCCTTGTATCCACCCATGTCCCAGAAACAATTGAAAGGGATTCTGATGAACTGGAGCCACTGAGATGGTTCCATGACAGCTTCATGCTGCCCTGCGGTAAGACCTCTCACTTTTTGCAGGCATTCATAAAGACATAAATAGTCATAAAGTCATAAAGTGTTAAGGCTTAATAAGAGCCACAGGGGCCCATCTGGGTTAAGCCTATCTAGAAAAGGTACTAGAAATGTACATATTCTCACCCCAATCAATCCCTAATCCCAAGTTCCTAGGAAGCTATATATCCCAGCCTATCTAGCATCATCCACTTGCTATTGCATAACACCCTCAACACTTGCAAGCTCCTCCCATCATACCCATTGTGCTACCATAGCCCCTGCTTAAAGGGGTCTGTGCCGTGCACATTTAACATAAATATTATCCCCTCCATCCAAATTAGAAATCAAAAACAAGATTTTCCTGCCTAAAAATGTGTCCACCCTACTTTTAAATACATTCAATGAGGAACTCCCCACATCAGCAGGCAGCCCATTCCACTGATCAACAACCCTTTGACTGAAGACCTGCTGTCGCTTAACTGTCCTACACCTCAACTTGTCTAACCTGAGTTGGTGACCCCTGTGTGATACTTTAAACTGAAGAGCACCATTTAAATTGACCTGATCTAGTCCTTTAACAATTTTGTACATTTCAATCATGTCCCCCCCCCCCTTAATCTCCTATACTTGAGTGAGTACATATCTAATGCCACAAGCCTTTCTCCATATTCTAAGCTACCTAGTCCACTGATGAGTTTAGTTGCTTTGCATTGCACTCTTTCTAACTTGTCTATATCTTTTTCTAGGTAGGGGCTCCAAGCTTGCACAGAATATTCCAAGTGGGGTCGCACATATGCTAAGTACAGTTTTTTCATGACTTCCTTGCTCTTATACATCACACTTCTATTAATGAGTCCCAGCATTCTGAGTGCCCTGTTCCTAGCTGAGCTACATTGTTTCTCTGCTTTAAGGTCATTTGAAACCAACACACGTAAGTCCCTTTCCTCTTCAATAACATCCAGTTCCCTCCCTCCCATTGTATATCTGAAAGTCTCACCTCCAGACCCCAGATGCATAACCTTACACTTGTCATAGTTAAAAGACATCTGCCATTGATCAGCCCACTTTTTTAGTTCCTCCAAGTCTAGTTGAATATTACTAGATTGATCACAACTGTTTGCCACTCCTACCAGGTTGATGTCATCAGCAAATTTGAACACTATTCCTCAGCCCTACCTCAATGTTATTTACAAAGATGATAAAGAGAAGTGGCCCTAGAACAGAGCCCTGTGGTACTCCACTCAGAACATCCTTCCAATCAGATTTACATCCATTTAACATTACCCTTTGTTTCCTTGCCCTCAACCATGCTTCAATCCAACCTAGAACTTTTCCAACAATCCCATGTTGCTGTAGTTGATGAATTAGCCTCCTCTGTGGAACTTTATCAAAAGCTTTGCTAAAGTCCAAGTACACAACATCCATCCTGTTTTGATTGTCTACTTCTTTAGTAACATACTCCATGAACTCCAAAAGGTTAGTTAAACAAGACCTTCGAGATCGAAATCCATGTTGAGTATCCCTTAAAAGATTGTGCCTATCAAGATGAATCTGAACAGTCTGTTTAACCAGTTTTTCTAGTACCTTGCAAACTATTGAGGTCAAACTGACTGGCCTGTAGTTCCCTACACACTTCATACTTCCTTTTTTGAAAATTGGAACTACATTTGCATTTCTCCAATCTTCAGGCACTTCAGAGTATTCCATAGACCGCCTGAAAAGTATACCTAGAGGAACTGCTAAAGCTTTAGCACACTCTACTAAGACCCTAGCATATATATCATCTGGTCCAGAAGCTTTATTAGGCTTTATATTCTGCAACTGCTTTTCTACAGCTTCTGTAGTTATCGTAAGATTCAGTTGTTTCTATTCTACCAGAATTATCCTGAGTAAAGACTGATGAGAATTGCTTGCTTAAGGATTCCACAATATCACAATCATCAACCACTAATTCCCCATCTACCTCCAGTGGTCCTACACCACACTTTTTAGCCTTAAATTTGTAGAAACTAAAGAATCTCTTAGCATTACCTGCTGAACATTCCCGAGCTAATTTGATTTCAGCCAGTCTTTTAGATGCCCTAACACACCTCCTAACTTTATTTCTAGCTATTTGATATGATTTGAGGTTTACCTCAGAGTTAGCATATTTTAGTTTCTTGAATGCCTGCTTCTTTGACTCCAGTAAATGCTTTACTTCCCTGGTCAGCCATGAAGGGAGCTGAACCCTGGTTAATCTAATTTGCCTATTGGGAATGAACCTATCCTGACCTTGAAATAGTTTATATTTTATCATTCTCCACATTTCGTAAGCATCTAAGCCTTTCAATAAGTCTTCCCAATCAATTTCATTCAGGAAGATCCTGAACTCATTGTAATTCCCTTTAGCAAAATTAGGAATCAATGTCTTATTGGTTCCTACATTTCCAACATACAATGAGAAGCGTATAATGTTGTGATCACTATTACCCAGTCTCTCCTATGTTCACATTTTGTACAAAATTTTTCCTCATTAGTAAGCACAAGATCTAATATTTCATTTTCCCTTGTAGGTTCATGTATCATTTGAAAAAAGAAATACATAAAAGATCAGTGCAACTATGAGCCACAAGGGCCCTTCTTGGTTGCACTTTGGACACTGAACCAGTTGCCCACCAAATCTGTTGATCAACCCTCCCTGGAATACAGAAAAACAAACCCCCTATTCTTATGATTGTCTGTGCCGTTTTCAAAGATGTTCAGTGTGTTGCTACTGACAATGGTTCCTGGCAGCTGGTTCCAGTGTTCTACTACCCTGTTGGTGAAGAAAGACTGTCTTAACATTGTCCTGCTGTGATTAACTTTAATTTTGAATTGATGACCTCTAATTGCATCATTTATGTTAAGATACAGCATCATCAAGAAAGGTAAGTCAGAAAATAGTGTAGGTCATGGTAGGTAGGTAGGTAAGTCCTAGCTAGATAGATATTCATGCATGGATTCTTATCAACATGTATTCTCATTCAACTTTTGGTACCTTCGAACCAAGGTAGTCATACACCTACCTCACAGCGAGGGTTTGTGACCCCATGAAACATTGCATCCACATCCAGTTCAAGTTGTTTATTTCAACAGCCTGGTTCCATATGCACCACATTCTGTTACATTTTGAGTGCAAGCAATGCTACCGTAGGAAGTGCAGAAGATCCCCGGTCAACATGCCTCTCACATAATGTTCACGGGGGGTCGGCCACCTAGATCTGAAACTAGAAGCACAAAATTGGGAGGAATTACAGCTGTAGTGAACTCGCTGCAGTATACATTTCATGACCCCAGGTCAATGTCTTCAGGGTCAAATGAGGTCACAATCGGCCTCCACTGCACCCCAGCCGGCACCACCCGTACGTACAGAAAGTATGCGAGTTCCACTGCCGAACGGTAGGTAGACCGTTCACACATACGCTCGCTACGTCTGCTGGTACAGACAGTGCATGCTCTCGTTACAATTGGTAGTACGAACCCATTGTGCGATCGTTACAGCCAACGTTTGTGAAAAGGACAAAATAAGACATGTTGAGAATACATGTTGATAAGAATCCATGCATGAATATCTATCTAGCTAGGACTTACCTACCTACCTACCATGACCTACACTATTTTCTGACTTACCTTTCTTGATGATGCTGTATCTACCAAAGTGAAAGAGCAGCTCACAAGTGATATTCCAGGAGATTAAGAGCTACCTTTATGAGCATGCAATGTTGAAGCTGTTTGTGCGAATCAGACACCTTGTTAGGTTGGGATCAAGTAGATAGGTAGGTGCCTAGGTACCTAGGCAGGTAGGTACCTACCTTGGCAGGTAGATAGGTAGGCTAGGTGTCCAGGTCCCACCTAGGTTGAGGTAGGTATTTACCTAGGTCAAGGTCGCCTTCGTAATTCGGCAAGTTTAATTGGAATGAGGAGAGAACCAAATATGACTCCAAAGAGTTCAATAGACAAGCAAACAATAACACACGCGCCACCAAAAGAAAACACAACCCAGGCGCCCACCACACCACACACACACCGCCCGCTGGCGCAGAACTGCAGCCGACGTATGCAACTCTGTGTTCTAAACAAATTAAAAAAAACAACAATATGGTAACACAAATAAATTGCGTCATATGGTGCATGACGTCAAAATTACGTCAGGAATGTTCGTGCTTGCCTAGTACAATTATTTTTTGGTTTGATGGACTCCAACAATTCTTACTTTAAAAAGTCGAATATTACGGATAATCGCTTCCCAGTTATTCTTCATCAGAATCTTTTTCTTAAAACAGCTCTCCAAAACAAAAGTTCACAAATGTCTAGGTACGGTGCAGTTTAATTTACCACGTACAGATGCAATGCTAAGGATCATACAGCGAAATTGCAGATTTACATGGGATAATTATCAAATAAATATTGCAGCATGAGACTGCAATAGCCCACTTAATGATTGACTACTTCATGCTTTAATTTCGGTTCTGTTATCTAAGATACTAGAAAAAAATAGAATGCTGATTGGTAATAAGATTTGAGAAAGCCCTTGCAGTGGCACCATATTTTGCTCATTATGAGTGATTAAATTGTGAGAAAAAAAACATTAGCTGACTGTTTTAATTGAAAGTTAATCAGCAAACGGCCTTTACTGATTGGCCTTCTGTATCATGACGCCATCATGGCTTTTCTAAATAAGCACCGCAGGGCAGCTACATTTTAGTGGGTAATATGGCGCAGTTGTTACAAATGTTGAAGGGTACAAGCCGGCATTTTTCAATATCGAACACATTTAAATCGTATCTGGTTCTTGCAATGGTTTCCATGGCATCAGGCGTACACATAAATGGGAGGACAATTGCACTTTAAAGTAATTTTTGACTTCCTCGAATTTCTTTTCCCAATGCAATGTGCATGGGTGTGGTTAACATAAGGCCACACATTCCCTCTGCAAATGCATGCTTTTCAGCTGGCGGCAAAATAACACCAGAGATCGAGTAAGAATTAATGTTCAAAAACAAAGGGAACATAACCTAACCCAACCTAGTCTAAGTTTGCATGTGCCCAAAAAATTATTTAATGGTAAATTTTCAAGCATTCTTTTCTTTCAAAAATGATCAAATAAAAACCTAACTTACTAACCGAACCTAACCGAGCATTATCCGTGTTTGAATAAGAAGAATTACATTTTGGGGTGGGTGATTTCAACAACAACAAAAAAAGAGAGCAAAATTTTCCCAACTGAAAAGAAGAGCCGACCTAACCAAACTTAACCAAATATAACCCCTTTGTTTGCTTCATGGAGATAAAATGTGTAAAACTTGTCTCGTAGATGCCTCAAAGTGCAATAATACCAAGAGAAATAGGACTCATATAGAGTAGTTCAGCTCCCCTCTTCCAAAGGAAGCAAAGTCATGAATGGTGAGAAGGGGCATTGGCTTTGTCACAAATTTTGGGATATTATTGCGGTTTAGTGTGCACACAAGGAGTTTTACACATGTTCTTCACTGTAAAGCAAAAAAGTGAGGCCAAATGACCCCCATGATAAATTTTATAACTCCAAATCGCTGAGTACGCCAAGAATTGACAAACTTCCGTTGTTGTTTGACTGTAGCAAGGCCATCATGTAGCAATATGCAGTCTGTATCAGATAGGAGTTGTCTAAGCTGAAATAACTGAGCTCCTATATAGGAGCTCAGTTATTACTTCTATGGGGCTAGGGGGCATATGGGATATCCCATATGCCCCTAGATTAACGTGAGAGCTAAGTTCTTTAATTGCTTAAATTTGTGTACAACTCCTATCTGTTACAGACTCCGTGCTCCTATCTGCGCTTGGTGGTGCTCCGGTCTGCTCCGGTTATGGCCTTGCTCCAGTCCAACAATGAAGGAAGTATGGCAGTTCTTAGCGTAGTGAACTTGACGGTTTGGGCGTTTTATAATTATTCCACCCCAGGGAATACCGGTGGTTCCTCCATGGAATATCATGGTTGGTTTGCCATCTGTCACACCAAAACCTGGGGGTCTGTCACCAAACCACGAGGTCCGGTCCGAAAAAGATTCAGCTTGAATAGAGGGCATTATAGATGAGCATGAGGTTACCATATGTGGTATGAGGGTTATTACGTGGTATGAGGGTACCATACTGCGGAGGGTCCGTCTCTCCCCATCCCCCACCCATTCAACCCACGTAGAATCTCCATTCTTAGTCACACAGCTGCACTTCCTTCGTAAACGCCTCCCAACTGCGTCACACCTTACTGCCCTCTGTCACACATGTAATTACTCAATCTTTGTATAGAGGGCAGCACCATTTAGTGGCCCATATTCGCTTGGCACGGGTTATGACTTATACAACACCACGTTTAGAGGGGACAGGGGACACTGGTGCACGGGGAGCATGTGTCCGGACACCATGGAAGAAGAAAAGGCGACAGTGTGTTCGAGTGCACCCCACCCCTCCCCTCCATCCCCGGCTGAACAAATTTTCAGCCGAAGGCGTCCCTCCAGGGTCCTACGCAGTGGCGGCCCTCGAAACGAGTGTTTCATACCCTATGCAAATTTCTGGATCCACTCCTGGGGAATAGTAGTCGGCTCCCCGATAGGAGCCCATCCTCATGTTAGAGCGGACATTGGGGAAATAAGAAGAAAACATCATGCCAAGACCTGTTTTCCTTGTCAGTCTGTCTGACGCATTTAGGACGATCATTTGCCGCGATCGTCGACGAACAACGGTATTTGTTGGATAGAAAAGTAGTTTTTCCTATTACTCTATTTCGAAGATCAAGATATAAGAATGTTAAATCAAAATGTTTCGCTATATATAATCGTAAGTGTCTTATGGATTGCACGATTGGTTTTTGCATGTTTGATAGTTCTATTTCGATTGCGAACTCAAGTAGTGTTCATGCGCGTTTCATCCAGTGACGGCGGCTGGGACCAGAGTGCTGGGACTTGGAGATGGGAGGAAGGTGAGATAAAATGTGGTTTATTTCGCAGGACAGGAGTTAAATGCGCTGGTGGAGAGCTGTTCTTTTAGTCTGGAGCAGCACCATCGAACATTTTTAACAACTCCACTAGACTGGTGCTGGGAAAAATAAGCAGGGACGATGCCACGAACCTGGGCTGTTTTACCGATAATACGTACCTAGGAGAAGAAGCGGAGTGGGGGGGATTCCGAACAATTACGTCATCGTGCAACAATGAGCTCTACTGCTGCTCCTGTATGACAGAACCAGTAATTGTACGGTGTTTACCAAACGCAAAAATGAACAAGCTCCATATTCAAACGTTCCTTTCATGAAAATAGTGGTGTGCCGTATTCCGAACACGAAAATGTGGTTGTGTAGGAATACGAACACTAGGTGTCTGGTTTCCCGAACACTAATGAGTCAAATACATGTCCTACAGGAATGTTTTATTTCAAGATGAAAGTTCATTTTTAGGTTTCTTTGGAATTTCCCAATCACAATCTTAAATACATTTATTAATTAAACACCCTATGGGCTGGGCAGGGACGGATATGGAAAGTGCCTTAGACAATTGGTTGTGCTTATTTTATGCGTATGATTTTCATTGAAGAAAATATACCTGATCTGACCAAATAGTGAGGATGATAGCTTAATATGCACTTGTCGCCCAGGCAATACTTGAAGCAGGACCCCAGTGGAAATTCCCTAGCGTGGGCAGATGCAGATCCAGCAATGTCATCTGGATTTGTCTGAAAGGGCACTATTTTCTCCATGGAACATCACCACAAATCTCCCTGAAGGGGTGTCTGAGGAAAAAAGCTGTATCCATTCCTGACTGGGGGACAGGGACAGCTCCTGGCATTAGTCATTACACATCACCACTGTATTACTGGGATTGGGAGCTTGGTTGACCCTATGTTGACCCTGTTTGCTCTGCATCATCAATATATATGCATTTGCATGCAATGACATGACATGCAATGGAATTGCATTGTAATGGAAATTGCAAATGCTTGCTAATGAACAAAATAAGACCAGAATGGGCTTTGACAGGTTATATATAGTGATGCGAATGTAATATTTTCCAAAGAAACCTAACATAACCCAGCCTAACCTCATTTTAAAGAAAAATTAAATGTTTAATGAGAAATTCTGAAATTTCAGCATGAAAAACTAACCTAGTCTAATCTAGACTGCTCTACAGAGGCAAAGCATGCCATTAACTTATCTTGTGAATGATCTCAGCTGCAATAGTACTACAAAATGTTAGTTGTGGGTATGTGGTATGTGATGTGACCATGATTGTTGGTAAACTTTCATGTTGTCCCAAAATACCCAAAATGTTGGATGCTTCTCTAAAAATACCAAGATAGAGTGGGCAATATGAAGGTGCCAGAAACAGTATGGTTCATGTGATGGAACTTCTCTGAAGAAAGAAAACCATACAATGTGTATCTGCAGATATTTGCTGGAGAATTTGGTGATTTAAGTAATAACTTGTTTTTGTAATGTCCATCTGCTAAAAATCCTGATGAGTTACAAACCTTGGAATTGAATCACCTTATTTTCAGATCCTGAACATCTATTCTTGCAAAAGGTATAAATCAGCTTCTATAGGGCTGGTGTTATGTGGCCATCTGTGCTGTTCACTACTTCCAGGTGTTCTTTGAGCAGGCAGCAATAGCCAATAAATAGTTTGTCAAGGCCATGAATTACATTGGTATAGTTATGCCAATAGTTATACATTGGTATAGTTATTCTCAGAAATTGTGCCTGCTATGCAAATTATGTATTTAAAAGACATGATGCACTGGCAGCCATGGGGTGCTTGGAAACCAATGATGCCATTTTGCCATGCCATGCTGTTTAGTCTACCTGGAATCAGTCAACTGCCAACATAGCTTATCAATGGTAGACCGACCAGTACCAAAATGCCAAAAACTAATAAATGGCTGTGGCTATTCCTTTCATCTTGTATCTGGTTTCAGTATGGATTGTTACATTCTAGTGACTTTAAAAATGCCACTAAAATGTACAAATATAAAATGCCCAGGGCACCTGCAGGGTGGCCTGGGCCCTCTTTCCACTTGCTGTGTGATTGGTATTGACCAAAATAAGTTATATCCTGATGTGTCTACCTGGGAGCAGGCAAGTCCACAAGGTGTGGCAATTTTAGCAAAGCCCTGCCATTATATAAATGGTTGGCAATTGCTGCCTTTTGGAGTTTTGTTATTGCCCTTTTGTTGCTGTTTGAAGATTGTGGGTGCCAGTCAGTGCATGTATTGGAAAACTGGTGCTTTTGGAAAGCAGTCTGCTATATTCATCGCTGTGTTCCAGTGGGCATCTTGGCTTCTACGTTTTGGTGGCACAGCTCTGTTTGGTGTGGTGATTATTATGCAGTGGCTAACTACAACACATATTTCTGTAACATAGTTTGCAGACTGGGGAGCAAGTGAAGGTTAAGGCAACCAAGTCATGCCTGCTCATCTAATACTCGGGCTTGATAAAAAAATCAGTCATAAGGCTATTATATTTCATATAAGAATGCTTCATGTATGTGGTAGATGATAATGATAGGATTAATAACTGGCTATGTAAGTCTTCAAGGTCTGGTAGACTTTCTACCCAAAATTGCTTGCATTGTACTAAAAATGCATCATTAACCTGGGTAACATTACAAATTGGGGGCTTAATTATTGTATCTTATTTACTTTACCAGACATGTTTACCAGACATGTATACCAGGCTTGGTGATTGTTAACATACATAAAACATGTATCAGTATTGCTTAATCAATGCAACATAAACTGAAATTGCAGCTGGAATCCAGCTGCTAGATTATAACAAGCCAGCTCTTCCTCTAACTTCCATCACATGTAAGAAGATAAAGAATTGCTGTGCAAGCCTGTCATAGTGAAATCTGTGTTGGCAAATGTTAATCTTGGCAACATTAATGTGCATATGATGTTGCCAAAGAACACCTCCAAACCTATGTGGATGTTTTGTTTTGCAATGAGTTCTTGGGAACATTGGTATTGTTGCTCAACGAGACACACTTTTTAATTTATGATTTAAGCTAGTATCACATGTGTATACCTCTCAGTTGTTTTATCACAATTTTTTTGCGCGATAAACTAGCCGTCTGACTTTATACGTGGAACTGATTAGTGCAAGCACTAAACTATCTGATGACATTCTAATTAATTCATGCATTTCACTTTTTTCAGATGAGTGGCATACCTGCACTGCGGTTTTATGGAAGGCCAAGACAGGATAGGTGCCCTAATCACAGCATACAACTTGTAGCAGACACACTTCAGACTTTGATCTTCAAGGCCCTCCGTTTCCCCGTGTTAGAAAAGCCTACACGAATCTTACGTATAAAGATTCCCAGCATAGATCGGAGGCTGTATGAGGGGCAGACTATCGACGACCTCTTGAAGTACAGCACACTTTATGATCCAAAGTGGAAGGAGAGGTGTGTGAGTGCGACCGGGGACAGGAATGTGGTGGAGGACAGCTCAATGCACGTGAGAAAGTGTCGTGCCGATACCCATTTTAGAAGGGAATCTGATGGACAGTATGTCCAGATTCAGCGGCACCATGGGATCGAGTTGGTCGCGAAGATTGTGCGTGGGAGGCGTGTCGGCGAAGCGTTTCGGGAGATGGCCTGCTAATGAAGCCATCAGCAAGCGGTAGTCCGATTGCAGCAACAGCTGCTTCCTACCCCGCAGCAACATTGCGGCCGGCCCCACAGCAAGAGCTGATGCTGGCTCCTAGCAAAAGCTGTTGGCGGGCCGCGGTAACAGGAACTGCAGCCGCGAGCCGAGCAGTCATTTAGGCGTCCATGCATAATGTTTTTTTCATGGTGATTTACATTGAGTGAGCTATCACCTTGTTTGTGACACCTGTGTATGCCAGAAGATATTGTACATTATTCAGTTCAGAACAACGTTCTTTGTTTGTGTAAGACATTTTTATTCACTTTTGCTGCTCCGCTTGGCTTTGATGCTATAAAGGTTGCTGAAAACCTTGTAAACCTTGGATGTCACAGACAGCTGACCTTCAATGAGAACCAATTGGAGGCTTTGCGAGTGAAGCTGTGTAAGCTGAAGGGTGTGTACATACAAAGTAGCAAGGCAGGAGGAAAGAGCATTAAAAAACTTTTGTCGGGAGCTAGCCATTCCAAAGTTTATATAGACGTAACAGAACGGCAGCTTTCACCAGACAATGATGGCAGCCTCACCTTGGCTGCCTGGGAGGCTACCGGGCGTGTCGCCGCTCCAGCAGCAAGACCTGCCGCCGGCCCCGCAGCTACTGCCGCCGGCCCCGCAGCTACTGCCGCCGGCCCCGCAGCTACTGTTGCTGGCTCCACAGCAAGACAGGCCATCGGCCCCGCAGCAGGACCTGCCGCCAGCCCTGCAGCAAAACCTGCCGCCGGCCCCGCAGCTACTGTTGCTGGCTCCACAGCAAGACACGCCATCGGCCCCACAGCAGGACCTGCCGCCAGCCCCGCAGCAACGACTGCTGCCGCCGGCCACGCAGCAGACTGCTGCCGCCGGCCACGCAGCAAGGACTGCTGCCGCCGGCCACGCAGCAAGACTGCTGCCGCCTGCCCCCCAGCAAAACCTGCCGCCGGCCCCGCAGCTACTGTTGCTGGCTCCACAGCAGGACCTGCCGCCGGCCCCGCAGCAGGACCTGCCGCCGGCCGCGCAGCAAGGACTGCTGCCGCCTGCCCCACAGCAAAATCTGCCGCCGGCCCCGCAGCTACTGTTGCTGGCTCCACAACAAGACACGCCATCGGCCCCACAGCAGGACCTGCCACCAGTCCCGCACCAAGGACTGCTACCGCCGGCCGCGCAGCAGGACTGCTGCCGCCTGCCCCGCAGCATGGCTTGCTGCCGGCCCCGCAGCCACAGCGGCCGGCCCCGCAGCTACTGCCGCCGGCCCCGCAGCTACTGACGCCGGCCCTGTAGCTGCTGTTGCTGGCCCCACATCAAGTCACGCCATCGGCCCCGCAGCAGGACCTGCCGCCGGTCTCGCAGCAAGGACTGCTGCCAGTCCCACAACAAGGCCTGTTACCGCCAGCCCGGGAGCATCTGTAGCAATGCCTACTACCAGCCCAAGAACTCCTTATTCCGACCGTCACATCCGCCGAAAGCGGAAGCTCATCAACGATGTCGTAGAAAAATACGGCACGCAGCTCAGTGAACCGATTACGCCACGAGGACCTATTACTCAAGTATTGAAAGTAGTGGATAATTCTAAAATATCGCTCGCACAATATGCCAAGTTGGCCAGATTGACGCCAACGCTTCCGAGCAGATATGGCATCGTGAAGGAGAGAAAAAGGTGAGAAATTGGCTAGTGAAAAACACGTGTTTGTGTGTGTCATGAGGTGCAACTGCTCTGGTACTGTATGCATACGGCAACATACATTATGTTCCACATTATTATGCCCGTGATGTATGCATACAGCAACATACATTATGCCCGTGCTGCGGCTGGTGCACGCCTCGCTGTCGTACCATACGGATATTCCAATACCTACGGAGTTCATTTTCGTAAATTGGTACATTTGTATTTTGGCTGCTCTGCCAAATTATTAGCATCCATATGATTTCCATTGTTATATGTGTGTGTGTTTGACTGTATGTGTGTGTGCGCATACGCTTATGTTTGTGTGTGTCTGTTTTCATATGTTCAGGTTTGGGTGTGCGAATATTAAGCAGACTCGGATAGGAAATCCAAGGGCGCTACATAACCAGTAGCAGTTGATGCGCCCCTAAGCCCAAGCAATCAATCGGTAGGAAATCCAACAATTGTGGGAATCCAACAATGGTTTCAATGACCTATTTTTCAGATTGAATGCTCAATTGGACATCCAGGAGAAGGAGAACGGAGGCTGCCACAGAAGAATCGCTGACGTGCTGAAGGCAATGTGCCCCTCTGTAAAGAAGGGGCCAAACGAAACTGTGCGAATTAAATTATCAGGTATGTATGCGAACTGATTGCGTTGTGCTCAATGTTCAAACGATGTATTGTGCACGTGGGATGTGCAGTATTATACAATCAAACAACTCAACCCTCATCGGGCTGGGTGATGGTTGAACTGCATCGGCATCGGTATGCACGATGTGGTCTGTCATGTCGCACGTTCCTCCTCACTTTCCACCTTACAGTCGCATGCTTCATATCTTAAGATAGAAAGCAACTGATGAGAACATGGTATATCAACAGCGTTACTGACGTACTACGAGGGTTGACATAAATTGTGGTGGAGATATGTCCCAGGAACACTATGAGGGATATTGTGTTATTGTCACCAGTTGCTTAACAATTGACTTGACAAATATGTTAGTGCGCCGCCCTCCTGATGCCCTAAAAGAGCCGGTGATTGTTCACTTATACCACAACTCATCTGCTTTGGTATGTCATCGAATGATGAATTAATCTTGATGCTTTTTAGGTGACGGTGCTCCTGCGGGCAAGTTTCGATCCTTCCTGAACCTTTCTGTCACTGCCATTGACGAAGTGGACGCAGCGTCGCGGGCGCCACAGCTAATCGGCATCACTTCGGAGAAGGAGACATACGACACCCTTAGGATCACACTTCGGGACGTGAACGATGAAATCAACACCATCCAGCAGCAGGGGATCATGATTGATGGAACTTCAGTGCAGTTTACTTTCTATCTCTGTGCTGATTACAAATTTCTTCTTCTCGTCTCTGGATTCAAAGAAGCTAACAGTCAACATGCATGCATTCTCTGCCAATCGCATAAATCTAACTATCACACAAACAAAGAAACCCGACGAGCTCGGATTTGCAAAGGGGATGTTGGTGTTGTGCGTGATCCACTTCTTCCTGCTATCCCTTTGGAACGTGTAGTCATTGACGTCCTTCATCTCTTTCTGCGAACGTCAGACAAACTGTTCCTGCTCATCAGACGCGAAGTGCCGGCTAAGCGACTGCACGAGTTTGTTGACCGACTGCGTGAGCAAATTACTTGTCGCGCAAAAATCACTGTGCATGATGGAAAAATTGAATTTTCAAACCTGGATGCCAAGGACCGTGATCGCATTTTGAAATTCTTCTCATCCACAATGATCCTTGTGAACTTCTTGGGGAAGAAAGGGGCACGTTGATGAAACTATTATTCGTAAAGTATGCAAATGTCATGAAGGTACTGCATACCAGCAACGACGTCGATGCTGTGGAAGTGGAATGCTCCGCGTTTTTCAGGCTCTTCTTGAAACTGTTCCAGTCCAGCATGGTAACCCCGTATCTGCACATGCTGCTCAACCATTGCCATGAGTTGGTTAGTCGTGTCGGCTGCTTAGAGACATTCACGCAACAGCAGGTGGAAAAGTTAAATCATTTGGTCACATCAACGTTTTTTAATAGTACAAATTTTAAAACTGGTATGAAGCAGGTGCTACAGCAGCATGGACGTCGTCTTATCCTGTCCAGTTCGAAAGAGAGCCTGCGGACCGATATAGACGGCGATGCCACGGCGATCGTTGTGGAGTGACTACACGCGACCAGGGAACAGAGCCTACCGCAGTGGTGGTCGCGGCGAAGCGCGACAACGTGACGCTATTCACTAATGACAGTGGTTCAGCAACATGTGCAGATGCGCATTTGTATGTTTTTTTTCACCATGTGCATTTCCGATTTCATTGTGTTGTATCGATAGTGTAATGTATAGTTATTGATATTGGCATGACGCTGCATCAATACATCCCGAAATGTATGGCCGAAGTTGTTTTTCTTTGTCAAAATGATGCATGCCGCCCTAGATAAGCGACCTTGCATCACCCAAGATCATCACACTTAAAGTGTCAAATTGTTGAAGGAAATGGCGCATCGAGTGTGTTTGTCTGACATTACCTGGTAGTCACCAGTTCTTTGTCCAGGTAATTTTAGAGAGAAAATTGACCATACCTGAAACAAATTGAAATCACTCCGATATCTGCGTTATAAGCAATTCAGTCGTAAATAGGGAAACACGAATCATATTGACCTCGGATCAGGTCATGTCGGTTATTTACATGCAAATTATTTTAGCCTGGAGCGTGCCGACACGCAATCCTGCAGGATTCCGGGAAATCAATTTTATTTTTAAAAAAAGATAACCGTGAATTCATTTGGAGTCGCCTGTCTCGAATAGGTGGCTTAACGTGACCTATGTTCGCAAGCTTTAAATACCTGGGCGCCAAATGACCCCGTAGTCGGCGCGCCCTTAAACCCAACTGATCAAGTCAAGCTTTACACACCATTTTGAATAACTGAATAATAATTCACAGCACGTTGTTGTGCTAGCATGTTTTAATGAAATTTTTATGAAACGTTAGCGTTTCCTTATCTTTACGGAGGAAACAAAACAAACCAGAGGATTTTAAAGTTTTTTTTCCTGTTTTTATGGCATTATCTTTGCACATTTGACTATTATGGCTAAAGAGGTTGATTCTGGCTAAAGTAAGCAGTATTTTAGGAGAGCAAGTTGACTTCAAACAACGTGTTGTGGTCCCCTCTGCACATCAGAACAAGGAAAATGAAAGAAAATTGAAAACTGAAGATTTTGAAATAAAAATAGAATTTTGTTTGGGCGGAAATTTTAGGGCCATGGTAGATATTGCCTTCCTTTTCTGATTCCGAATATTTTATCTTCAAATCTCCCTCAAAATGGACTCCCCAGAGCCAAAAACATGATGCCAATTGGGGAAACATAGACGAAACATAGACACATAGACAGTGACGTCACTTTTCGGGGTGGGATACAATTTTAGGAGTGGTTTCTGATCCTGCTCGTCGAGCGCTTTCCGATGACACCTCTTTCGTTTTCGTGCGACGTTTAGTTTGGGGATTAGAGGGGGGGGTATCAACCCCCCTCCGAGACGGGGTGTGAGGATCTGACCGGAAAGACGAAGGGTTAAGAAATTTGCCTGAGATGACATCAAGGCAGAATTATGTACCCAATACATTATTGACGATTCATTGGTAGAACCTAAATGCTTCGAACTTCTATCTTAGTCCGCATGCCAAGGACAGTGTCAGAAACTCCGATGACAGTGCATAATATTGGGAATCGGTAGATCTTAAACTAAAAATCCCGAGCCTAATAATCTCCGGATCTAACAAAAAATAGTTCAGACATGTTGACAATGAATTGCAGATTTTTATCTGGGGTGGACAAATTTCAAACCATCCACCAATTTTTCACAAACAATGTAGCTTTGGAAAATTGACTTATTTTGACAGCATGTCTACATTTTAACATGGTCAAAACCCGAGCCAAATTTTTTTTCAACGTTTATTTTCTTTTCTGTTACTTATCCGCTGGGGTCTCAGCTACACGATCTGAGGTGGACATTTCATCAGTCATGTCAAGGTTTTGACATAGGTTGGCAAAAAGACCGGTAGTTCCAATTGTGCGAACTACACAGGCCCTTGTATATGCTGTTTAAAGTGTCTAATATATCAATATTCATTTTGTAGTTCATTGCAATGGACGATAATACATCTAAGGCAATTTTCCCACTGGTTATGCACTTAAATTATTGCACAAATAAGCATCAATGTGAAAAACATTTGAGCATGCATAAATAGTACCAACAACAGCCACCAGAGGCGCTGCCATCGATGTCCGCACTAGTTGCCTATCGAAAACATCAAGTTGTAAAAATTTCAAGCAATGTATTTTTTTTTACAATTAAAAAATGTAACCCAACTTAACTTAATCTAACATAAGCTGCTTTTAAAGAAAAAAGATATATTTCTTTCAAATTTTGGAACAATTTTTGCAAAAAATGTCGAACTTAAACACTTAAACTAATCTAACATCACCAAACATAGCCCATTTGTTTGCTTTATGGAGGCAAATGTGTAATAACTTGAATAGGTACCACCTTAAAGAACAGTAATTCTGGTTAGATTAGGTTGGGTTAGGTTTTTTTCATTTGCAAAATGTCAAGAAAATAAATTTCTATATATTTTTACAATCTTGTTTTTGTAGTTGTTTTCTCCAAGGTCAGGTTAGGCTAGGTTATGTTACGTTATGTTGAATTTGTAATGTATTTCTTTTAATTGCTATGGTACTAACTCCAAGCCCATTTTTAATGTTACTTTGCTCACAACCTGCTCACAACCACAAGCATTTTCACAGAAAGTGAGTAGTGCCATCAGCTTAGTGACATTCATAAACATTGCATTGGAAATTAAAAAAAAAAAAAATTAATAAAACACATAAAAGCACAAATTTAATGTCCTTTCTTCTGCAAACGCATGCCTTTCAATTGGTAATAAAAATAACACCAAAAAAGGGTGTGGAGTAAGGAAATATAGCATGCAAATAATGTTCAAGATGTATGATAACCTTACCAGCATAGTTCAACTTCCCATACAAGAAATTAATTGTTTTTAATTTAAATTTTCGAGGAATTTTCTCAAATATTTTCAACTTAAAAAACCTAACCTAAGCTAGCCTGAACCGCTTATTATTTTTTGTAGAAAAATAATTAACAAAAATTATCTACCAACAAATGATTCTTTTTATAACTTAAAACAAAAGCCTAACCTAACCTGACAAACCTAACCCCTTTGTATGCTTCATGGAGGGAAAATGTGTGTAAAACTTGTCTTGTGGTTACCTTAAACTGTGATAATACCTGGCTTTTTGGGCAATTTTTTAGCTCATGGTACTCTCTGACTTCTTTGAATTACTTTTTTTAATGCAGTGTTTGTTAATGTGCTGAACATGATGTAACCGCTCATTTCCTCTGCAGATGCACACTTTTCAATTGTGAGGAAAAATAACTTGGAAAAGGGGGCTTGGATTTGAGTAATATAGGATGACAAATAATGTTCAGATAAAAAAAATGTAACATAACCTAACCTAACCTAGCCTAGACTTCCATGCAAGAAATGATTATTTTTATGCCCAATCTCCCCCCCCCCCCAAACAAAATTTGTTCTGAAACATTTTCAACTTAAAAAGTCTAACATAACGTGATCTAGCTTGAACCGTTTTTGAAGACATTTTTTATTTACTAACTTACAACAAAAGCCTAGCCTAACGCAACTAGGCAAAACCTAGCTCCTTTGAATGATTCGTGGAGGTAAAATGGGTGTAAAACCTGTCTTGTGGTTACCTTAGACTGCAATAATATCTCTTTTTGTGCTACCTGGTGCACGTGATGAACCTCCATCTGCATGCTGCATGAGAGCATTGCACTTATTGCTTCACAAAGAACAATAACATGTTGAAAGTACTATATTTTCAGGAATGGAATCCTGTGCTGATAACATTTTCTGAGTGATACATTTGCAGATCAGATCTACATCATTTGTGTTAATAAATATGAGAAATTCATAGAAATGCATACACCGGTATGTGGACAAGAAGTTATTCTGATGATTTCTGATGTATTGGAAAATGACAAATTTTCATTATGGAAGCAGGCAAAGTTAAAGTACTTATATCTCAATAAGTGGTCAGTTCACTAACAAGACAGCAAATTCACTCAAATAGCACTCAAAATGCCAGGCGGCCCACTCTTTTTGCAAGTTTAAAATCGATGACAGTGCTTTCTTGAATCATGTTTAAAGCACATGAAGGAAATGTATTGCTGACACTTGTTAGGAACTGATGTGTGTAACGTTAATTCACATTTCTAATGTCCTGATGTTTGTACACAAAATATAGCTCACTATTCTAAATAACATGGGAAGTATGATGCCATATATCATGGCTAATTTATGGTCAAACTGTTATGCAGCAGATTCACTGCATTGTTACTTAGTTATTTGGGCTCTAGGGCACAGACCATGTTGATCACATAGCTCCCTGCATTGTTGTTAACTGATATATCAGTATGTTTGCAAATTCACTTATGAGTGAATCCATACCATTCTCACTGGGGTATAAAAGCTACATTATAACATTCCTTCTACAATGCATATAACAGAAACCCATCTCGATTGTCCTACTTACTCAGGACACCATAGAAGTAAATGAAGCCAATGAAAACCATAGAAGTCAATGAAAATGTTACTTCATCCCCTGTATTGTTAATGGAAACAAGTCTCTTGAACCATATGTTATGTCCTTCACAGTGTTGCTCCATCCACCTCCAACTCCAACCCTGACCAAACTTCAGGAACTCATCCATCTCCAAAGCAGTCTGTTGAAGAAGGTATGTATTGCAGCATAACTACTGTGACCGGAATTTCATTGTATCCATGCTGCCTTACAATCCATCCTTGCTGATCCATGTATCAGATGTTTGACTTTCCTTAAACTGTCTGGATAACTGGGGAGTTGAAATCACATGTGAGTGATGAAACAGATGAACTATTCCTGGATTCTTATGTTGCATTATTGCATGGCACGGTGACATACCGAATGGGGAGGGGGAATTGTGGGCAGTTTCCTCACCCCCCCCCCCCTCCTGATAGGTTGTGGGGCCCACAAGAATCCGCCGAGCTTAGGAAAAAAATGCGCTATGCTCCCTCAAAATTGCACTCGGTCCACTAAAAATCGCACCGGGGCTCAGAAAAATCACTTGGAGGCCCCCAAACGTAGCGCAGGGGCCCCGATATTGACGCTGGGGCCTCAAAAGTTTGCACCTGGGCCCCTGAAAATCACGTTGGGGCCGCAAACAAGTCGTGCCGGGATTCAAGAAAATCACGACGGGGGCCACAAACGGTCGGGCCGGGGCCTCCTGAAAATCACGCCGAGACTGGAGTTCTAAGAATTATCACCCGGGCCCCTGAAAATCACGCCGGAGGCCTGACAGGTCCCACCGGGGCTCTAAAAGTCTCGTTGAGATCACCCAACAAATGAAGCCGGGTAAATGAAAAACAGTCCGGACACGGAAAATCAATCTGGGATCTCAACAATAGCTCCAAAAGCCCACAAAACTTGTTGGGCCCCCACAAACGTGTCGTAGCCACCGCAAGGGATCCCAACAAGTGACGACGGGGCCCCCAAAAATCAGACTTAGACAAAAAAAATTCACGCCGCTTCTCTTGAAAATCTCACTGGGGCCAAAACGTCGTGCCGGAGCCCCACAAGTTGCAGCTGGCTTCCCAAGTACCAATATATACCCGGAATGTCACCTTGCGGACGGAAAAATTGCGTCAAAGATCCACAAAATAAGAAGTCGTCGGAAGCCGGAAAAGAACCCTGTTTGGGCACCGGAAAAAACGCACCGAGAGCCAGAAGAATCGTACCGGGTCCCAAAAATAGTCTGCAGGGGTCTTATGAAAATATATTTCACCACAAAAACCACAAGGAGACTCCATCGAATCGACCAGAGCACCGGAAAATTAAGAATGGGTCCCGAAAGAAAATTATCCGAAGGGCCTTTCTACTCTCGATCGTGCAATCTGCGGAAAAAACACGTTCAGCAGCCGCAGTGGCGTACTAAAGGGAAAAATTCCCCTCCCTAACGTTAGGCACCAAGGAAATACTTTCACCCATCGTCATCACCGTTCATGTCTGCTGTGCTCTGATGCTTCATCAATGCCAGTGTGTTTTAGCCTGCATCTGATCTCTGAAGTATTTTTATTTAAGCCGGTGTGTGTTTGTTGGTGTGTGGAGTGAGGAGGAGGGTAACAGTGACGGTGACGGTGACGATAGATCCGAGCCCACTATATGGCACTGCAGTCGCATGCTATTACTCAGAGTTGTTATGTTGGTGAGTTCGAGTCTCACCTGTCGCTACTCTTCGCCCGCGACCAATCGGCGTGAGAGATTGGCGACGCTATATGACACAACGGTCGACGTGTCGTAGAACCAATAACCAACCAAGAGTTGTTATGTTGACATGTACTGAACACTGCTCTTTTAATTACGTGACTTCACCAGTTATTGGACGATTTTCCCCGTTGATGAGGATGCTTAATAAACATAAACATACACATCGTGGAATACAAAATCAGAATTTCTGAGATCTGAAAATATAGTGGGCTAAATCCGATGAGTTTTTTTTGTGGGGGGGGGGGTCTAGTGCGTTGGCACTTCGGCTCCCCCAATGTTTTAAAAAAAATCGACACCCCTGGCAGTGGAGGATATGCACGAACAGCTTAAGGCATTTCTGTCCAGGGGACACCTTTCGCTAAACATTCCGACGGCGGGATGGCGTGATGGTGGCGTTTGGCCGATTGGAGTTGGTACGGATGAACCTTCGCGATGCGGCACTTTTCTGGTTATATGAAAATTGTCGTTCACCGATCTAGACCGGGCACGGGATCATACAGTGCACGCCCGCCTCTGGATCCGCCAGTGAAATATGCGTATGCACTGATGTGTTCTGTTTGCGTCTGTTACCTTTTGTGTCTGTAAATGCTTGTAACTTGTGGAATACATTTGGTGAAGAGTACATTTTTTGTTCTGCGTCCGCTACACTGGTCGCATTTGGTTGGAGGCCGAGCAACGTTCTCCTCTTTAGGAAAATTGAATTTCCCTCTTCTCGTCGTCCCGAGGTAAGCAAGGCGTTTTGCGAAAATGAGCGGTGGAAGCATATCACAATCAACTGATAAAAATCGGGGTTGAATCTGGCGTTGAAAGATTTGCCTGTGCTACCCGAGGAAATATCTGTTAGTGTGGTGAGGTGAGCTGGAATACGCTCTCATTTTTCAACTTTAACACTCGGGAGTCTTCAGCATTGCGAGGGTCATAATTCAACGGATACAATCTTCTCCAAATGTATGCAAGACAAAACACCTGGAGATTGTAGCACCATCTTCATGAGATATAAAAGGTGGCACTGCAATTATCAGCTTAGTGAATTGACAATACGTGGTGGCAGGGGTGAAGCTTTATATGACAGTGTGAGGGCACTTGCATGACCCCCCCCCCCCCATGTGGCTTTTGCACCTCTAAATAATATACACTTATAACATGGGATATTAGTGGTATGCTCCCAATCCACTTGTGCCCGCTTATTGTTTTCATGTGGTGCGCTCTTCCCCTCTGCGAAATTATGTTCCGAAGACTAGGCCTATGGGTGGCAACATTTATTTTTGCAACAGTCGCAATGTACAATGATGGAACATGTACGAATTGAGTGTCGGCACTCGTACCCTTCTGATCAGGCTTCTGGTGCATATTAACTGAATTTGCATCGCCATGAATGTTCTCTTCTACCGTTGCTATGTTCTGCCTAACTTCTTCCATATAATTGTTAATCTGTGTTCCGTTTCGAAGTTATATTTTTCAACGTTTTTCATTTGTTTCTACCCACTTGTATGACAACGGGGCACATCTCCATCGAATTGCATCAAGCTACCTAACAGATCCAGCGGGGCCCTACGGGACGCCCACCCTCCTCCCTCCCCTTGGGAACCCGATTAAGGTCTCCGACATAGATGGTCGCTCGTTCAGGTAGTAAAGGCTCTAAACAAAGGAACGAAATAATGCATTATTTCCTTTTTATTTCCCATGCATTATTCCCCCTTCGGCAAAGGCACGATCTTTCTGTGAAGGTTGAATGCACCCTCCATCATCAACACATTTTTCAGCCGGAGACGCTTCTCCGAATAGAGAACGTCCTCGGCATGTGGGAAGCTCGATTGCACCCATCCCTCCCCTCAGAGGCGTAGGAACGCCTCAAAAAGTGGAGGGGGGGGGGGGGGGAACAAAAATCCATTTTGAAGTTCATTCTTTCCATGCATCGCCATAGTATTAATGTTAAACTTTCATAGAAAGTGGAGGGTCATGGCCCCTTGCCCCCTGTTCCTACACCCATGCCTCCCATTTCCCACACTCAACGAACTTTTAGCCGAAGGTGATTCTCCGAATGGAAAAGGCGCCCCCCCTAAAAAATAAGCCCGCACCCCCGTAACGAAATCCAGATCCGTCAGTGAAGGATACCACCATATGTGCTTACCATGCCCCTGTCGGTTCCCTATATTGGTTCAGACAATGTCGAACCTGAAGTATTTTATAGAAAGCATAGATGGGGCTAGCGCAACGCTGACAGAGCGTTCGACACTTCGCTCTGGACCCACAAAACATGAATATTCGTTAATTTATTGATATATTGAAAAACAGGATTATAATTATTTAGTATGACAATCTAAAATTTACCCATAAATTCTGTCGTCATAATTCATATCAAGGCAGGTATTGTTCTTCATTTAATGGGGTCTGAAAGTTGATAAAGATGTAGATGGCGCTGAGAGTCAATGGTCACCCAGCCTTCTTTGGCGAACCTAAAGCGCTATGTTTTGTGGGTTAGGGAGGGCAGAATCTTTATATTTAAAAAGCCTATTGTACATTTTGTAAGCAGCGTATGTTGTTTGCGCGTATTTAATTATGTTGAATGTACTTCAGACACGTCTAGTTTGCTGGAATATTTACCATTAGTGCGCTAGAAATTAGGAGAAGCAAGCCAGAAGTATGGGTGTATGTGCGGTTCCCGGCTGCCATAAACGTGATCCATCTATCAGGTTTCCAGCAGACTGCAAGGTAAGAAGGCAGAAAATTGATTTGAAAAACAACTATTGTTTGACTGCCTTTCTGTAAACCCTAGTGAAAAAGTCCTACAGGATTCTCAGAAAATCCCCACGATCCTACAGGATCCTGCACATTTCCGCAGACACTCCTGCACAGACATGCGATCCTGCAGGACAACCCTGCAGGATTTGAGAAATATAGAAAGCTGTCCTACAGGATTGTAATGTCATGCATGACTGTCCTGCAGGATTCCAATGGCATGCATGACTGTCCTGCAGGATTTTACAGATAACTATTCAGGTCCGTCTTAAAGGTTTGATGTGATGCAATTTTCAGTAACATATCTTGGGAGGGGAACTGGGAGCATGTGCTCCTGCCCTATGGAAACTAGCGCCCCTTCGGCCGGGAAGAGGCACCCCTCTGAGAAGGTTCGAGTGCTGTACATGATCATGTGGTTTATTGTACAGAATTCTGACAATAATCATGCAAGATCCTTCACAAAACCATGAAGGGTCATGTACCATTCAGGTACAGAATGAAGTGTGATTCACATGCAGGATCCAGCAAAACTTACGTGCTGTAGGATTTATGTTCAGGAACGTGTAGGATTTATGTGCAGGACCCTGTAGGATTTATATGCAGGACACCACAAGATCCGGTAGGCTCCCATTCAATTTGTATGCAGGATCCTGCAGGACGGTCATGGATCCAACAGGATTGATGTAAAGAATCCTGCAGGACAGCCCTGGATGCGACAGGATTTATGTGAAGGATCCTGTAGGATTTATGTGCAGGATCATGCAGGACAGCTCTAGATCTGACAGGATTTATGTGAAAGATTCTACAGGATTTATGCGCATGATCCTCCAGGACGGCTCTGGATCCTACAAGGTGTATGTGATGGATCCTGCAGGACAGTTGTGGTGTAGCGGAGCGCGAGTGAGAGCACCAGCATGCTTGACGGTTGACTGCTGTGCATGAGTGCTGCCATCTATTAGACGATGTGGTGTACTTAAGGTTCACCCTTTGATGTAAGATGACAGTGTCATTAATCGTGCTTAACCATGTCAATTATAGCTTGTTTCTCTGCTTATATCTAATGCCCTGTGTCCAATAGCCATCTGCCATAATAGCTGTCTACTTCACTCAACTGACTGACCTGTACGCTTTCACAAATGCATGTACTTTTCGATATCTTCGTTCTTCAATGTAATAACTAGGTTTCAGGCTTCAACTGTTCGGTTACCAATTGTGCCGGCATACACATGTCCCATCTTGTGTCTCTGGGATCATCGCTCTGGAGGTCGACCACGCTTAGATAGCACACTTCATGGGTGTCAATTGGCGACAGGACCTCTCTGGCTTAAGACTAACCAGCATTACCTTTCTTTCATTACATGAACACTACCACGGTACCTCTCATCCATTACCTGTCATCACCATAGTACCTTTTCTCCCTGGTGGTTTTCCCAGATCCTACGCCTGTCCACGCACCTAGGCGCTACAGTGGATTCGGCAGGATTTATGTGCAGGATCATGCAGGACAGTCCTGGATGACAGGATTTATGTGAAGGATTCTGCAGGATTTATGCGCATAATCCTGCAGGACAGCCCTAGATCCTACAGGAATTAAGTGAAGGATCCTGCAGGATTTATGTGAAGGATCCTGCAGGATTCATGTAAAGGATCCTGCAGGATTCATGTGAAGGATCCTGCAGGATTCATGTGAAGGATGCTGCATGATTTATGTGAAGGATCATGCAGGACAGTTCTGAATCCGACAGGATCTATGTGAAGGATCCTGCAGGATTTATGGGCAGGATCCTGCAGGATCCTGTAGTATCCTTGTATCAATATCTCACACAGAATCCTGCAGGATCCCTCAAGACGCTGTCCTGCACAATTGTGCAGGACAATCCTGTAGGATTTTTCCACTAGGGAAAGACGTAGTGGGAACAATTTAGGAAAGCACTGGTAAGGTACCTAGGCACATTAGGTACCAAGGTAAGTACCTATCTATTGTCCAGACTGTAAAGTATGGCACAAGGTTCACTGGGGCACATCAGCCCACAGTGAAAATATGCACCAATCCACACCAAGGGTGAGAACAAAGATAAGAAGAACTATACAACAAAGATAAGAACTATAAGAAAAATGGATCCATGATAGGTAGGTACTACGCCTGTAGGAAAGCTGTGGAAATGTAGGAACCAGGGTTGGCAAAATACCGGTAAAAACTAGTTTATGTCATGTCAGTGGCAGAAACCATGGCTGGTATTTACCAGTATTTACCAGTATAAAGTGGTTAATACCAGTATAAATGAGTCAACACCACTGGTTTATACCGGTTTATAGCAGTAAAAACCATCCTGTGGCAAAAACTGGTCAACCCTGGTAGGAACAGTTATCTAAGTAGGTTGAGGTATGGGGAAGCAATATTATATTAGCTTAAAGGTTATTAAATGCATCCACCAATATTATGCACATATTGTTTGTGAATGCATCATTAATTTATTGTAAAAATTTTATTGCAACCCCCTGCAAAAAGGACTCCAAAAAAGTTACCATAGTTACCCTGGCCATGGTTGAGGTGGCCACAGCATATTCTCCACCCATGCTGCTTACCTTACCTTACCTGAAGTACCTATTGTCGGGTAAAAATTACGCCAAAAAGTTGGTCCTGATTATAACAAAACATTACCCTTTCCTTATCTCAGTCCTGTTGATTCAGATTAGAGTCGTTAGTAAAAAGAGAATAAGGAAAATCACCCACACAAACACACACACAGATGCACATATCACATGCACCCATGCATACACAACACCCACACCCCACACTCACCCAACAAATCTCACCAAAAGCCAGCACATGCATTTTTAACAGTAGGTGGGTAGAGATCTCTTACCTCTGGACCAGCTCTTCCTTCCTGCCCTTTGTGGATGCATGCCTTTCCCTTAATAAGCTTGAAAGTTGAGGTGTTGTGAAACTCCCATAAAAATCCATATCACTATTCAAGTCCATAATTGCGCCTAGTAGCTACCACCGTAACGTGCAGTCAATAGCAAAGCACTTGCCAGCTCAGACGCGTATGTTCTACCCAAGCTAGTGGCCAGAGTCCGATAATTGGCGAGTTCCTGGTACGCTGTAACCCATGAACAACCTTTCTTCAACATAATATTTCCGAAATCCTTGGCCTAAATGACTTGCAACCCTAATAAAAGCCACATGCCAACACCGACTCCCGGCAACCCCACGCAAAATGCACAGCAAAGATGGCCGACGCCTCCTCGTCGGGTGACCATTGCGTACAGCGCCGCCCTGGTGGCCAAATCGTAGCTTTCAGACCCCATTCCTCGATATCCAGATCTATAGCGTGTGTTCTATAGCCTTGATCCAGATTGAAGGTATAGAGATGACAGGTTCATGCCTTTCGCTCAGTTTGGTTGTATTCTACAGCAATATATATATATATATATATTATTATAATATCAGTTTAGAAAATATATATGTGTTGAACTGTCAAAATAATACAACAAAAACATATCATTACAGAGACGTCGTCGAGACTGACCGAAACGTCATACATAGTGAGCGCACTAGCGCCCTCAGCGGGGAATGCGCGGGTTTTTATCCAGTTTGTAGTACGACTCCAAATAACAAACCCGTGCGTGTGACAAATAACAAACCCAGGGTACCTTTACTAGAAGGTAGATCGAAGTTTTCCTTCAAGTCCACACACGTCATTCAGTATTTGTAAAAAATATGGTATCAATTTGGTTGCAGAAGACTTTTCTGAAATCATACGCAATGGTCACTTGAATTTGCTTCCTTGCAAATATATTTGTCTTCTGCTCACCAGGTGAGTCAAAATCTTGTCCCATTCTTTCCAGTGAGCATTTGTTCCGACACATTTTATTCTCATGCATAGACAAGGTTGGATTGTGCATTGTAATCCGGCATGTGTAGAGGAATATTTTGTAGTCATCCACTATGGAGGATGTTTTTCTTCAAACCTTATGCATCGTAACTCAATTTGCACCCAGTTCAGTGAGTTTTGAGCACTTTTACTTGATCATAGCGGTCCGTTGTCAAAAGTTAATAACTTAGGAAATTTGGCAAATTTGGAGATCAAGGTAAATTTTTTTTTTTTTTTGGGGGGAATTTGTGTATGCTTTCCTAACCAGTATGCTTTCTGACGTGATGAAGACGATGCGATCACTAATTTTCACTGCAAATGATTACTTTTAAATAAATGGTGGTCGCTACAATTGATGACATCATAGGCACAAGTAACCTAACCTAACCTAGACTAAGATAATGTAGCATAATATATAAAATGTATCATAGCATGATATAATCTAACCCAACCTAACCTACTAACGGAAAACCAGAATCCTCGGAAGCAAATTTGTCTGCCATGACGTCATCAATTATATGCGACATTGTATAGGTAACTTTAGTAAAAATACATACTAAACTTTGAGGAGTTTAGTAAGTATTCTTACTAAACACACTTCCCCTCTTACTAAATCTACATACTAAACCTTCCAGGATGTGTTGGACAGCACTGCCCTTAAATATTACACAGCATTGCAAGGAATTTCCGGCATTGGTCGCGTTGTGGATGCGTCTGCTTGGGAGTATAGATTATCAAAAATAAATGTTGAATTAAGGCAGAAGCATAAAGTTTTCGATGTCAAAGAGTATTAAATCTAGTGCATGAAATGTTTAATTTCTTCATTATCACGTCTGACACACCAGGTACGGATGATTATACGCGATGTGCTATATTTGTAGAGTGAAGATTTTGATCATTTATTTCTTTGCCAACTGAAAAGTAATCATTTGCGGAGAAAATGAGTGGTCACATCGCCATTTTTACTTTAAAATACCGTGTATTCTAAATACAAATTCCAAAGACTCAAAATTTACATTGATCTCCAATTATACCAGAAATTCAACCTCCAGATGAGAAAACATCATTTTCTGGAGAGGATAATGTTCGGGATCCCAAAAATCTAGGATTAACCTGTTTTTCCAAACATGCACCTACCTACCTACCTACATTGACATACAGGAGTTGTTGAAAACAGCGTTTTTTTCTAGGCCAGCTGGACCCAGGGCATGATGCATTCTTCCTTCATGAATCCTGCATGGATTATTGATGATACATGCATAATTGAACATTTATGTACAACACCATTGTGACCTAGGAATGCCCTCATGAGACTTGAAACTTGACTGAAACTCCTGCCACTGGGGAGAAGAAGCTATGGCACACTTAGCCCCCCTGACTATCCTTTCTTCTGCTCTTGAATGAGGGTGACAACTTGAACACATAAAATGGAGGTAGAGGGAACCTGCCAATATCGGGAACAATGCATTTATTTTGGAGGTGCTTGATGCTGAGCCTTCCGGAAATGGCAGTGTTAGGCAGGACAATTATTACTGGGTAATTTAGGTCATTCAAACCGTTTGCTGAAGCTAAAGAATAGGTTTTTCAATTAGAATACATCAAAGTACCCTATATTGCCATAAAATATGCAAGATAGCATAGAGAAAGTTGGTAAAATTTAGTGTAAACCAATGGTGAAGGGAAACCTTCAAGCCTGCTACCAAACCAACTTTGTGGGGGCAACAAACCAACAATTTTATTCTGTGTGGATACCTATTGCAGTGCAGGATTTGGGTGATATGTTGAAGTTAGGTGATGTGTAGCAGGTATATATGATTCAGGTTGTGCATCATGCTGATGTGCATTGAAGTATTGTGCACTCATTGCTTTAAAGACATAAAGACATAAAAGATCAGTGCAACTATGAGCCACAACGGCCCTTCTTGGTTGCACGCTGTACACTGAACCAGTTGTCCACCAAATGTGTCGATGAACTCTCCCTGGAATACAGAAAAACAAGCCCCCTATTCTTATAATGATTGTCTATGCTGTTTTTAAAGTTGTTCAGTGTGTTGCTACTGACAATAGTTTCTGGCAGCTGGTTCCAGTGTTCTACTACCCTGTTGGTGAAGAAAGACTGTCTTAACCTTGTCCTGCTGTGATTAACTTTAATTTTGAATTGATGACCTCTAATTGCATGATTTCTGTTAAATTCAAACAGTTCCCTGAGATAACCCTGTTCCTGACCATGAACAAATTGAAAGACCTCGATGAGATCTCCTCTCAGCCTTCTATATGTAAGTGAAAACATATTCAGTTTCTTCAATCTTTCCTCATATGCCAGGTTGCCTATACCATTCACCATTTTTATTGCCCTCTTTTGTACTCTCTCTAAAAGCCAACACACTTTTTCATAACTAGGGGACCAAGCTTGGACACAGTATTCCAAATGTGGCCTGACATATGCACAGTAAAGCTTCCTGATGACTTCCTCACTTTTGTATGATACATTCCTATTTATTGCCCCAAGCATTATTAGTGCCTTCCTCCTGACTTCTTTGGTCTGTTCTGATGCCCCCAATTTTGTGTTCAAAATAACACCTGAGTCCTTCTCCTGCTGAGTCACAGATAGTACTTGGCCATCCATCAAGTACAGAGCCTTGATATGCTGTTACCTACATGCATGATTTTGCACTTATCAAAATTAAATTTCATTTGCCATTTTTCGGACCACTTCACAAGCTCGTCTCAGTCTTTCTGCAGCAAAACCTGCTCATTGTTCCCTGTTATTGCCCTAAAGACCTTCAAATCATCCGCAAATTTCAAAACCTTACTGCTTAGGCCACTTTCAATGTTATTTACAAACACAATGAACAATAGTGGTCCCAGTACTGACCCCTGGGGGACTCCACTAAGAACATTTTGCCATGATGACTTCGTACCATTTAGCATCAATCTCTGCTGTCTATCTGAAAGCCACAACTCTATCCATTTTAGGATGTTACCTGCAATACCATGGACCTGAAGCTGCATCATTAACAGTTTATGAGGTACCTTGTCAAAGGCCTTGCTAAAGTCAAGATATGCTACATCAACCTGATTTCCCTTATCAAATTGTTCTGTAGCAAAATTAAAAAAGTCCAAGAGATTTGTGAGACACGATCTCCCTTTTCTAAACCCATGTTGAGTATCTTGAATCAATCTGTTTCCTTCCAGAAAACTAACTTCTATCCTTGATAACACTGGGTTACAAAATATTTTTTTTGTAAGTTGTCTGTTTTTCAACTGATTTAGGACGATTTTTCACCCATGAATCAGAAAATGACATCCGTTTCTCTCGATCAGGTCATGTTTTTGTCAAGTTGATTTTAAAAAATCCGATCTTCTGACTAAATCGATTACATTTTTGTGACATTATCGGTTGATTTTTGTTAATATTTCTCATCCAAAATAGGTTTTTAGGAGATAAAAAATTGTTTTCTAACACAATTTATTAATTAAATGTTACAAACATCGATTACTGTAAATTGAATAGTAGACATTGATAAAGGTAAGTACAAGTAAATTGCATGTTACGTCATCATTGTTAAAAATTCAGGGCATGAACTTCCGTTTATTCGAACCCCTAGAATGCTCAGTGGCAGGGATGCCTCTCTTCAGAGTCCAACAGTAATCAGCCATCATGACTGCATCCCAGCATCCCTGATACCTGGTCTCCATCTCTTTCATGTCCTGATGGAACCTCTCCCCCTGCTCGTCGCTCATTGATCCCAGATTCTCAGGAAACCGATCCATATGTGAGAATAAGTAATGCATCCGAGGTTTCTGAAAGCAGTCAGCATATTGGTGACAAGTTCTGCATAGTTCCTGGACTTGTTGCCAAGAAAGTTCTTCACGACCAGAACAAAAGCCTTCCACGCTTCCAGTTCCACTTCGTTCATTGAGTTTTCAAACTCTGGATCTCTGATGAGCTGACGGATTTTAGGACCGTCAAAGATGCCAGCTTTCAACTTCTCCATGGTCAATCCTGGAAAAGCCTGGCACAAGTAAGTGAAGCAGCCATGATCCTTGTCCAGAGCTTTGGTGAACTGCTTGATCAAGCCGAGCTTGATGTGCAGCGGTGGGAAGAGTATCCTGTCTCTGTCCACCAGAGGGTTGTTGATGATGTTCCTTGCTCTGCAAAACACCAATTCCTCCCTCACAGGCCAGTCTTTCGTGTAATGCTGAGCAGTGTCCCTACTATCCCACATGCACAGAAAGCATGGGTGCTTGGTGAACCCGGACTGTTGTCCCAACAAAAAGTTCACCATCTTCAGGTCAACACAAATAAACCACTCATGCTGATCATAACGAATTTCCTCCAGCACATACTTCACCGCTTCATACCTCTCTTTCAGTGTAGTCGAGTGAGCGAGGCATACAGATGCAAACTGGTTGCCGTTGTGCAGCAGAACACATTTCAGCGATCGCTTGCTGCTATCAATGAACAGTCTCCAGTCTTTGGGTTCGTACTGTGGCACTCCAAGCTTGTGCAGAAGCTGCGCAATATCTGTGCAGTACACCAAGTCCTTCTCTTCAGAGAAAAAAGGGAGATACTCTTGATGCCTGTTGCGGTAGAAGGTGATGCGACCACTATCAGAGAGGAGGTTTTTTCCTTCAATCTGGATGCCAACAGTTCGGCAGAGGACTTTGACAAGCTGAGATCGCGAACTAGATCATTTAGCTCCTTTTGGGAAAAAGGATGTGGAGCATCATCGTCAAGAATCACGTCTTATTCTTCATCTTCTTGAACACTGGAGGAATCTTCTTCACTAATGTCAGGAAGTTCTCCAAAGACAGGTACTGGAATTTCATCACAATGAGCTACAGGACGACGTGCTGATTGAAGATGAGGATAATGTCGCTACTCTTCGCCCGCGACCAATCGGCGTGAGAGATTGGCGACGCTATATGACTCAACGGTCGACGTGTCGTAAAACCAATAACCAACCAACCGAAGATGAGGATACTTGAGGCTGCTCCGGTTCTTTCTGTTGATCCCAGTCACATCAATAGCACAGAAGTAGCAGTCAGTGCCATGGTTTGTCGGCTCCCTCCAAACCATGGGAATTCCAAACTTCAGACAACTCTTCTTGCCCTTGGTCCACTGACGCAGATACTCGGTGCATGTCTTGCATACCATGTGTGGCGCCCAAGCTTTATCCTGGTCACCAAGTTTAATACCAAAATATGCATGGTAAGCATGCTTATTGAGACTGTAAAATAATGAATACAAATGAATGAATGAATGCATGAAATTAATGAATGAATGAATATGAATGAAATGAATTAATGAATGAATGAAATGAATATGAATGAATAAAATAATGAAACTGTAAAATAAAAATACAAATAAGTCATAAATTGGCGCATGTGAACTCTTCAGAGTTCGTTATTTCAAGAAATAAAAAAGAATTTCGCATCACATAAAGCGAAAGTACATGTAAACAAAAACGTAAGAAATAACATGTCGCAATAGCTCAAAAAGTTGACCTGATTGAGCAAAACCAAGGATATTTTTAGATTCAGCACATCAAAATTGTCTTACATCAGCTAAAAAACCTTAGACAGTAAATTTGGTGTTGACCAGTGTAATTGATTCAAGTACCTTGCAGACTAGGGATGTGAGGCTTACTGGCCTATAGTTTTCAACTTTCCCTATTTCTCCTTTCTTGAAAATAGGAACTACATTCCAACTACAAGACTATGAAGTGTAGGAACTACACTTCATTGCCCCTTTTCCAATCTGTTGGAATTTTATTTTGTGAAACTGATCTACAAAATATTATACTAAGTGGAATTGCCAGTTCCTTTTCAGCTTCCGGCAATACCCTAGCATAAATTCCATCAGGTCCTGCTGCCTTGTTTGGCTTTATTTTCCTGATATAATTCAAAACAACATCACTATCAATTAAATCAACATCATGTAACTGATCACCTGTCACTGAGCTGTGGTTCACAGTTGGCAGATTAGTCACATCCTCCAACGTAAACACTGATTTAAACTGCTTGCTCAGTTCCTCAACCATCTCACCATCCTCACTCAACATAATCCCATTTACTTCCAGTGGACCAATTGTGCTTGAAACTTTACTTAGCTTGTAGAAACTAAAGAACTTTTTACTGTCCCCATTACAGTTCCTAGCCAAATCCAATTCTTTTGCTCGCTTTGCTGCTCTGGTTTTCTGCTTCACAGCGTCTCTAGCTTTTTGATACAACCTTAGATTTACTATATTTGAAGCTTCCTTAAATACTCTAAATGCATCTTTCTTAGCCTTCATTGCTTTTGTCAAATCTGGTGTGAGCCATGCTGGCTTTCCTACCCTTCTTTTGCACCTTTGCTTTTTGGGGACATGTCTAATCTGAATTTCCTTCAAGTAAGATTTGAATTTTTCCCACATTTCACAGGCATTTAAATCGGAGAATTCTTCTTCCAATTTTATGGCACTTAAAGCCGCTCTCATGCAGTCAAAGTCTGCCCTGTTAAAATTTGGAACCTTTGCCAAATTATCCTTGATTGTCCCTGCTACGTGTGCCTTGAATCTCACTATGTTATGGTCACTTCTTCCCAGAGTTTCTCCTACAGTCAAGTCTTGAACTAAATCACTTAAAGCCGAGAATACAAGGTCCAAGAATGAGCCCTGCCTAGTTGGTTCTGTTACAAACTGGTGTAAGAACAGGTCCTCTTCAAGGCATTTCCTAAACATTTACATGCTGGGGAGCCAACACCAACATTTTCATATCCTTTTAGATTAAAGTCACCAAGAATAAGGCATTTCCTCTGAAAGTTTCTACTGATTTCCTGACAAATCACCTTATCGAGCTCCAGTTGCTGAGAATGTGGTAAGGTTCCTGATCGGTACAAAGCTCCTATTCTCAGTTTATTGCTGTTGCCTTTTCCCACAGCAACATCAAGCCAAATGGACTCCACAGACACATTTTTTACCCCATCTGTTACTTTTTTAGAACTGAATAAGCTATTCACATAGAGCATTACACCACCCCCTTTCACTGCCGGACCCCTATTGCATGAAAACGTATTGTATCCCTGGATCTCATAGTCCTGCAGGTTATCCCCAAAATACCCCTCACTGACCCATGCCTCAGTAATGCAAACAAAATCTGGTTCCTCCTCAGCAACATAACACTTGAACTCGTTAAATTTGGATCGAATACTCTGAGCATTTAGCATCATACACTTAAGAAAAGTTCCATAACCATCTTTGGTTTTTTCATGTTGAGTAGCTCTATCATCTCTGGATGAGCCACCACTCTGCCCCCTTGATCTACTGCCATCCCTATTTGCTGACTGTGAGGTTCTATTGCCTATGCTGTCACTATTTGCATATCTATGAGATGGTAATGCCAGTTCTTCCCTCCCCACCCCATTATCTAGTTTCCCTGAAGGACATGCTCATATACCTTACTTAACACTTGCACCCCCTTCTCGGAGAAGAGAAGAAGAAGCTTTGCATATGCATTGACAACCATTCATCTCGTTAATGTTTTTGAGTCAATTACTTTATGCACATGCACCTGCATTTATCTGTATATATCCTATATACCAATCATTATAGTGCATGACAGATGATAAATAATGTGAGGTGAAAACAAAGTTATAGCAAAAATAATATATTCAACAGATAAATACTAATTCCCTTCTTTAATTAGACACAGATGAAGATGGATTGACATCAAACTGTCTGTGGAATAAATTATTTGTGCTATAGCTTTGTTTTCACCTCACATTATATATATATATATATATATATATATATATATATATATATATATATATATATATATATATATATATATATAAATGTCTGGGCAGTGCACACTGAATCATATGGCTTATCAATCTGATGCCATTGAGTCGGATCTGAATCGATTCGATTTTCTGTTTGAGTCGTGAGTTGAATCATGAGTCGTGAGTTGAATCAATCAAAATTATTTGAATCAAATAATTTTGACCTGCTGTGAATCATGAGTTGAATCGGATCTCAAGATCTATGAGTCAAATGTGAGTTGACTCAAAAAAATTTGAGTCGAGCACAAGTCTGATTGCGAGTTCATGTGATTGTTGGTGGTGTGGTGCCTACAGTGCTCCTGCTAGTTTTGTGGCATGCAGATATTCAAATAGCAATTGAAGGAGTTCTGGGTGCTGTCACCGAGAAGCGATGGAAGCGATAGGGTGATGCCCTCTTTTTGGCAGAATGCCTTAAGTGGTTGTCTTTGAGAGCTAAAGCTACTACAGTCTAGCAGGATGTGGCCTATGCTTAACGTGGTGTTGCAGGTGCCGCAGTGCAGTGTTGTATATTGGTCACCATCTAATTGAGGCTGTGTTAGTTTTGTGCACCCAGTTCTAAGTCTAGTGAGGATGACCTCTTGGACCTCGGTGGCATATATTGCCACTGAGGCCATGATCAACACATCATTAGTTTTTTTAAGACTTCGAGTATTACAGCTGAGCTCATCAGAAAAATGACTGTTCCGTGGCGATGTATTTACCCGGGGTAAATCATTTGTCATCTTCGTTGTACTTGTATTTGTTATCCTGATCCCAGTGTCGCGCATCAAACCACGAATCGAGCCGTGTACCGAACATGCATTGTGTTAACGGGTGTGTGATGTTCCGAAAAGGTGTTGAAGTCGGAGGTATAAAAAATGAATTTTACCGTGATTTAAAAAAATGCATAAATATGTTTTCAGTCCGACCCGTATATAGTTGGAAGGGTCTATAATCCCCACTTTTTTGGCCGATGGACGATCTCAGTAATTACAAAGTGGATGTCGATGAATGGTGCAGTACTAGATGTATTTTAATCAATGTAGTGGTTTTGACATACAACCGTAATTCATATTATTCCTTCAAATGTCTTGAAATCGCCAAAAATGGCGTTGAAACGCTGTAATCACAACAATAGAAAATGCCCGATGGACGATCTCAGTACCTACCGAACCGACTTTCGTGAAAATGGCTTTAAAATGAACTTGACATCGATTTTGGGCCCATTGAGTCATTTCCAGCCGATATAATTAGGTAGAAAGACACGAAATGAGGGATTTAAATTCGAGATTTCCCCGATGGACGATCTACGAAAGTACGTTACAGCATTGTGCCAAACACACACTAATCAATGTCTTTTCACCATATTAGATCAGTTGATGCGGTTAAGAGAAAAATTAACATATGAAACATGAAATAGACTCTTAACACGGAAGTCAGCACAACCGTGAACCAAGCTTCCAGTCATCCTACAAATGTATCACCAATCTCTAACTGAATTGTGATGTATCCCATCTCTAATTGAATTGTGATGTGATGGATTTCTACATTTCATATGTTAATTTCTCTCTCAACTGCCTCAACTGATCTAATATGGTGAAAAGCCATTGATCAGTGTGTGTTTGGCGCAATTCTGTAACTTACTCTCGTTGATCGTCCATCGGGCAAATATCAAATTTCAATCCCTCATTTCGTGGCTTTCTATCTATTTATTTCGGATGGAAATTACTCAATGGGCCCACAATCGATGTAGAAATTCATCTTAGAGCCATTTTCACGACAATCGGCCCAGTAGTTACTGAGATCGTCCATCGGGCATTTTCTATAGTGATTACAGCGTTTCAACGCCATTTGGGGGCGATTTAAAAACATTTGAAGGAAGCTATTCATTGCGGTTGTAGGTTAAAACCACTACATTAATTAAATGACGTTTATTACTGCACCTTTCATCAATATCCACTTAGTAATTACTGAGATCGTTAATGGGGAAAAAAGTGGGCATTATTAACCCTGCCTGATGAAGGCAATAAAGTCGAAACGTCGGGAAATGTTTAATTTTTGATAAAAGTACTAATTTCGCTCAATTGATTCTCACTGTTCATCATCATAATATTTTACCAATCTTTCTATCCGACAATTGAACATGGTAAATGTTGGTCGTGGGGCATGATATCGTGTCGCCGACACTGCCGATCTGCCCTGGGATGCAATTTCCCTACTCAGACTAACTCCTACCCAACAAGGAAATGAAGCAGGTTTTTTGGCTTCAAAACTGAACTCAAAGCATTTATAATGGACAGTAGCTAAAGCTAAAATTGATGGCTGTGGGCTCTACAATGATGAACTGGAAGCTAAGGCTAATGACAGCTACACGAAGCCAAAACCAAAGTTGGAGAGCAAATATACTTGCATATTTTATATTTATGATGAAAAAAATTATTTATTGTAAATTTATTATTTATTTATTTTCATATATTATATTTTGTATGTAAAAATACATCACACTAATGGCTGTGACCCCTACAAAGCCAAATTCAAAGCTGAGAGCAATTTTGGTTTACTGAAGCCACATTATAAATTACTTGATTCAAGCTATACAAATATAAAGCACACAAGTGGATGGGCTGAAAATATGTCCCTTGAGTGCTGAATTCTGATCATTGAGTATGTATCAAGTATGTATCATGGATACAGGTCATGTATGGAAACTGACTATTTTGAGGTTAGTGAGCTGACCTCAAAATGGAAGATTTGTGTTCATGGTGAGAGGTAGATGATATGGGTGTTATTTAATAGCACTCATCAGAAGATACAAACATGTATTTTATAATGTCATTACAAGCCACAGGGCCCACATGTGTATCAGTGACATGCATCAAAATTTAGTTCTGTGAACATAACAAAAGTAATCAATATGGATGTCATTTGAAAGCTCCTTGGTCTCAGATGACATTGGCTCATGTAGAGATGCATATCGAGTGCAATCAACATAAAAGTATCTTATTCTGATCAGGTTCTCTTCCAGGTCAACATGCGACCTGATACGTTTTTGTTTGCTTCCCTTGAGCTTGCTTGCAGTGTTTTATTTGTGAATTGGTATTTGAACTGAAGAAGCCCTGCAAACGAAATTTGTTCATTTGTCTGCAATATTGATACTTTTCGACTAATTTTGAGCATAGGGTTCAGTAGAACTTCGAAACTGACAAATATTGTTCATCTTAGTGCTTCAAAACATGTGGAGTACTGTCACTGCAATGCTTCCCTTTCTGGCCTTCCATCAGTTTGCACATTGAAGCTAGTTGATGTAGACAAAGCATCGAGTTTCTTGAGATGGCTTATGGTGATGTGCACTTATTCTATTGCGACCTGTTCAGTAGCCTATTGGCGCTGGAAGAGTGCTATGCGACTCACTAAGTCCAGTTAGACGGATAATTTTGTTCTGAACTCACATGGCTGGCTGACGGAGGTGAAACAGTTGTATTTTGCTGTATTCCAAGTCACGCTAGAATGTGTGGGAACGAGGCTGCTGATGCTGTAGCAAAGCGTGCTGATCAGAATCCACGATGTGCCCCTCTGTCTGGGAGGAACTGCCAACGATTACTGTCTCTTTAACAGACTGATCAGCTGAGAAGCCATCACGGGCAGCAAGTTGAGAACGACTGATACACTCACCCACCTCGGTAAGTGATCCTCGTCATGAAATAGAATAAGACGTAACGGTGGTGTTATTGTGTCCGTGGCAAATACGCCGCACATTCGACACCCACCTTTGCCTTCTGAGTATCGACTGAGGTCCATTGTGCCCAAGGTGCCATGCTCCACTGTCAATGCCACATATATTGATTGCGTGCCTCCTGCCCACGAGCGAAGACGTTGATTTAGACGTACTTCATTTTCCCGTCAAGAAGTATCGAGAGATGGGCCATCCATTGTTCAATGGGTGGAACGTTTTGACTTCCTCTTGAAAGCCAAATTTACCTTCATTTATGCTCGCCATTAACTTGCTGCTACATGTATGAGAAAGTTAGGATGGTGGTACCACATCTCTCATGAAGAGTTTGATCCCATGACTTGTAGCCAGTTGTTTCGACTGAGCTCATTCAGCTACATCACTCTTATCTGTTTGACTGACAAGATAATCGGTGCTGTTCGACCGATGTAGTCGATGTGCCCCTGAGCTCCAATGACGAACTATTTGTATAGATGCGGTTATACTGTGCAATCGTAACTGTTAGTGAATACAAAATTGGTTTTCTTGCCGCAGGAACTTTGCAAGCGTGGCATTGGCAAGCTGCAGTAATGCTGTTCCCCGAACTGGACATCTTCGTGGGGAACGTATTCATTATTGACTGGGAGATACTCCAGCTATGGTTGGATGGTCATGAATGTAAGTAAACACTTAGTACTGAGGATTGGAACCAGCTCTTTTTCGTGCTGAGTGCAATCAGAAATAAAGTTCGATTATCACATTGATGTGAATTGGCGCAATGGCACCATGCGGATTCCTGTTTAAATTACAATGCATTGTTTGCATATAAGTTGTTGCCGCCGCGTGTCAGTTGTTAGTAGTGGGCTAGTCTAAGCATGCCATGCAGGGTTGTCAGTTGGATTAGTACGGTGCTTTGCAATTCGGCTTTTCTACGTCCGCTGTACCTCTGGGTAGCCGTTTATGTTATGAGTTCCAAGGCAATTCGGCTCATCTACGTCCGATGGCTCTTCTGGGTAGTCGTTTTACATTATGCTATATTTTTATTTTTAGTTTTAGTTTTTATGTTTTCCTAAAGCAAGCCGGCTCATCTACTTCCGACGGCACCGCTAGGTAGTCATTTATTTCTAATTTGGAAGCAAATCGACTCATGTACGTCCGACGCCATGCGGGGATGGCTATTTACGTATTTCCTACGAGTGTTTCGCGGTCATGCATTGCGAGTTGATGTGAGTGTTGGTGGTGTGGTGCCTACAGTGCTCCTGCTAGTTTTTGCGCCATACACATATTCAAATAGCAATTGAAGGAGTTCTGGGTGCTTCTCACCGAGAAGCGATGGAAGCGATAGGGTGATGCCCTCTCTTTGGCAGAATGCCTTAATTGGTTGTCTTTGAGATATAAAGCTACTACAGTCTAGCAGGATGTGGCCTATGCTTAACGTGGTGTTGCAGGTGCCGCAGTGAGGGGTTGTATACTGGTCACCCTCTAATTGAGGCTGTGTTGGTTTTTGCAACCAGTTCTAAGTCTATTGAGGTTGACCCCTTTTTGTCGGTGAGATTGCCTTGATGTGTTCCATGTGCCTACCGTTGGTTTGATTGCGTGGGTGTGGTCGGATTTGTGTTGTGTTGAGTTATGTAGTGTCCATGTGTTCTGTTGATGTTGGCGAATGTGGCGTTGTAGGAGTGCTTTGCAATCGTCTACCGAATATTCCACGCTAGGGTAAGTGTTCAATGCTAAGGCTTGCTTTGCGAGCCGGTCTGCTTCTTCGTTACCTGGGATGTTGGCGTGGCCCGGAATCCAGAGGAAGGAAAAGTTAATGTTTACGTTATGAGCCACGATTTGTTGGATTCTGTCAATGACGTGATGTGGTCAGTCGTGGGTGTTGCTAATTGACTGGAGGACGGATTTGGAGTCTGAGCAAATTACTACGTTTCTAGCCTTATGCCTCTTGAGAATGGAGATAGCGGCCAGAATGGCCACTGCTTCAGCGGAGTAGATGAAGAAGTTATCCGGTAGACGCTTAGAAAGTCTGAGACCTGGTCCAGTGATGCCGATGCCTACCGTAGCCTCGTGTTTCGACCCATCCTTGAATACGAGTGATTTGTGATTGTTGTGATCGGCGAACTTGTGGAATATGCCAATAATTTCCGCCGATGTGATAGTGGATTTCTTCTCTGAGAGCAAGTACTTGACCTTTGGTTGACTGAAAGTTCAGAATAGCCTAGTGGGCGGTCGAGCTGCAGTGGATGGCATTGCGAGGTTACAATCTGAGAGAGCCGTGGCAATTTGAGTGCTATATAGTGGAAGTTTGCGCCAAAATCGGCTCTTGTCGTATCTGTCAGGCGTGAAGCAACGCTGTGCCGGATGATTTTTTTATTAATTTGATTTTGATGTGGTAGCGGCACAGCTGTTGTGTCCTTCTGAAGTGGAGTGTGGGCGTGTTTGAGTCCACTAGAAGACTGGCTATCGGTGTGGTGCTGAGAGCACCTGTGGCTGCTCTGATGCAGCTGTTTTGGATGATTTCTAACTTTCGGCTCTGACTTTCTGAAGTGACGGCAAAAATGATGCTGTTGCATTCTAGGATGGGTCGTATGATTGATGTGTACAGTAGCAGAAGTGTTTTCATGTCTACCCCAGTCTGTGCCTGCCAGTGCACGGCGTATGTTTACGCGCATCGCTTCGCGCATCGCTTCGAGATGGAGGTGGTGTGAGTGTTGAAACTGAGTTTTTCGTTCAAATGCACTCCCGAGAACTTGAAGCTTTTCACCTGTTCGATGGCTTTGCCATTTATTTAAGTAGAGTTTTGGGTATGGGGCGGAGACGAGTATATGTGACGGTGGCCGATTTTTCTGCGGACGGGGTGATGCCCTAAGTTTTGCACCACTTTACAATGTGGTGTAGTCCTGTATGACCAACGCAGTCGATGCGCCCCTAAGCCTAAATAAATGTGGTCTAGTCCTGCTTGAATGCTTTTTTTCAGCTTTAAGGAAGCATTGTGATGTTGTCCAAATGGCTATGTCGTCCGTGTGGTCAGCAAGTATGTTGTTGATCATGATGATGAAGAGGCTCGGTGAGAGCACGCTCCCCTGCGCCAGGCTCTGCTCCTGAGTTGTGGTGTTTGATGTGACACTGCCGCATCGGACCTTAAGGGTCCTGTCTCTGAGGAAGTTGAGAATAAAGTGTGCAATGTGTCCGTGTAGGCCTATCTTGTGGAGTTTGTGTGTCAGTGCGGACTTGTGTACTCGGTCGAATGCGGCAGTGATGTCTAAGTAGGCAGCTATTGTGCGTTTGATGCGTAGACCACTTTTGATGTCATGCACTAATTGAATGAGATTGTCTGTAGTTGATTTTTGACACTGGAAGCCGCATTTAAATTCGTCGAGCAGGTCGTTGTGTTCCAGAATTGTCCTCAATCGTGTGTTCACCATGCGCTCGACGAATTGCTAGCACAGCTAGTAAGTGAGATGTGTCTAGTGGGTAAGTGAGATGCGTCCATAACCTTTTGGGGTGGAGTGATCTTTGTGCGGCTTTGACAATGGAATGACTATGCTCTCCCGCTAGGATGCGGGAAAGGTGTCACTTTGGTACAGTTCATTTATGGTCGCTTGTAGGTACGTTAGGGAATTTTTGCTAAGACTTTTAAGAAACTGGTAATGGATGTCGTCCGGCCCAACCGACGTGTTTCCACACTTGCTGAGGGCAAGGTGTAATTCGTGCGTAGTAAACGACTGGTTGTAGATTTATCTCGCTAGAGCAAAACTTTGCTTTGGAGGCAAGGGCGTCTAGAGCGCTTACTATAGTGGTGTCGTAGTTGCTGTTGCCAGACACGCTGGCGTAGTGTAGTTTAAAGTGGTCTACGACTTGTGGTTCAGTGATGCGCTGTCCTTTCACCGTCAGCTGGGGGAAGGGGCCTGGTGGTGGGCGTTTCAGGTTGAAACGCTTCATCAGGTCCCAGATTCTGCCGGTAGGGGTGAATCTATTGAATTGGGAGGCAAAAGACTGCCAACAGTTTTGGCGTGCTGTTGGAATTATGTACCGGCAGTGTTTTTGAGATTGTCTGTATGCCGATAGGTGTGCTCCGCACACACATTTTTTTACTTGTTTGTGGGCACGGCGCCATGTGGCGAGTGCTCTTTGACAGTCCGGGGTCCACCATGGCGTAGATGCCTTTTTCCTAGGTTTGTTACTTTTTGGGACTGAGTCTCGTGCTGCTGAGCTGATGGCCCTTAGGATTGTCTCGATTTTACTGGTCTCTGAAGTTTCAAGGTTGAGGTCCATCCTCGAATTTAGCCCAGTCCACTCTTTTCAAGTTCCAAGGTGGTCTAAATAGCTTAGTGTGGTGGATAGCGTCCGTGCTGAGCCTAATTGTGATTGGGTAGTGGTTGCTAAGCCCGGGAACGTCTGAAACTGACAAGTCAAATAGTGAGCCAAGTCGCTGGGAGCAGCATGTTAAGTCAGTGCAATTGTTCGATCCCCCTAAGGTCGGGTTGTAGTGGGTGGCGGCCCCGGTGTTAAGAAGTACTAGGTTGTGGTCCGAAATAAACTGGTGAATTTCGCGCCCTCTAGCGTCAGTCTGGTCGCTTCCCCAGGAGGGCTGTTTAGCATTAAAGTCTCCCATAATGAGAACTGGTGGATTGGCCTGAAGCAGCAAGTCGCTCAGCTCCTGTGGTTTGGGGGTTTCACCTGACGGCGAGATGCATGGTGAAATGACTGTGGTTTGGCAATGGGCAATTTTGAGGCCGACTGCTACGCAATTCAGGGGAGTATTTAACGATACTCGACGGTGAGGTATGCTGTTTGAAATGAGTATGGCTGCGCCCCATTTCCTATTTGGGCCGTTTACGTTGTCGACATGCTAAGTGTAATCTGGGATGTTGTTCCAAGTGGAGTCAGAATCTCGAAAGTGAGTTTCTTGGAGCGCAGCTAGTAATGGATTTTGTTGCAAGAATTCAGATTTGAATTATATGTACTTGCCTGGAAGGCCTCCGGTGTTCCACTGCAGAAAAAGTCCCATTGCCGAACGCGCTTAGTGACTGTTGGTGTTCCTATACTGGGGTAGTGTGGGTGTCGAGTTGGGGACAAAGGTTGAACCGGTGAACGGAGAGAGGGTTGGGAGGTGACCCAGGCAGGGGTGGCAGCCTGGACCTGGGAGGTGATTGGGTAGAGTGGCGGCGTGATTTGCGCATGGGAGGCGCGGTGGGTTCGGGTGGGATTCGTTGGTCTGGGGTTGTGGGTTCGACGGGATTTGAAGGAATGGTAGGTTCAGTCTGAGTGCTGGCCTCAGACGAGGTCTTGGAGTGGGTTTGGGTGGGTGTGCAGGAGGTGGTGGGAGGTTCGGTTTGGCAGGAGGTGGTGGCCGTGGACTTGGGGGTTGTCTGGGTGGATGTTGTGGTGGCCTTGGTTCTAGGCCTTGGCTTGGGCCGGCCGGATGGGTGTGGTAGGGGCCGAGGCCCTGGAGGAGGAAGTGGAGGGAAGGCTTCAGGTTGGCGAGGTGGGCCCTGGCCGGTTGAAGGCGGTGGCGCGAAGGGGTATGGCCAGGTCCCGTGGAGATGGGTGTGCACCGGTGGGGGATGGGGTGGGGACCGTGTCTGGGTCCGATGTGTGTTGGAGGAGGGATGATGCGGGGTGGATAGTGGGATGGTGGTGGGCATGGACCGGGTCCGAGATGGGGTGGGAAGGGAAGGAAGCTCATTCTTCGGTGGGGTGGATGTGGGAAGCCGGGCCCGCGGTGGAAAGGTTGAACGGAGAGAGGGTTGGGTGACCCAGGCACGGAGCACGGACCCTCCGGTGAACGGAGAGAGGGTTGGGAGGTGACCCAGGCAGGGGTGGTAGCCTGGACCTGGTCGCACGGGTTCTGGGAGGTGATTGGGTAGAGTGGCGGCGTGATTTGCGCTTGGGAGGCGCAGTTGGTTCGGGCGGGATTCGTTGGTCTGGAGTTGTGGGTTCGACGGGCTTGGCAAGAGTGGTAGGTTCAGTCTGAATGCTGGCCTCAGACGAGGTTTTGGAGTGAGTTTGGGAGGGTGTGCAGGAGATGGTGGGGGGTTCGGGTTTGGCAGGTGATGGTGGCCGTGGACTTTCGGGTGGTTTGGGTGGATATTGTGGTGGCCTTGGTTCTAGGCCTTGGTTTGGGCCGGCCGGAGGGGTGGGGTAGGGGCCGAGGCCCTGGAGGAGGCAGTGGAGGGAAGGCTTCAGGGTGGCGAGGTGGGTCCTGGCCGGTTTGAGGCTTTGACGCGAAGGGGTACGGCCAGGTCCCGTGGGGGATGGGATGGAGACCGGGACTGGGTCTGATGGGTGTTGGAGGAGGGATGATGCGAGGGGGTGGCATGGAAAGGAGTGGTGATCGGTGAAGTCGAGTGGTGGTGGGCCTGGAAGTCGGGGATCGGTGGGGCGGTTGAGCCGAGGGTCGGCGAGCGTTGAGGAGGGAGGTGTACCGGGCTCTGGGAGCCGGCTGCTGGTGGAATGGTAGGGCGGGTGGGAGCTGGTGTTGAAAGGGGTGTGGATTTATGTGGAGAGCGTCGCTGCGTAGCTTCGCCCGGCGGTAGGTGCGGTGCGCGGAGGTGCAGTTGTGGCTGTGCGAGTGTTAGTGGTGGTGGTGCGGCATAGGTGCTGCCGTGCTGTTGCATGTGGCACCCTGTGAGTTGCCGCATACTGGCACAATGGGCGCAAAATGACCAAGGCAGTCGACGCGCCTTAAAGCACAAATCCACCACCACCGCATACCGGCACACCTCCCTCTCGTATGCCCACTTGGGGCAATCGGGGTCGGTGGCGGTGTGTGGCCCATCACAGCCTGCACACCTCCTTTCGGAGGAGTTGCAGTCGGATGCCGTGTGGTGACCGGCGCACTGACTGCATCTTGGAGTTGGCGACGCCATGTCCATAACGCAAACAGAACCGGCACCGTAGTGGCAAAGGCACGTAGAGGCGTACCTCGTAAGCCTTGTTGTGTATGTGGACGTGTGATGGCAGGTGTTGTGAGTCGAAAGTCAGTACTAGAAGTTTGTGAGTCGAACGTGCCTCCCGTCTAATCTGGCTGATTGTAACTGTGGCATCCAGGAGGGCTGAGGCGTCGAACAGTGCGGCGATGCTGTCCAATGGTAAGTTATCCAGCTCTGGGGCGCAAATGTAGCCCCGACTGGTGTTCAGAGTGCGGTGTAACGTGAAGGAGCAGCGCTGGTTGTTAAAGGTGGTTGTGTTTAGTAGAGTTTGTGTGTCCGCGCTGCTCTGTGTTTGGACGATGATGTGTGTGGTGTGCATGTGGACCTTGAAGTGTGTTGAATTAAGAATGTGTCGGAGTGTCCTCTCGAGAGTGAAAGGAGACTCCAGCGTGATGTTGTGCCCTGTCTCTGTGTACGTACCTACTAGGTATGTGCCTTGTGTGGTGCTGGCGGCGGGCGCCATGGTGAGTAAGGGTCGGTCCCCCCCGCAAATGTCCCTCCTGACTGAAGAACTATCCGGATTCGTTGCACCCTGGACCGAGCTTTCGCTCTCTGATCCCTGCCCCGGCCGCAATGGCCCAAGACAGAGGGCTCGACACCGTTAGGTTTCCTCCGGGGGTAAAGTTATTTGGGAGACAGAGAGAGGTTGGGGATTTGGTGTGGGAGGTTTTCCTTCTAGAGTTGCAGGAGTGCTTCTCTAGGGTCCCTGGAGATCTTCGTGTCTTCACTTCTTCTGCTGCTACAGGTTTGTGTTCTGCTCAAACCTTGGTCCTTCCGGACTGCGGGCGTCGACTGCGGGCGTCGATCGTGCTCTGAGAAGAGCGTGTCTGATCTCAACGCCCGCGTGTGTGCGTGGAATTCCCCACCATTTAGCCTGATAATAAATGTCCTGTTTCCACTGGATCACTAGCAGACCCGAAGTCTGGGGACACAAATAAGGCAGTTGCGATTGTATGACAACAGACGTATAGTGCTGATAAATATTGGATCCAGATGAACATGGGAAGCCAAGGACTTGTGTGGAAACATTTAGGTGTTTTAAAACCCTGCTTTATGGCACTAAAATGTTTGCCATGTCCAGAAGAGCTTTTTGATGTCATACCGTCCAGGAATAGGGATGAAATCAAGGGGGCACATGCACTCCCTCCCCTCCCCCATGGAATGGGCGCTATATGATCAATATGGTCCATGCGCCCTAAGGCTCAATAATTAATTACTAACTAACCTTCCCCCATGGAATGGGCGCTATATGATCAACATGGTCCATGCGCCCTAAGGCTCAATCATTAATTACTAACTAACCTTCCCCCATGGAAAGGGGGCGTCCATTCAGGACGCTGGGGTGCACTTCTGCTTCCTCCCCCGCCCTTGAGTTTTCAGCCAAAGGCGTTCCTATCAGGGTATGACTATGAGTGCGACTCGCCTTGAAATTTCCTCAATCAGCAGCATATCTACATATGTTTGTCACCCCTGATAAAATTATTGGATCTACCCCTGCATAGGACTCGTATAATTTTATTTTCTTTTTCAGTGGTTCGATTTGTCTTCCACCTTCGGGGGTTTTAGGGCCACCTTCATCTGTTGTTTAGCCAAGAAGCACAATTAATATGGGAGAGAAATCCCTACATACAATCATTGGCGTCATCACGGCCTTTGGATGAGGGGATGAGGGAGTTTTGAGTACATTCTTTACACGAAACACCATAGGCGTAATGCCCAATATTGTGCAGTTTGAAGGATAGTTTGATTGTACCGCTGCTGATCTCACCCGATGTGTCTCTTCAGGCCGCAGTGCTGTGGTAATGTTGTTGCCAACCTAACCTGCTGCTTCAGGTCATAGTGCCATAGTACCGCTAGCCTAACCTGGCGTCTACTGTCCTAACCTTTCCCTCCAGATCATACCATTGCACAGTGTGATAACTCAAGGGAAAAACTGGCCAGAAATGCATTTCTCGACCATTTTTTGATGCCATATTCGTGGCGCCATCCCATCAGCAAATGCTTGACGCACACTAGGTCACAGTGTTTGTGGCAATTTTCCAAAAAATTTGATATAGTAACAAGTTCATGAACATGGACAACATTACGTGTGGAAAAAACGATGCACGCGTGCATAAATGTTGTCGGAGTTTGACGACTGATAAAGGTAAGATGCATTCTAAAAACCTGGACAAGTAAGGTATGAAATGATAGCTGATAACATTCTCAATGCGTTAAGAAATTCAAAATGGCATATAACGATTCACAATATTCTACTTTTGATTAAAAAAATAAGTAATTGCAACAGTCGTTAAATTTTTAGTACCTCCAAGTTCGATTAAGGTTTTAAAAAACGCACAGCAGCGCACAACCAGAGACCAGTCCCAATGAATCAGCGATCCTTTGACTATATGTACCGTAAGTTTCAGCTGCACCTATCTGCTCTAACACCGGTAGTAATCAATTGCATCCCGGCAGGTCGCGGTGCGATTCGGGGGCCGGCACGGGGAAGCCCCGGCAGGTCGCGGTGCGATGCGGTAGCCGGCACGGGGAAGCCCCAGTCGGACGCCGCGACGCGCCGGCTGGCGGGGTAGCCTGATGCAGCGATCGCTGTGCAAAAAATATCCCCTAACTGACGAGGCGACTAAGTCGAGATTGGTCGCGTAGAGCGTTTCCCATGGCAGGGGAGCTGTCCTTGCCTGTAATGGTATGGTCAGTGTGGTTGGATTTTGCGTGCAGGTGCTTGTCAGCAGAGAGGAATTAGTGGACTCGTTAACCAGTGGAAAATATTTTGGGCGTGTGAACTATTATGCTCATGTATTTACTTATAGTTTGCAGTTGGTTTGGAGAAAATCCCTCAGGACTATCTCCCGAGTGAGTCGTGGATTGTGGACACGAAAAAGGCGACCGACTTGATCACCAAGAACTTAAAAGGAAAGTCGGTTAAGTGTGAGCGAGCCCAGGATAGATTCAGAAGTCAGTTTGCGACTTATCTTTCGGGAGACGAGGTGTTCTACGTGTCCCTGAAGCGTGATGATCACGTCGTGAGTGATGATGAAGCTTAGACCCGCCTTGCCTAGTCTACTACTAACTAACTAACTAACTAACTAACTAACTAACTACTAACTAACTAACTAACTAACTAACTAACTAACAGACCCGCCTTGCTAACGAGGCCGTGGAGGGAGCGCGAGGACGACCAGGTAGAATCTACGATCAGCTCAGCGCCCGTTCTCAGCGTCGGGCGTCCTCAAGAGTTGCACTACAGCACAGTTATCTGTAGCTCGTGGAGGGTGCTAGGTAAATTGATTGTGCTGAGGGCATGAAGGACGCGGCTTTCGTGCTGCGACAGGTGGGGGAATAACCGAATCGGCCCAGCAAGATTCGCCGGGCTCTCAGAAGCTCTAAAGTGAGCCAACCCGAGCGCCAACCCAGCGGAGACCGGGCGCTGGCAATGTATGTGTCAGTTGGCTTGTCTGTGCACGGCTACCGTATGGTCCGCCGAGTGAAGAATGATGCGGCGATGACAGGCATCCTGCCTGCCTATGGGAAGGTGCATGAGGCCAAGGTAGAGTGCTATCCGGCAGTCAACAGCATGCAATTCACCGAGACGTCAGCTCTCCTGGATCATACGTCAGCTCTCTACAGGCTCTCCTGGATCATACGACGCAGTGGCTGGTGGCATGTCTGCTGTCTGTTGCCCGTACGGACTCTGCTTCACCTGCCGACCAGCAGTCGACGTCATCTAGCACCTGCACTTCGGCCGTGCTTCACGTCAAATGGGAATTGCACGAGGCTACACGGCAAGCTGCATACAAACAGATGGGAGACGGCGATGAAGCTGCAGAACAAAATCTGTTCTGTACCACTCTGATGCCTTTGCAACTAACAGAGGGTGGCACTTGCGTCTGGACCAACCCACGCCGTCTTCAATCCGATTCTGCCGGCCGTTGCGGATCCAGTGCAAGCGCGAGACAGCAGAAGCCTCCCGGAAAGAACGAGACTGTTAAATCCGAAATACGTCTACTGAGGCCGACCTACGTCGCCGCAACAGACGGTACCAGTTTCAGAGTGGCGTACAATCTTAAAATCACCATGATTGACAGCAAGGTGGCGAACGCTCTGACCAACACCGGCAGCAGCATGACATGCACCATTTGTGGGTGCACACCTCGTCAGATAAATGACCTGTCTGCAGCCGCGCCTCGATCTGCCCGCGAGGGTGCATGCCAGCTCGGTCTCTCAATTATGCATGCCTGGATTCGATGCTTTTAGTGCCTTCTCCACACTTCTTACCGCCTGGAGGTCAGTGTGGGCAGTGTCTGGCGAAGAAAACAAGATGCGTGTGGAAAAAAAATAAGGAAGGAATTACAGCAGCAGTTCCGAGAGATACTGGGTCTTGTCGTGGATCAGCCATGTGCCGGTGGTGGGTACGTCTAACGACGGGAGCACGGCTCAACGTGCCTTCAGAGACTCATATTTTACCTGTGTGTCATACCTTAGGGATGTATTTTGGAGTAATTTCAGCTACTTAAGACAAGGAGATCTTGGATCTATTCTGCGGAGCAATTATTAGGTCACATTTACAGTGCAGAATGCTCGCATAGCAAACGCTAACTAATAATCATCCAATATATGAGTGCCCATGGACATCGCTTATGACGTCATTATGATGTCACTATGCATGACCGGACGTCGATCTTTTAACACAAGGTGCACTAGATGCTCATGTAGGTGTGTGCACAATTTGAGCTGTCTACCTCAATTGGTTCCCGATATATTTCACGGAAGCAAAATGAGGGGAGGGGAATGTTCCCTTCACTCTAGTAGGTATTACCTCTGAAATTCCTGGGTTAAGCAATCTTTAAGACAATAGAGCTTCTCCATATGTTTGAAATGCGCAGCTCTTTCGATTAAGACCAAAATCGTCCCTGTAACTAGCATACTTTGTCCGCAATGATTTATGGCCAGTTTGTCCCTCGAGTTATCACAGTGTGCATTGGTACTCCGGGCCGCAATGCCATAGTACCGCTGGCCTGACCTGACCTTTCCCTCCAGATCATAGTGAGGTGGCACCACTGCTGCTGGCCTGACCTGCTGCTCCAGGCCACAATGTTATAGCACCGCTGACCTGACGTGACCTGCTGCTCCAGGTCACAGTGCGGTGACACTGCTGCAGCAGCGCAGCACACTGATGCCGGGAGCCACCCCGGATATGCTGCTGGGCGACATCATGGACCACTACCGCAGCTTTGCCACATTGGAGCGTCTGCTGGAGGTGCCCACATTGTTCGTCGAACAGCACGTGCTGCAGATCAGTCCGAACGACCAGACTGACATCATTGAGAAGTGAGCTGCCCTGAGAAAGGGGAGGGGAGGGGCGGGACTGGGAGGCTGTTCTGCAGACACGGCTTTGAGAACTTGGTCCCTGCTGCTGTGTGACCAGGCGTGCAATCTGTGTGATATGTCGTGGCGGAGGGGTAGGCTTGAGCATCATTGAGAAAGCCTGATGTGTTGGTAGTGGTGCAAATAGCCCTGGTTTGTGTAGAACTTTGACTGAATGTCTGCTAGAATATGTGCATAAAACCTCATTATGACTACATACATCGATATGTTTATGTCTGCCTGTCCATCTGTGTATCAGTTTATTTTCTGGGCCATCTTGTATTTCTGCATCTTTGCAATTTAATATTTTGGAACTAGAATCAAAGTCATTGCTCAGTTTTGCTGAGTACTATTCTCACTGAGTTGTCTGTGCTTTCTGTGCTTTCGTTGTCGCACTGCCATACCAAATGCCGTCCATGTTTATATGGTTGAAATCGGTATTCCTGAATACTACGAATGGTTAATATCAAAGCTGCTTCAGAGTGTTCTTTTCGGCGTTAGCCAGTATGGGCAACAATGGTAGTTATATCGTCAGATACTACGACTTTGACGATGCTGTCATGAGGGAACTGATAGGCAAGAAGCCTTCCTCCAAAGTCCGCAAAGAGCTGGATGATGTGTGCGACAAGACCGGAGTACTCATCCGTTCGTGCCGGTACGTGTCGTCGCCCTTTTGGTGCAATGTTCTCGCCCGACGGAAAGTTTACGTGGGAGTCGTTATGAGAAAATGCCCGTCGGATCGCCGTCGACCTTGTGCCTGTGCTGCCATCTATGTGTAAAGTTCAACACTGCTGTAGGCCAGCGGGGTCTACTTTGTTCAAACATCGCACAGATGTGGACAAGTTTTGGTGGTTGTGGTCAACCGTCTCACGCTGACATGATCTGCTGATGTGTGGTGATCTGCTTGTTCCACTGGCCTTTGACACCGGTAAAGGTTTCATTGTTCCATTCACTGCTGCCATGTCTCACTTGTTGCTGTCATATTACTTGCGTGGAGTACTATTCGATTTATTGTGGCTCTGCCCTGCTCCCGGTGGCCCTGTTCCATCCAATACTGCCATTTTCCAGCTCTCAGTGCCTCACCCTGTCCACTTCTTTGACTGTGACTCTGAGCTGTGACTTGGTTCCTCTCCAGCCACTGTGACCCTGAAGTTTGTTATGCAGACGCCACTCTAACCGTGAGCTGTGCTCAGACGCCAGTTCGACAATGTGCGTCGGATCTACAAGCAGGTGGACGAGATGACTGGTAGTGTTTTGGACAACATCAGACAGCAGTTCCTGCTGCCGGATCGTTTGGCCAGGTACGACCAATTGGCATCATCAAACAGCAACTGCTCCGTGAGGCATCCTCAGGACCGCTTCACTGTAGCATACTCGGCCTCTAAATGACAAAGTGATAACTGTTTCAGTTTAGTATGCTTGGTTTCCAAATGACAGATTGCTGTCTGTTTCAGTGTAGCATGCTTGATCCCTGAATGCTACCCTGCGAAGTTCCATCGTGCGGATATTGGGCATCGAAATCCGATGATTTCACGTGTCACGCCCTGAATTTATCCACGCTTTTTCACGGCCTTTATTTCCATCGTCGGCAGGCGCTACGCGGCCATCTTGTTTCTGGATTGGGTGCGATTTGAGACGCACAAGCGGAAGCTGGCGCACCTCACCTTCAACGACTTTTTCGTGTGTGCGGACGCACTGCTACACCACTGGGCCGATGAGGAGTGCGAGCTGGACAAGGAGTTCTTCCAGGACCTGCGCGAGTGCAAGGCTGTGCTCGACCGGGAGAAGGAGGCGAAAACGTGAGGTGACACGCCTGATCTGCCTGAGGATCATGCTAGAACCTGGGTTTCGTTGCATGAGTTTGGGGCGCGTTGGCGGCAGACGCCGTTGTGCACGTACATCCGGGAACTGTCCTGTCATGCTTACCTGCACGTGACGTGATGTCTGCGGCTGTGAGCGACAGAACACGTTCGGCGGGGCCGCGACGCCGTAATCTCGGGCGAGATCGCCGCTGGCTTCGGCTGTGGCTGAGCGTAGGTGTCCGCGTGGAATTAGGCTCCGATCTTGAACGGGGCTCTAACCTGGCCCAGCACTGACCTGACTGACCTGAGGCCGTGCCCTAAACAGAGACTGAACTTGCCACCAATCCTGAACCGGTTATTATTTGACCTTGACTGCAGACCGTAATCTGACGCAGACCCTCGCCCGAAACTGACTGATTCCAACCTGACTGGCACATGGGCCCTGACGGTGATAATGCTGACATGATGCTGACCTTGCACAGACCCAGCCGGACGACAATTCTGATTGTGACCTAACAGAGGCCCCGTAGTTAACGGAGATCCGCGCTGATCCGACTTAGCGTTATCCCAACCTGACCTGGCCCGACTTGATTTCTGTTACAGTGTGACTCTGAGGAAGCTTGAGGGCGGTAAGCTTTCTACGAACGCTGCCGCCGACCTGTCGCAGAACTTCCGATGTCTGTTCCGCAGTCTGGTCACCATCGCTCTCGGGCTGTATCGTAGCCGCGAGCTCAAGGACCTCTTCATCGGTACGCCACTGACACCCAGCCACAGCGGCGGATGGTACTGATAACTGCCTGTGTTTTTGCAACATATATATATATATATATATATATATATATATATATATATATATATATATATATATATATATATATATATATATATATATATATATATTGTGTGGTGTGTGTGTATATATGTATATATTAGTTAAACAAATTATGCAAAGGGTTCCTTCAGTGATATGAATATTACGAAATCTGGTATTTATACAGGAGAAGCCCCGAGTGCAATCTGAAAAAATGAATGTACTGGACATGTTGAAGCTTGAATGACACTCATTAGTCAAGCTCACGTATATATTAGCATCTATACACCCATAATTTCATGGGATGTCAGGGAAATGAGATTGATGAACACCTGGCAATGCGTTGGATACCAGGTTTCCTGGCATTCTGAAACGCATGTGTTTGAGGTGCAACACCTACACCTACATCATATATCACATATGATGTAATATATCTGTAAGCACCACAAGAAACACTAAGCAATGTCGAAGGTGCAGTTTTGAACAGATCACCGTATGACCACAGAATGGCAACAGGGATGAAAATGAACGTACAGCTACGTTTCATGTTGTTTGGGGGTTATTGCCCAGTCAAGCAGAATGTGGGCCATTGCCTACGCGAACCATAAAACTTACAAGGTATTTAAGATATAAAGTCAATGGAGCCCTAGTATTGCAAACACCATCGCAAAATGAAAATCGAAGCACCATACGTTCCCAATTGGAACTAGGGACACAGCGGATCAAGCTAAATGAATAGTCAAATGGATGTCGGGTCCAGTGCGTGGGTATCACAACAACTGAGTTTGCCACGCGGCCGTTGGAATACTCTGGAGTACCTGTTGTCTATAGTTATCTTTGTCAGATTTGCCTATTTTTTTGCTGCTAAAACAGTCCACAGCACGGGCCTACTTTGAACATAGTTCCTGGGAATCATATGCTGCGTAACCATTGCACCAACCTGTATGAATACTTCACCATGGAGCTGAACACTCCAATTTTACTCCGCCTTTCGAATATTTGGGCTTAAGAAGCTTAATATCAGCGAATTATGGTATTCAGCGTCGAAGGCTACCAAATTACAACTGAGGAAAATACTCTCAATCCCATTCTCCGAAACCAGTGGACATACAAGCCGCCACGGATTGAGGGAACCTACCTGAGGAAGCAACCTAGAGGAGTGGAACTTCACGAAAATTATTTGGGGGGGGGGGGAAGAGAAGGGGTTCTAATGATAATTTCACAGTTTTAGAGGCCATTCTTACCAAGCATCACCATCAGTGGCGTACCGCAGGGGCAGGGTAGTTCCCCCTGAGAGGTTGTGGGGCCCTCAAGAAAGTCGCTCCGAGGTTCGGAAATATTGCGCCAGGCCCCCTAAAAATCCAGCCGGGGCCAGAAAAAATCCCACAAAGTTCACAAAACGTCGCGCAGGGGGCCCTGAATATGACGCTGGGAGCCTCCCAGATCGCACTAAGGCTTTGAAAATCACATTTGGGGGCCCAAAATCGTTCCGGGGCGAACCAGAAATGACGCCGGGAGCTCCACAAAGTGGCACCGGGCCCCTGAAAAATGACACTGGGACCCCCGAAAAGTCGCGCCAAGCCCCATGAAAATCCAAAGGTCGGGTCATGGCCCCTGGAAATCACGTTGAGGGCCCATGAAGTATCGCCTGGCCCCTGAAAAGGACGCTGGGGCGCCAAGAAGACGGACCGGGCCCCTGAAAATTAGGCTGTGGCCCAAAATGTCGGGCCGGGAGCCCTGAAAATCGCGCTGGGCCCTCCAAAAATTCGGACCAGGGCCGCTAGAAATCACGCTGGGGCTTCCAAAGGTCGGGCCGTGACCCCCGGTAATCACGTTGAGAGCCAAATAAGTATCGCCTGACACCTGAAAATGACTCTGGGACACCAAGAAGGCGGACCGGCCCCTGAAAATTAGTCTGGCCCAAAAGTTTCGGACTGGGGCTCCTGAAAATCGCGCAGGGGCCCCCAAAAAGTCCGACCGTGGACCCTGGAAGTCACGCTGGGTACCTCAAAGTTCATACCGAGGCCCTTTGAGATCACTGGGCCGAAAAGTCGTGCCTGATCCTTGAAACTCACGATGGCGGTCTAAAAAGACGGTCTAGGCTCCTGAAAATCACGCTTGGGGCTCGACAGATCGCACCGGGGCCCAAAAGTCCCGTCAGGACCACCCAAAAAAAGTGAAGCTGGGGCAACGAAGAAACCAGTCCAATCAAGGAAAATCACTCGAGTCCCAACAATCACGCCAAAAGCCCCAAAAACATGTTGGGCCCGCAAAAAAGTGCCGAGGCCGCTAAAGCTCGCAATGGGAACCCAACAAGCGACGACGGGGCCCCAAAACTGCACTGACACCCAAAAAAGTCGCGCCGCTGCCCTTGAAGATCACACTGGGGGTCTAAGAGGTAGCGCCAGAGCCCCAAAAGTCGCAGCTGGCTTCCCAAAAATCAGTTCCTACCCGGAATGCTACTCCGAAAAGGCCTTCTTTTCCGGGCCTCGGAAAAGAAACGTGTTGGAGCACGGACAAATTTGAACCGGGCGCCCAAAGAAATGTACCGGGGCCCAAAAATATCGCGCTGGGGGCTTACAAAAAATAGAACTCTACCCCCAAACATAAAAAGGGACCCCATCGAAACGACCCAAGCACCGGAAAATTCAGTGCTTTCTACTCTGCAGAGCACCATCGACTGAAAAGAAGCACTCGTTGAGCAGCCGCTGTGGTGTACCAAAGGGTTGCCCCAAATATGCTCCCCGGAGGGGGTGGGCTCCCAAGAATCGCGCTGGGGTCCAAAAAATCGCGCTGGTGATTTTAAGGGATTATTTATTGTATTATTCGTCATACATTATATTACCCCCATGCATACTCGTCGGGACCACAGAGTTCGCGTAGGGGTCTCCAAATAAATATAGCGGGCACCAAAAAAGTCGCACCGGGCCAGAGAATTTGCGCCGGGGCCCGCCAACTTCGGGCTGGGGCCCAGCAAGTACAACGCGCCCTGCAAACTCGCGCCAAGCCCCCCCCCGCCCAAATATCGTGCTCGGGACCCAAAATTCCCGTCATTAGTCCCAAAAATTCGAGTCGGATCATCAAAAATTTCCGTCGGGCTTCCAAAAATTGGCGTAGCGTGGCTCACAAAAATCGCATCGGAATGTGACAAAATTAAGCCGGAACACCCCAAAATAAACAGAGATTCCGAAAAAGAAATCTCCGAGCCAAGAAAATCGCTCCAGAGCCCAAAACATACCACCAGGTGCATTCAAAAATCGCGTAGGGCCACGAAAAACGTAACGGAGCTTGACAAATCGCGGCGGGAAACAAAAATTTGGCACCGGGGCCTTAAAAATCAAGCTGGAACTCGGATTTTAAAAATTTCGAATTCACCGAAATTGCTTCGAGAACAGAAAACTGGCGTCAGGTCCCCCTGAACCATGCGCCTACCTCAGAAAAGTCGCTCCAGGACCCGGAGAAATCATACCGGAGCCACCAAAATCGTGCTGGGGTCCCACAAATGTGCGTCAGTAACCATAAATAAACAGCGGGACTCTAAGAGCACAACGGGAGGCCGAAAATTCGCCCTGCAAAGCAACCGAGTCTCGTAAAAAGCGGCAAGGCATCAAAGCATGCGTTGCAGCTTTAAATAAACACACCGGGAACTCTATAAACACACTGGAGGACTGCAAAGCACACCGGGGCCTTGAGACTACTTGTGGGTCTCAAAAACTGCGTGGGACCCTCAGAAAGCGACATGGGCCTAAAAAGGAACAACAAGGCCGGGCACTAAATGAACACATAGGGGTCATCGAAAACGCGCCAGTATCTCGAAAATATCGTCTGTGCACGAAAAAGCAACAAAACCCTGACAAAAAGCAGTTGTCTCAAAAATGTGTCGGGTCCCAAACAAAAATGGTCTGGAGCCCTAAAGCACATGCGTAGACAAGGAAAAACGCAACGGGTCCCAATATGACGTTGATTAACCATTTATTTGCTGTTTAAACCATTTACCTAAAATCGTTAATGTTGAACATGCATGCAAATGTGAGATTTCTGAAGCTTTTTGTGCTTTATGATCCCGAAGTAGGTGCAAAGATATGTGATTTTTACAGTTGCACTTGTTGGCAGAAACATGATAAGTTTGATACACAAATACGCCAATGGCGTATGAGACTTGTAATCAAAAGATGCTATTGGAAATATTGTTTCCTGTTAGTCGTATGGAAGTTTGGAATAAGTGTACCCCAGATATGGAATAAAACCCTGCCCTTGCCTTGATGGTACATTTTCATCAGGCTTTCATGAGTCATTGGGATAACATTGGTACCTACATTGGAAATATATGTTTTTTTCACCTTCAACTCCCTGCCGCATTTTACTTGCAGTATGGGATACAGTGCCAGGGCAGTTACTTTAGTTGTAAAATATCAATTATACGCTTAGATCACTATGCGAAGTATCTGAACATCTGACAATCCGGAATGAAACGTTTGGTGCAGGTTTTCGTTTTTGAGAAGTAAATATGCAGCGAGTGCTGCATAAATGTCGAGTACGACATGCTACTCGTGTTCAGCCTAGGTAGGTGTAAGATTGTCCAAAATTTGTAATGAGTGGTGACGATATTCTCGTGGGTTCTTTTAAGTATTCCTCAGTATTGGTCTCGATTATCCTATGATAAATTTTAAGTTTTCTCCAATTGATAAGCACACTGCTCGTTTAGCACTGATCGCAATGTGGAGTTTGTTATGATGGTTGCATGTTGCTTCCTTTCGTACTGTCTTTAATTCGTTTTGATCGATCGAAATTCGAAGTAACATATAGATACCATAAAAATAATAATAAAATTAGGCACAATGCGAAGTGAAAGACGAAGAAGTAGTTTCGGTACTAAGTGCAAGTGGAATAACTAAGTGGAACTCCATATTCGGAAATAGTTTTTCGATTAATCATTTCCTGATTATTTTGTTCCCGGATAGCCTAGGGTCATGGAAAACTGGAAAACGGAAGATAATACTTGTGAAGTTAATGTTTTTTTTTATAGATGGGAAATAATGGCCTAAATCTGGGGAGAAATTGGTATTTGGCAGTACCCCAGGTTGATCGACCCAGGGCTGAGCCCCCCCCCCCCCCCAACTGATCCTGCGATCCTACACCCCTGAACGTAATAATTCCTCAGAAATGACACCATAATTCGCCAGAAATGACTCCTCATGATCGTTGATTTCTGCTAAATATCATCGGATTATGACCCCATATGTGTGCTTTGTGTGGCACTTGATAACTTGACTAGCATGCTCGTATGTTGGCATGGATTGGTGGCATACCCAAAAACAATTCGCTTACTATGACTGTGTTCATGAGTATTCGGTGGTTATTCAAGACGCTCATTTCTTACCCTGGACTGGTCTTGGAAAGCATGATTTGGACAAAAGTTCACAATTTCCGTGCTCAAGGTTTTAAGCTTGACCCGACCTGAACGGGACCTGATGCATCCTTCAATGTGATGTACGACCCGTTGTTCAACGAATCTTCAGGTACCAAGAAACATTCGGGTACAAGAATGATACCATGCCTCCCAACGTTCTGCAAGCTGTGGCTAATTTGTTAAAATTTACACTTTTTATCTTAAATGTTTTTTTCGCGCATGACCACACCAAGATCCTGCACTGACAAAGGTGGCATATGCCGTGCATATGTGGGAGGCAAGGCCTTATTGAATCACATTCATGTATGTCTTTATTGCCTTCATTTTGTCATATAGGAATTCGTTTCCAAAGGATAGGAAAGTTTAGGTGCATTACTTAATTCGCATGATTTGCATAGCGACTCTGTGGCATTATGCACATGTATCATGCAGGAACTATCACAGCATCACAACTCGTTGTCGCATAGACATGTGACGCGTTGTTCAAACCCTGCATTTGTCGTCTTTTTGCGTGTCATTCACCGCTGGGCTTGGCGTTGCTTGACCTTGGTCCCTGGCGGCACAGACCTACAAGAGAAGGTGGTGGAGCCCTGTAGGGCTGCTCGCTGGAAGGTGCAGGACGTCGAGGCGTTCCTGGCCGCCATCAACTTTGACCCGGCCGACCTGGATACCTTCAGAAGGTCAGACCCTCTCACCGCGAGCGTCTGCACAAGGTTAGGCGTGTCGAGTGTGAGCACCTTCAGAATTTCGGCCCGTGTCGAGTGTGAGCAACTTCAGAAGTTAGGCGTGTCGAGTGTGAGCACCTTCAGAAGTTAGGCCCGTGTCGAGTGTGAGCACCTTCAGAAGTTAGGCACGTGCCGAGTGTGAGTACCTTCAGAAGTTAGGCGTGTCGAGTGTGAGCACCTTCAGACGTTAGACCCGTGTCGAGCGTGAGCACCTTCAGAAGTTAGGCCCGTGTTCTGTGCAGCGTTGCTGCATTTAGGAGACTTCATGTCGACTTCTACTGACGGTTTAAAAGCAGGAGGGTTGGACAGATTCCCCCTCCCCCTTCCCCTATGGTGCGCGTGCTAAGGACACCAGATACAAATTTCCAAAGTTCGAGACCCGACTACTTCTAGGCATGAGTAAATCTACCTCGATCTACTTTTAGAACTGTCTTGATTTCGGAATTGCAGCATTAGGTTAACGGTTACCAGTAGGAAAGGCACCGCGTCCTCGAAGGCATCACAATCCCAAACATAATCCCCAAAGGCATCATAACATCAAAAATACTTCAAAAGCATCACAATCTCAAGAAAACTCCTCAAAGGCATCATGATCTCAAAAACACTGCTCAAAGCCACCCTCTGTAATTGTCGAATGGCTTTGAAGTTAGTGTTTTTCTTTGTAATAACATGATGCAGAGCGTTTCTGAAAATGTCCTGAGGATGGGTAATGATTTGTTACCCATCCTCCCATCCCACCACCCACCTAGTATTTTCTTTATCTCTTTGCTGTTATATATATCCACAAAACTGGTTTATGACTAGTCGTAGTCACTGGTCTGGCTGAACCCACTTTCGGCAGAATTTTGTGCGAACCCTGGATAGACGCTTGGTGATTCTGTTGGTTTGTGTTGACTATTGTGTGGAAGTCATTGATTTCGAGCCAGGTGTGGTATTCTCCTGGTTAGTATGTGCAAGTCTCTGATTCGGAGTCAGGTTTGTCGTTTTCTTAGCTAGTCTGCGGAAGTCGCTGATTCGGAGCCAGGTTTGTCGTTTCTTGGCTAGCCTGTGGAAGCCACTTTTTCAAATCGGATTACGAGAGTCGGTAAAGCTTTTACCTATTGACGTCGTGTGTATGTCCTGGTTACGGAGAGCGGCTGCGCCAACTGTGTGCGAGTCCTGGGGTAAGATGAGTTTCTCGTGAGTGCAAATAGTGGTTGGGTGTTGTTCCGGTGACAGTGTGGAGGACAGTGCAGCGTGCGCCGGCTCCCAAGTGTTTGAGCCGTGACTGTATCAGTATGTGAATGACAGTGAGTTTCTGCCGGTCGCAGGGAGTCGGAGCTGCTGCTGTTGTGGCGGCGCTACCTGCGCGCCGTCAGCCCCTGCGTACTGCAGCTGTTCGGCAGCTGACGTCCACAGGAGCTCGCGCGCGCCGTCGTCAGATGACCTCAGGTCACCTGACCCACCCTGGGTCTCTGGTGACCTGACGTGTCAGGTGGCAGCTGGTGATCTGGCCAGCCGTGTGACCACTGTCCATCTGACCCATCAGGTGGCCTTCAGTAATCTATCCTGCCTGGTGACATGTGGCGACCCAACTTCTCCGGTGGCCTCTGGGGGACTCCTGCTGATCTGACCGTTCAGGTGACCTGTCTGGTGACTCCCGGTGATTCAGGCGATCCGGTAATCCAATAGATCTGGGAACCTCTGGTAACGTGGCATGCCAGATAACCTCCGATATGGTAGCGCGATTTCTTGTAATAAGACACTCCGGTATCTAATCTGACGGCAGGTGGCCTCCGTGGGTGCATGGAAGCCGACGTACCCTAAAACCCTAACAACTAAGCCAACCAAGCCAGATGCCCCTCTGCGTGGCCATCGGGGCACCCGGGCTGACACCAGACAATACACCCGGCACCATAGTGAACGGCTGCTTTAAGATAGGTTATACGGTAAGTACCGTCGAGATGCGGCCTCCGGCTGCACATTTGCTCAGCGTTCAAGTCTCTCACCCTGGAACTAATGAACTCGTTTCCTCCGGATTGTTACCTGTAGTGACATGCCAGAGAGTGACTTGTAGCATAAGACCGGATTGTCACTTGTATTATTGACTAAAGTGTGACGTCCTATCAGACAAGAGTGTGATCTATAGTGTAAGACCAGCCTGATACGAGCTATGTGGGATTGTCAGGTGTGTCTTGGGCGGAACAGTGGCCAGTGTCTGTGCGTGTACTCGCTCCAGAAATGTCAGCGCGTTGCTTTGTTTTTCGGCCAGAGCAGTGGGATGCTGACCTGTTCCGTTGGCTGTATGTGACGCCCGAGACGGTGTTAGTCTCATTGTTTGGCATTTGTGACACGGGCGCATGGTCCGTCACAAGCACCGCATGTGTTGCGAGCACGAGCGGTCGAGTGGCAAGTCGCTAAGCAACTGTACTACCATTTATTTGAATGAAATGTGGGAAAGTCATAAGGGGACGAGTAGTCTAGGGGTAAGTTGCCCGTCTCACAATCGAAAGATTGTGGGTTCGAGTCTCACCTGTCGCTACTCTTCGCCCGCGACCAATCGGCGCGAGAGATTGGCGACGCTACATGACACAACGGTCGACGTGTCGTAAAAACCAGTAACTAACTGGGAAAGTCATAAACTTGCAACGTGCTCAAAGCATGAAAATATCTCGCGAACGATCCAAACACACCGAAATGCGTTCCGTTAACAAACATACTTTTGTCTACATTTTCGGCAAACACCTGAGTTATTTTCCCTGGAAAGGTTCACCAACGTCACTTCTCGTTCTACTTGAAAGGTAAGCTCTACTGACTGCCCAAAGCATTTCGTCCTGGCCATTCCCTGCGAGTCTGTATCGCATCTTATAAATATTCAACTATTGGATGGCTGAAGTCCACCATAATATATGCCCTACGTCTTCCAACTAAGGAACCAGCCTATCGCAGTTCGATCCGACCTAACTCAAACTGTTTGTCGCTATAAGGCGTTGTGCGTTATTTATGTTCACCTGCTGGGCACCGCCATCGCATTACATGGACTTATCAGCAAGTAACTGATACTTGCCGAGACCGTGCAATTGCAACTGGACCACATTTAAACACGTTATGTTTGTACTCACCGTAAACGAACATGAGCAAGTGTTTCTTTCTTGTAAACAAAGTCAGCCTTTGTTGAAGACCCGAAGGATTAAAACCCTGGTACAATTTCGATATACAATACGATGTTTTGCCGATGGTTGTGATTTATAAAGTACATGATGTCATGGATATCTAAGTGGGTATAAGGTCGATATTAGCCGGTTAGTTAGTTCTCATCTGCGTATTGATAAAAGTCACAAATTATGGGTATGTAGTTGCGCATGATAGACATAGGACCACACCATTTATTTATATTCAAACTATGCATAAGCTATGTTGGATATTAAAGTACATGTATTGAGAGAGATGCAGTGGAAGTGGATTAAGAGTATTCGAATCAGCTCAACGCCTTTGAAGAGCAATGCGGCCGACAGCTCAGGCCAGAATCACGGCATGGATAACTGAATTGTTGGCGGCTAGTGTGACCGGGATGAAGGTGATCTCGCACAGCCATCTGTGCGTGTCTGTCGGCTCGATGACCCGCACTCTGGCGTGACCTCATTCTGTGGTGCGCCATGTGCGGGGGGCATGGACGCACTGCCCGTTTGTCGTGGTCCACCGAGAAATACGCCGGCCAGATACTGGATTTGTGTGCTGGAATTGTGGATTTGGAGAGGAAAATTTATGTGCATTTCAATTCGGACAGGATAATTTTGTTTTGCTATTTGTTACATGAAAGCTGATTTATTTGTACTTCCCAGTCAGGTTCGAGCATATCTATTCAATAGCAATGAGCTTGCAGTGATTTTCAAACGACTCCATTCAATCTTTTGGCAAAAAGGAGCGGATATTTGTCAAGAGATAATAATGTTCCGAATGACAAACATCCGGGACATGGCCATGTTCCCGACCCTGCTCACAACACAGAGCAAAACCGAGAAATACTGCAGGATGGATCACTATGGCGTATGCCCTTCACAGCAATGAATATATACAGATCGCTGACATCAAACGTGGCAGTCGAACTCGTTAGTAAAGTGCCAGTGTGCGCCTGGCAGTGCAATAGTCCTCGACGACCTCGCAGTGAGTACTGTGTGAGGCTCGGGTCCCTGTCGGTCGGCCAGCAACGCATACAGCGAACTTCCTCTCGGGCGCTGTGATCGCAGTGGCTATTGCTGGTTGTATTTACGCATGCATGTGTAGAATTCCTTGGTGTGTTTTCGACTTACAACTTTGATGAAGTTTCATCTGGTGCCTGAAGTCCAGTAGGCCACGTGTAAGCCCGGAAAACTGACTTTTCAGGGTGTGCCGTGGCGTAGCGTGGCTTCAGGCACGCTCCGTTTTTGTTTATGCAGTGTACTATCTAATGTGTGCCGTGTTTATGGCGTGTCGCATTCGGTGCCCACTCGTGTGTTGGACGCTGCCCGCTCCACCACGAGCGCCTCTGGTGGACTAAGTGACATCTTAAGGCGGACAGGCATGTCTACTACGAGTTTAATAAACGCCACTGCCCTGTGGAATCGCTGCTTGTCGGTCTCGTGAGGCCCCATGTGCGTGGTGTGTTGCAGTATCCGGTCAGAAATCAGTTGATTTTAGTTGAACCGAAATCGGCGTGGGAGCATGATTTGTCCGCCTATAGTTATTTGGTTTCACTGGAGGTGTGAGGTTTGTCATCGTCTGCTACACAAATGTGATCGGTATCCAAACTGAGAAAATACGCTGGAACGGCCTTTGCCAACATCTACCTCTGCTACGATCCACATTATTGTCTCGTCGATACCAATGTAGTTTGCTACCTAGGAACTGGCTTGCAATTGATCGTGGGTGCTCAAGCGAGCTTTTGACATTTGAATGTAATTCCCATTTAGCTAGACGTCGTCAAAGGTCCAATACAACTATATTGTTGATCAGTTTGAATCCAGACGCTGGAGCACGGCTGCTGCTTGCGAGTAGGATGCATCTATTGTTAGCTGACCGTTGAGAAGACAAATGAGTATAAAGCTGCCTTCCACTGTGGAAACTGATGGCATGGTCATGCGATAAATGCCAGTCGCATCGAATTATAAATCCTCCCATGGCCTTGGGGAGCGATAGCATGGCCATGCGATAAGTGCCAGTCACAATCAATCGGAGGTCACATTCGTGACGTATTATCGGGTCACTCGAATGCGTTCCGAATTTCTTCGGAATGAAGGCTGGATATTGGGAAGTGATTTGACCGCGATGACGCGAAGTGCTTTATGCGTCACGTTTTCGTTTCGCAGCATGTGCTGCTGATATGATGCTTTGTTGAAAGTGAAACACGTGCGCAATTTAATCCAGTGCATGTCATGCCACAGTTTATTGCACCATACGATGAAGCGACGATCGCCCATGAATTCACTGCCAATGTACCTCTGTCGCTGGGTGGGTGCTGTGTAGCACCTATGTCATTAGAAGACGATGCTGGGATGTGCCCACTGACATGCCTGAGGCGAAGCCACCCTTTCGTCATCGAGAACTGGGATCCCCATATTGAATACTAATGGCGCTACAACAGTGACTAACGGCGTGTGGCAGTAATGGGGTGCATCTTTCTTCAAGCGGAAAAGTAGCCGCAAAAAATAATTCAATCATTATAGTAATATACCTAAGCTGGTTTTCTATCACTTTGTTGTTTTCTCAATCATTTTACTGTTTGCCGTTTTTGCTTTTGCTTTACTCGCTTTTACCGCTTTTCTTTTTTGGTTATATTTTGATTTTAGCAGCACTGCTTCGAAAACAATGTTGAAGTCGATTGAAGCTAGTTTCATTGTATACTGGCCAACACCCTGCAATAGACAATAACTGAACCCTGTCAATTAATGAGGATACGATTTTATTTTGGGAGGCTTTCTGTTTCTACTTCATCTTCATGTTTAGGCGAACAGCAGTGAGAAGTCAAAGGAATTTGACTTGCGAAATCTGGCGTTTCCAAGTACCTGATAAAAAGCGACGATCGTCAAGAAATAACTGTGCGCCCCACTCGCAATGCCTACATCTGCGCAGACTATGTGTACACCAATACAAATGACGCATGCATTTGCCTATGAAACTGTCTGTCACAAAATGTAAGGTTATCCGTCACGAAAACACGACCCAGCAGTCCAGCCCTTATAATGCCGCCCGAAGATTAAAACAGTTTTGGCCTTACGATTAGTAGTGCATTTATACAGAGGATAATGGTCCTATGTGATGTGGGTTAATGAGACCCTGCTGTGGTTACCCCTCCACCCTCTGAAAATCGTAGCCTATGCCAGGCATATTTCCCAATGAAAATGGGGACGAGGGGCTCTAGACATGTCTGAGAGTAAGAGCTTCTTTTTTTTCGACAGGTGGGGCATTGGGTCACGATAATGCGAGATTACAGCAGTTCCCGCGGAACGCCCTCCCTTTGTGACCACGCAGTATTATAACGCGGCATCAGAAATCTGCGTCACTGCCTACGATAGTGGACCATAAATGGGCTCTCTCTCTCTCTCTCTCTCTCTCTCTCTCTCCCTCTCTCTTTAATGTGCCGTACTTCGTAACACAAAAATCCAAACTAACAGAAGCGTGGCTGTGATATCCAGATTGTCACAGCAGGAATCTCGGAATATTGCATTAAAAAATCCCGCGACTCTAGCCCTCATGCACTGGTCAGAAAAATGTGAGATGAGAACTACCGTTCTAGCTGAATATATGGCATGCGCACCCAGAGCAAGCGTGACGTGTAACAGATGCGGCCTGGCAGGCTGTAGGGCCGTCCACGTACGCAACCAACACGGCACTCGTGTCGCGTCGTACGGTCGGTCAGCTCGGTTCCAGCTTCTGCGACCTGTTGCCGGAAACACGCAGCGCCGCCGCCGATCCTGGTGCCACCCTTGGCGCCGGTCCTGCTCAGAACTGCTGACACGTGTTGTTTGCCATGCATTGGATGGTGTCGAGCAGCCACTTGAGGTGCGGCTGGATGGGCAGGTACACGACCGAGGCGCCTGGCCGGTGGCGGCACTCCTTCAGTGACGGCACCACCGACACCACGCCCATCACGAAAAAGGCCGAGCCAAACCGGTCGGCGGAGACGAGCGGCGCACCCATGTCAGCCACGCACGCGGCGCCGCCGCCCACACACCGGTCCAACCCGTGCTCGCTCTCCGACAGCAGTCGATACTGGCACGGCTGGTCGGCCTCGTATGTGGCGTTGTAGTCGGTCAGACGCTCAGAGTCCATCACGTGCGTGGTGGTGTTGCGGTCGCGACTGCACTCGCAGCAGGCGGCTTCGCCGTCGCCCGCCGACCACTGGCTCGGCCGCAGGCCAAACGACAGTGAGAACTGCTTGTTAGGTGGCGGCCGCAGGCTGAAGATCGGCAGGCAGATGGGCATGACTCCGTGGCGGATCGTCAGCGGCGTGCGCAGCTGGACCAGCGCGATGTCGTAGCGGCTCGCCTCGCCGCCAATCCAGTTGAACTTGGGGTGGACCACCACCGAGCCAGTGGCGCGCTCCTGCGGCTCCAGGCACAGGCTGTTGTCGTACCAGAGACAGTCGTTCGCGCTCGCGAACGCGTACTCGCCGGCGCGCACTGTCTTCAGGTTGAAGTCGGCGCTGCCGATGGCGCAGCGCGCTGACGTGATGACGAACTGGTCGCTGACGAGCACGCCCGAGCACCAGTATGTGGTGCTGGTGTTGGCCAGCCCGCCCAGGCCGAGCGCCACCAACCACGGGTGGTCGCCCACCACCGGGAAACCGCAGCCGAGCGGGCCGCGGCTGATCTGCGACTCGGAGCCACTGCCGCAGAACTGCAGGTCCAGCTGCGCCAGGCCCGGGTGATCGGCCAGTGGCGTCACAACGGTGCCTCGCTTCTCCTCGAGCGAGATGGCCGCCGCCGGCGCCGCCAGCGCCGCCAACATTACCACCGTTACCACCGTAACCATCTGCACACACATGCCGCTGGCGGCGGCGCACGGCTCCGACTGGACCTGCGGCCGGCCGCAGCCCGCTCTTGTAAGCCGGTCCCGTGACGTGACACCGCCCGACCGGAAATCCCCAGGCGCGCGCGCCGAGCGCCGCCCGCCGTCCGATTGGTGCCCACAGGTCGGGACGGCCGTCCGCCACAGCCGGCGCCGGCCACGCCAGTCTGCCGGATCTCTGCAGCGACGTGCAGCGGGTGACGCTCGGTCACGACGCGATGCCGCTCGGTCACGACGCGATGCCGCTCGAATAACATTATACATGCCCTGAAAATCACACTGAGGGCCCAAAAGTCGCGCAGGACCCTGAAAATGTCGCCGGGGGCACCAAAATCACAACTGAGACATTGCAAATCACATTGCGGGCCACAAAAATCGCTCAGCGACCACTAAGAAGGACGCTGGGAGCTCCAAGATGTGGTACCGGGGCCCCAAAAAAGTCGCCCCGGAGCCCCTGAAAATCACACTGGGAGCCTAAAAAAAAACGAAATAGCGCTCAGAACCCAAAAAGTCTGACCAGGACCTGTGGAAATCACGTTGGGTGCCAAGACGAGGCCGCTAAAACTCGCGCTAGTGATCCCAACAAGCGACTCCGCTGCCCCCCCCCCCCAAATATCACTGTGACCAAGAAAAGTCGCGTCTCAGTCCTTGATAATCACACTGGTAGCTCACAAGGAGTGCGTTGGGGCCCCAAAAGTCGCAGCTTCCTCCCAAAAATCAATTATCACCCGGAATGTCACTGCGGACTCACAAATCACGTCCATGACCCCCTCCCTAAATCGTGGAGCCCCGGAAGAGAAACGTGCCGAGCTGCCGAAAAAAAATCGCACCGGGAGCCCGAAGAATCGTACCGGGGCCAAAATTATCGCGCAGGGGCTTGCACAATATAAAACTGTCCCAAAAATCACACCGCGGCTCCATCGAGTCAATCTGAGCATCGGAATTTTAAGAGCAGATACCGAAAAGAAATTCTCAGAAGGGTCTTTCTACTTTGAAGGGTCGCATTGATTTAAACAAATCGTTGAACAGCCGACGTGGCGTACCAAAGGGAGAAAATGTTCCCCCTCCATCCTGAGAGGGATGGGCTCATACGAATGGTGCCGGGGTCCCCAAAATTCGCGTTGTGCCCCAAAACATTCGCATCGGGGTCCTCAGAATTGGCGTAGGGGCTCCAAATAAATGAATAGGACCTCAGGAAACATGCGCCGGACCGGACAATTTGGACCGTGGCCTGTCAAAATCGAGCTGGGAACCCAGCTAGTTACAACACGCTCCGCGTACTTCCGGCGAGCCCCCCACACCAAATATCGCGCTCGGGACCCGACATTTCCGTCGGTAGTCTCAACCATTCGTGTTGGGGCATCAAATATTGCCGTCGGTGCTCCAAAAAAAAGTTCGCGTCGAGGGCCCCAAGTAAGCACAGCGTAGCCCAAAACGTCGCATCAGGGATCCGAAAAGAAAAAGATAAAGCCGGAGGACTGCCCAAATAAGGAGGAATTCCCCCAAAATGTCCGAGCCAGTAAAATGGTTCTGGAGCCCCAGACAGAGCACCAGATGCATGAAAGAATCGCTCACGGCCCCGAAAAATATCTACCGGAGCTGGAAAAATCAAGCCGGGACGCAAGAATATGGCGCCGGGTGTACGAAAATATCCGGCCGAGACCTTGACTTGAAAAACAAAATTGGAAGAGGTTCCCAAAAATCGCGCCGAGCGCAAAAACTGGCGTCGGGTCCCCAGAGTCGCACGCCTGGGATCCCAAAATCGCGCATGGATCCCCTAAGTCGTGCTGGGCCCCGATAAATGTGCGTTAGAAGCCCCCAAATAAACACAGCATGACCCTAGGAGCACAACAGGAAGCCGGAAAGGCATCGGGTACTCCAAAGCGCACGGAGTCTCACAAAAGCGGCAGAGCGTTCACAAATGTGTTGCATCCCTAAATAAACCCACCGGGAGCTCTAAAAAAAACGCACACATGTGGCCATCAAATCACACCGAGACCGCATGAGGGCTTCAAGAACATGCTGGGGCTCCCAAGAAGCGACATGGTCCTAGAAAAAGAACAAAGAGGCCGAACATTAAATAAACATATCGGGGTATTCCAAATTGTGCTGGAACCTAACAAAATGCATCGGTGCACAAAAAAATGCAACAAAACCCTAACAAGAGCCGGTGTCTCAAGAATATGCCAAGCGCCTAACAAAAATTGGCTGGGGCTCTAAAACACACATGTAGACGAAGAAAAACCTAATGGTCCAAAAAAGAACACCGAGCTAGGGAATCGATTCGGTAGCCAATCTAGGAGCATATTTAACAAAAGAGATGACGTACATGATAGCTCCGGATTTCTTAACCACCAGAAAATGTGGGAAAATGATCATCGAATCATGGAATATATCTAATAATCTAATTGAATCATCGAATCATCGAGTTGAATAAATCGAATTTTCCCCAGCCAACCTCAATACGATGCATTCAATCACGTCAAATATGGCGCGAGACTATCATGTGGAAGCAATTAACAATACATAGGAGGCTATAGCAGAAGCCGTAGCATCGCATGAATTGTGGCGAATGCGCCGAATGCGCAAGGCGGGTGTACACGTGCACGAACGTTGGCGTTGTGGCGACCGGGTGTTATGAACTGGAATGCCGGACGTTGGAAAAGTTTACATTTTGAAGTTATTTGTGCAGGTGTAATCTTAGCAGTTTGAGGTGACGTCAAGGGATGCCCAGATAAAAACATTCGAACAGGATGGGGGGAGTTAGGGTTGAAATCCGGTGACTTACAAACGATGGTCATATATTGCCCCCCCCCCCGCCCCCACAGGAAAATGAAGTTGGTCACTAATTGCTTTGTTAAATACAAAACAACAAGGACCCCATGAAAAATAGTCGTCGAAATCCGGTGTTTGTTTGTTTGTTTATTGGGGTTTAGGGGCGCATCGACTGCAGTGGTCATGCAGCGCCCATAACTTGGTGAGTCAAAAAGAGTTATGCAAGCAAAAACCAGTCGAGACGGCCTATTGTACAATACATCATCGAACCCATTACGGTCAAGATGCACGATAGACCCATAACGATTTCAACACCCACCAAACGTAATATTAGTGAGGCGCATATATTACAGCAAATTTGATTTCTGAGAGGAGGCGGAATAGCTGTCCTGATTGGACGAACGGTGACTCGTCATCCAGTAGTTCCCGTAACGATACTGAAGTGCGTCCAAAGTGACGTCTTCGCTCATGGGCAAGTCGGGGACACGCAACCAATATGTGATGAACTGACAGTGCGGCGTGGCACCTTTGGCACAGTGGCCTTTGGTCGCCACTCATGAGGTATATATGAGTGCTGTATGTGTGGCCTATACGCAGGCGGCATAGTACCATCGCATGGCGTCTAATTCTATGTGACGATGATGGCCACTCAGCAAGATGGTGTTTGATTCTCCTCAACTTGTTATCTGTCATGGACTCCCAGCTGTCCTGCCATTTCTTGAGAACCGAGCTCCTAATGGCTGGGAAGAAGTCCCTCGCAGGGAGAGGAAGACATCGTGTGCGTGGGCCCCGAGCAGCACGCCTCGCTGCAACGTCAGCAGCCTCATTCCCACTGATTCCCACGTGGCTGGGAAGCCAACAGAACACCACCTGTTTACCTTCCATGTTCAGTGTCGTAAGTCTAGATAAAACGCCTTGTACCAGTGGGTTCGATGGGTAAGCGCCAATAAGCTACTAAGCGAGTCGCTATATGTAACATGCAGTTCATCATGTCCGACCTCAATACAATTCAGCACCTTGTTGATAGCGACCAGCTCAGACGTGTAGACTGATGCATTCGCGGGGAGAGAAGACGTTCGAGTTGCGGTATTTGTTACAAAGGCGCTACCAACACCAGCGTTCGTCTTTGATCCGTCCGTATATATCGGAGTGTAGTTTTGGTATGACGATATAAGTTCCATTGCCCTTAGCTTGTGTTATTGAGGAATTACGTCCCCTTTCCTCAGGGATGTCAGCGACACATCGATATTTGGAATGGCCAGTCTCCAGGGAGGTATCTTCAAAGATTCTACACGCGTCACACCATGCAATTTTATAGCACTGTCCGCGAAGAGGGCTTGGATTCTCACGCAGAAAGGGGCAGATGTCCCCTGTCGCCTCCCTCTGAACATAGCCAGGGTATGTCGGGAAAACACCGACCGATAGGTGGGATGGTCAGGGAACTGACGCAGCTTGCACGCATATCGCATGCCAAGCAGCTCACGACGCATAGCCAGGCACGGCTCGTTGGCCTCCACCAGAAGACTCACTATTGGTGACGTGCGAAAGCAACCTGTAGCAATGCGTAGAGAGGTGTGATGGATTGTGTCCAACGTTCGCTTTGCCGACGTACACGCACTATCACAAACGAAGCACGCATAGTCTAGTTTAGAACGGACCAAAGATCTGCGCAGTAGCATTAGTGTGCGTCTGTCAGTACCGTATGACGTACGTGATACGACCTTCAGAATGTTCAGAGTTCTAAAACAGTTCTCCCGGAGCATCTTAAAATGATCCTGATACGTCAAGCGACAGTCAAAAAGGAGACCAAGAAACCTGACCACCGGCTTTGTAGGAATCGTTGACTTGTACAACATGATTGCCATATTTGGACACCTCTCACGCCGACAGAAATACATGGCGACCATTTTTCCGGCGGAAAAGCGGAAACCGCTCATATTTGTCCAGCGCTCCAGGCGGAAAACAGCAAGCTGTAGCCTCCTCTGTAATGCCGGCGCGGAAATGCTTGTCGTCCAGTTCGCAAAGTCGTCTGCAAAAAGCGAACTACTGATAGATGGTGGCAGTGTGCTGGCGATGTCATTTATGATAAGAGCAAACAGAGGCACACTGAGAACTCCGCCTTGCGGCACTCCGTTCACTTGCTGGAACCAGTCTGAAAATTGGTTCCCGATCCGAACACGGAATCGGCGGTCTGTTAGATAGTTACGAAAAAAGATTGCTAAAGGGCCACGGAGGTCACATTCGTGTATTTTTGCAAGTATGACATGACGCTCTGCCGTGTCGAAGGCTCCTTCAATGTCGAAGAACATTGCTCCAACACGTTGCTCCTTGATAAAAGCAGCACGAATGTCAGTGTCAAGGGTGATAAGATGGTCCACCGTGCCACGGTGTTTTCTAAAAGCACACTGACAGTTTGTTAAAATGTCGCTGTCTTCCAAGAACTACCACAAGCAAATATTCACAATCTTCTCCATCAGTTTGCATAGTGACGATGTCAAGGAAATAGGGCGGTAGTGCAGTGGATCGTGTCCACCCTTCCCTGGCTTCAAAATAGGTATAATAGTGGCCTCTCTCCATGCTTCCGGGAAAGTGCCACTTTTCCAAAGGTAGTTTAGTATGACCAATAAGACGTCATGAGCACGTTCTGGCAGGTGGCGCAACATTTCATTGTGTATCCTGTCAGGACCCTCAGACACAACCCGTAACGAAGCAAGTACCGAGACTAGTTCGGCCTTAGTGAATGGTTCGTTGTATTCTAGCCGTTTTGCTGTCGAAAAGTCCAATCTGACTTTCTCACTATGGGAGCGGTAGCGCAGAAAGTCTGGGTCTACATTTCCTGAGTTCCTGCGTGGTGATATCGTGCGGCCAATTTCATTTGCGACTTCGGATTGTTGGAAGATAGTGTGCCCTGCCACTCGCAAGACAGGCAGCAGAGGGGTGCTAAATTGGCCAGAGATCCGCCTTATACGCGTCCACACCTCTGCTGATAGGGTCGATGGGGTGAGGCCTCCGACATACCTTTGCCAGGAGGGTCGCTTGGCCTCACGTACAGTCCGACGGGCGAAGGCTCTAGCTTTTCTAAAGGCGATCATGTGCGTCGTTGAGCTTCGGCGGTCGAAAGCTCGGAAAGCCCGATTCCTGGCACGAATAGCGTCCCGGCACTCCGGGGTCCACCACGGGACTGGGGTACGGCGGGGCGTCCCAGATGTCACCGGGACACACGTAGTGGCCGCCTCGAGGACTGACGCTGTAAATGTAGCCATGGAAGGTGGGGAGTCTTGGTCGGGAGTAAACTTTTCCTCCAATTGCGCCTAAAATTCTCCCCAGTCGGCTTTTCGGAGGTTCCACCTCCGAGGCCTCATGCCAAGGACAGCCCCAGCTCGGTAGTTCAACGACACAGGGAAGTGGCCGCTTCCTAGTGGGTCGTTGTCGACTGACCGGGTAAAATGTTCGGCTAGTTGCGGGGAGCAGAGGCTCAGGTCTAAGACCGACGTGCCCCCGGAGGGTGAAATAAAATACGTGGGCGAGCCAGTATTTAAAATCAATAATGACTCAGCATGGATAAAACGCTCCAGGAGACTTCCGCGCGCATTGATCGTGTGACATCCCCAGGCTGTGTGATGGCAGTTAAAATCCCCCAGAAGTAAGACAGGCGGAGGGAGCTCTAACATTAGACGTCCAAGCTCTACCGAGGGGAGAGGAAGCCCAGGTGGTAAATACAGTGATAAAAATGTTACTGGCCGATTATCGAAGCTCACACGGGCAGCAACCGCCTGCAGTCATGTGCTCAGTGATACCTGATGAGCAGGTACGCCATGGTGTACAGCCTGCATGGTTCCACCATGCGCCATTGTGTCAGCCGGTACGTCCTTGCGGTAGACGGAGTACCCATTTAGTGAGCAGTAGGCTCCTGGCGACAGTTTTGTCTCCTGTAGACATAAAACTGCGGGGTTTCGCTGGGATAAAACATCCTGAAGGTTGTTAAAATTGGCTCTAAGACCGCGTATGTTCCATTGTAAAACTAAAGAGGGCATTTCGGTTGTTGACTATTTTAGTGTGTGTGTATGTGTGTGTATGTCTAAAATGAGTTTCAGCGACTACCGTCTGCACTCTGCTTCGAGTTGGTTCTCGGACATGCACCGAGCGAGGATGTCCTTGGGTGTGATCGCGGTGTACCCCCCTCAGGGGGTGACGCCGTGCAGGGCAACATGCGCTTCTCAGCGCGCACTAGACTGCCCGGCCCCGTCACTGGTGGGGTGTTCAAGCGAGGCGGCCGTGGTGGCGGACCCATCGATCCAGGCGGCCCAGTCGGACCCTCAACTCTCCTGCGTGGCAAATGTGTAGCCGCCGAAGGCGGAGGGGTTACTGCAGGTTGCTGGCCCACGTGTTCCGGGCTCGAGGAAACGGGTAGCCGTCGGGCTGTACGTCCACGGGCCCCCAAGTCCGGGGCTCCAGGTCGCACCACAACTCGTGGGATGCTTGGCTCAAGCGCCAAGGGATGTCCACATGCCTGGGGGAGAGAGCGGGTGGCGGGTTTGCATGTTGAAGTCGGGTACGACGCTGTGGTGCTGGTGGTAGGCGATGGTATGGGCACAGGTGTCTTTGTAGGACGCTTCCTACTCTCGCCACTCATCCTCCTCCTGCCCCAGGGGCGCTGTGGCGAGGGAAGCAACACTCAGTGGAGCCGGTCTCTTTTCCGAGGCCGTGGATTCCTGCTCAGGAAGCGCTCCTGGTCTATCTCCGTCGGCTTCGGAGGACGGTGGCTCCACGTCACCGGCTCCCGGGGAGCGAGATGGTGCCGTTCGCTTTGTTGGCGAGGGGACAGGCAGACCAAATTTCCGGAGAAGGGTGCTGAGTTGGTCCATGAGGTCACTCGTTCGGATGTCAGTGTGTTGCGGGGTTGACATAGAGTTTGTAATTTTTAATCCATATGATATTCATATTTTCGGGTGCGCCTGGTCATAAATATCTCCAGCGTCTCGAAATGTCACCCTTCGGGTGTCCTTTATTTATATTATCTCCTTTTCTTTCAAGTAGCATGGACATGTTCGGTCGTATGAAGTGTGGGGATCGTGTCCCCTGCTACAGTTCGTGCAAGATGTCGTCTCCGAGGTGCAGCACTTACTAGACAAACATGCCTGAACACACACTTCCCAGTTGCCGGCTATCGCGCGTCTCTACCAGCTCCTATAAAGTATCACCCATATCCCTCGAACAGCTAACCAAAATCGTCATGGACATGAGGAGCACAAGTGCTTGCGGACCCGACGGGATCTGTATTAAGGTTATCAAATTTCTGTTCTTTTTTATCGGAGAAGTGCTGCTCGACATTGTAAACACATGCCTGACTACAGCTGATATCCCCTCCACTTGGAAACAGTCAATAGTAACTCCCATTCACAAATCAGGAGATCCTTCGGATCCCTCTAATTTTAGGCCCATCTCATTGGTTCCGGTTATCGCCAAAATCACAGAGAGGGTAGTGCAGAAACAACTCTATCACTATCTGAACTCAAGCCACCTACTGGCCCAAACCCAGCACGGCTTCAGACCACGCAACTCTACGGAAACCGCTCTCATCTCAGTCACGGACAAAATACTAGCAGCAATGGACCGTTCGGAAGTAGCTCTCCTTTGCATTCTGGACCTCAGTAAATGCTCACAAAACTAGAACTCCATGGAATCGATACTGACTGGTTTAGGGCTTATCTGGGAGGTCACACGCAGGCTGTTAGCATCTCAGATCAACGCGGAAACAGGCATCTCTCCTCCTTTCTCCCAAACAACATAGGTGTTTTTCAAGGCTCATCACTAGGTCCACTCCTCTATTGCATCTTTTCGAACGACCTCAGTTTGCACGTCCCGGTAGCACACGTCACTCAGTTCGCAGACGACACCCAGGTCCTCATCTCCGGTCGCAAATCTGATCTCCCGAATATGATAAATCAGATAGAGACATGTCTGAACCAACTTTACGACTACTTCCTTGATAACGGTTTGAAGGTAAACCCGACCAAAACTCAGCTTCTCACGTTCGGATCGCGTCAAAATATTCGCAATATTACCCCGATACGAGTGTGCTTTAGGGACGCCGTGATAGATGAGAGTCATTCGTGTAGGAACCTTGGGGTGACATTTGATCGCCACATGTCGTGGGATTCCCACGCAGCTGTTGTGGTCCGCAAGTGCACTGGATTCCTTCTGGCGCTGAGCCATCTACGTCACCATCTGCCAACCAGTACCCTCCTCACTATAGTCAATAGCCTAGTTATATCCAATATCCGCTACTGCATATCTGTTTACGGGAACGGGTCGGCAGCAAACATCCACAGACTAGACTAGATCATTAACTTCGCCACTAGAGTCGTGTCAGGTCTACGGAAATTTGATCATATTTCTGATGCCCGTAACGAGTTGGGTCTCCTCACCGCAGCTGATCTGGCATCTATTTCACAGCCTTACTTTGCTCCACAAGATCCTTCTGACGGGTGAGCCAACGGACATTGCCGGTCAAATCACTACAAACTCTACCCTGCGAAACCGTCATACGCGTGCAGACGACCACCTGCACCTACCAGCCATACACAGAGAGGCGGGCCGCAGGAGATCTATCTACTCGTCTGTCTTCCACTATAACAAACTCCCTACTGAAACAAAAACATCGAGGCTGTCTAACTTCAAGAAACTTGCACTAGCATATCTCCACGAGCAGCACTATTCACACACAAAAAAAACTTACAAAATGGATTTGTGTACACTATGAACTCACCTTTTAGGCCATCGCTTTCCTATCACTTCCATAAACTACTCGTGTATAGCTCATGTTGCAAGCACGGTGTGTGTAGTGCAGATAGTGATATGGGTATTGCATTATGTTGGTGTATGAATGTTTGTTGCGCATCTGCTCCCACTATTGACCACAAATATATCCCTTCTTAGTAAATAGCTGTGAGTTATACCCAGACTGTCTATAACAGCCACTATACGTGGAGGGCATGTATCATGAAATAAATAAACTAGCATGGTCATAGGAGGCACATCTATCACATACAGGATGGTTTCTACAATATTGGTTCGTGTGACCAAATCTCTGACACTTAAAACATCCCATCGGATTAGGGAGAAAGACTCTGACCTTGACTCGGATGTAGCCCACCCTAATTTCAGGGGGATATCTGTGGTGTTAAATGTTAAGATGATGTTGTTCGTTGAAATCAATTCCGCTCCTCTCCTCACCTTCATCTTCCTAGCTCCAGTCACACCAAACTCAGACAGTCCATCCACAATCTCCTCCTCTGGCACATCTCGTAGGCCGAAGCAGTTTATCACGCCTCGTGAGGAATTCTTTGTTTTGTGAGGCTCTATGACAATTGGGATGGATTCATCGACCCTCATATCACCTTTCCGAACACTATATATAAACTCGGACATCTGTAGTGCGGTCTCGGCCTCTCCCGCCAGCGCGAACTCCACTTCCAAAGTGCCGTCCCTCAACTTCTCACAGCGCAAGATCTTCCCAAGTCGGTCGCACCCGTCTCGCCTTTGGAAGGGCGACAACGAGGCGAGGCACTTCGTCTGACCTCTAAAGATAAGAATGCGGGGGGCAGAATAACTATTTGTCTGGCCCCTACGAGAGGGACAAGGATAGTTTTTTTTGGTTAGTGGATGCCATGTGTTGTATGTTTTGTTTCGGCTCCTCGGGAGAGCCACCACAGAGGGGCCATACTGGGGGGACGCCTGAGTCCCGCGGACGGGATGACGCCAGGCGCCCGAGGAGCCATACGGGACAGGCGACGCCATCACCCGGCCGGGAGAGAGAGACTCGTCACCCCGACCAGGATCCAGCGCCGCGCACCCCTTGACCCCAGCCGGCCGGGCCGGCAGACATTGGGAAGAATCTCAGGTCCCCGGCCCGAGGCGACCAGCCACTTGACCCGTATGGGCCCCTACGGGCCCGCCCGCCCCTCCGGGATATCGGGACCAAAGAGGTGTGTTGGTCCCCCGTCACAACTAACACCGTGCGACGGGGGACCTCAGCCTCCAGGGCTCCGTCCAACCCGGGGGCTAGGCGGTGCGACTACCCCGATACAACTGAGCTGGAGGGCAGGACCGGGGGAAGTTGTCCTACCTGCTCATGATAGGGAGAGTTGGTGTTGCAGGGCCAGGTGAAGGACATGGATGTTGAAATGGGATGGGCATTGGAATGGGAGCGTATGGATGGAAGGACGAGTGAGGCGCTCTTGGTCTCACCCCTCACCGGTAAGATGGGCGCCGGATCATTGGGGGGCCGCAATCCCCCCACCACGGAAAGCTGGTG